>OX637300.1:31602138-32202138 GCA_951799385.1 Hyppa rectilinea | reverse complement strand
TTTTAACAACTAGTAAAACCTGCATTTTCTGCAAATAAATGATTCTTATTCTGTTTGTACAATACACAGAAACACAAAAAAATACGAATATCGGATTGGCTTCTGGCCGGATTTTTTCCAATATTTCTTTTCTGGCCACAATAAGTACTTATCTTTGTAATTAAATTACCTACCTTCATTACAAGAATAAATACAACGAAAAACTAAATACTAACTGCGTTCAATTTTGTACGAGTAAATAAATATGCGACTAAAACACAATGGTAACAAGCTTTCGCTAAAGTACTAAAACGTGTTTGCTTTATAAACCGGTGATTATCTTATTTTAAGAAATCGTCAGTAAAAAAAAGAATTTTACCAAAGTTACATAAACTTAGCTAAGGTAATCGCAATCGAATCGAATGCCGCTCGCTCGCGACGCTTCAAATTTCAAAACTTACCCTAATATTTATAATTAGTCTAACAAATTAACAGGCTAATAACATTACACGAGTACCTACGTATACCCATATCACTGAATGAAGGCATGACAGGTACGAAACGAATACACTGTCATTCATTACTATTTAATTCAGTAATTAATAATTTATAGGTAGCAGGAAATGAGTCAATTCGGACCAAATATTGGCCAAATTGACTCATTAGCCGCGCAGGGCAAAATGTATGGGCGAGAGTTATTCGCTGCCGGAGAAACTTAACACCGCGATTCAGAAATTGCACATGAATGCACAACGCCATCTAGGCGGGCTCATGACACCACACAGACCAGGAGTACTAGGGGAGAACGTATAATGAAATATCGCAGGGGCGCGAACAAGGTATTGAACATTGAATGAAACAAGTTTTGATACGTACTAAAATGAACTTTATTCAACCGGGAGAATGTTTAGTTTACTATGTACCGAAACATAGCTAGTTATTCAGACTATCGTTTATAGAAGATTAACAAAATTGTTATGTACGAGCGCAATCTGCTAATGTGGCGATTTGTCAACAAATTGAGATGTCTGTGCTATACCTAAGTAGCAAAATAATGTGCTTTATAGATATGCATCAACCTTCCGGAATACATAGATACAGAAACCTTAGATAAAGTTAAATAGGGGACGAAACATTGTTTGGAAGTAAGCTTTTTTCAGCGATAGGACTTCCCATCGAGCACGGCTTGTAGTAGTAGGTATTAATAAAGCTTTAGTTTAGAAATTGAAAGAAAGTAAAACAAGGAAAGTAAAGTAGATTACACCACGACATGCGGAACCTCGAGGCCCTCTGCTATAATATATGTTATTATTTGTTACGTATTTAGGGATCCGCAATCTTAGAATGTAATTAATAAGAAGTTTAACATCTGCATATTGCAATGTACATACGGAACTTTAGTCGCTGTTTATACAGTTTTTTGCTAGGTGTTGTGAAAGATGGAACAAAAACACTTTGACATAGAATTACGAATGTTCATTACAGAAATCCGATCCTGCTTTCCCCTTCAATCACATTTTTATGCCTATTGCAAAATTAAAATGTTTTCAACCACATTTTGACTGACAGCGTTTCTTTATCTACCAGCGCGCGGGTTATTGTAACTTACTTACAATGGCAATGCCTTTCATTTTGTCCAGCACACGAATTTTTCAAACATATGAAGCAAACGCAGGATTTGCAAACGTAAATAAAGCAAAAAGAATATGTAAAGATCAGTGTCGATAATTTTAAAAATAAAAATAATAATAGTAGGATTAAACCCATTGGAAAAGAAAGAGAATATAACAAAAATTAAAGGAAAAATAATTTACGGGCGATCTGAGGTCGGAAAGTGGATGGGGGTGCGTTTTTAAGGGTAATAAACGGTTTATCTCGATTTCTGGCAAAACTACAAGTCCGATTGACAAAAGTTAAATGGCAAAATTGTAGGTAATAAAAAGATCTACAACTTTTGTACTTACTTTTTTTCACATAACCTCAAAATTTATGTGAAAAGTTCAAATAACCAAGTTTTTGGTTTTTTATTTAAATCTTTAACAAAAAAAAATTTTTTTCACGAAATTTGGTGAAAACTTACCTTTCTATATTCCAATCCCAAAATATTGTAATGAGTATGTGCACCCCCATCCACTCCCGACCTTAGATCGCCCGTAAATTATTTTTCTTTAATTTTTATTACATTCTCTTCCTTTTCCAATGAGTTTCGTCCTACTATTTTTGTTTTTCACTTTTTACCATTTTTAAAGGCTTCAGCCCTAGTCTAGTAGTGGCGTGTTGTAGTTAGGTACTGCCTACCCTCTGTAGTTAGGAACTGCCCACCCTCTTGGGAAAGAAGCGTGAGTTTATGTTTTGAATAATTATGGATGTACGAGTATGTTGAGGGCAGTTTCCTTCTATTGAAAAAGTTCTACGTAATGGTGGTGCTGGTCAATTTGAGGTATTGATTGATTATTTTAAGTGCTTATCAGAGATCCTATTAGCCACCCAGCAGGGATGGGCTAGCCAGGGTCCATCTGCAGTTCTTAGGAGTCATAACAGGTATTGGCTATGTGCAGGTCTGTTAATGATGTTAATAAAATTATAAGGTCCCATCAAAATAGATGGACAAACTTTTAGAAATCATTCGGACCACCAAAATAAGGACAATGGTAAAAAAAAGAATAAGAAAAACGTATTAGTTGCTTACAAACAGTGTGCAAGTACCTACCCATAATGGATTCTAGTGTGCCAGCAATTTATAATTTTAGGTCAAATTAAAATCTTCAATCAGTGTTTTTTCTATGTGTGTCTGTGGATATCTTTGGTTAGACGTATTGAACGCTGTTTTAACATTTGTCTACCTATTTTAATGGGACCTTATATATCGATATGACATGAATGTCTGACATGGTAGCAGCTCTATTTTGAATCTAGGTCAGTCGCAGCATGTTTGTTCTAGACACTGTATCCCCAAACACTAGCAGCGGTGTACAAACAGCCTCCGCTTCGGATGTGTACCCAAGGCTCGCCTCAGTAGTCTGTTGATTCCCGGGACTAGTAATTGTACCTACCCCAAAACTTTTTAAATTTCTGTTTCAAGGAAATTAAAAAACTCCAGCAATAAGTTTGAATAATGGGAGCTTTAAAGTTTTGACATAAATCTTCGATCGCTTTTCCTTGATAAGTATCACGAGGTCCACTTTTGAAAGTAAATTTCCTTTTTTACGGCATCTGTATGTATTTCTGCACAGAAGAAAACAAGAAATTTTAAAGTAAAGAAAATATCAAAACGCTAAACGAATAGTTAAGGCTGAGGCACCTAATTATTACATTCTCACAAGGGAACGACATTCCCTTGTGAGAATGTCATAATTAGGTGCTCGTTTCAAAAGAGTTTTCTAAAAATTTTGTTTTTTTTTTCAGCTGAAGAAGAAATTTAATGCAGCATGATTTAAGACGCAATGTTGCAAACAGAACAATAATTAACACGTAAAAGAAAGTAGAAACATAACCACAAGGTGTAAAGCCGATAGGTCTATAGAAACTTGATCTAAGTTGAGATTGACAGAAGTAGATTTTAGAAGAGTCTAAATTCCAAATCCAAATTTTTCAGCCCTTTGGGGCGAATGAATTTTAAAGCACATACTATGGCTTTTAATTTACACAAACATTTTTTTCAAATATTTCTCTAAGTATTCGTTTGTGAATGGTTCAAGCTGAACCATGGCGCAAAACAATGCGCACGTGTTCTTTTATTTTTGGTAAAGCATTCTTTATTCAAAAGAAGCTTAACGTGTACAAGGTTGCTCGGCATGGCTGCCATATATTTTTTAAACAGTTTATATGAGTTACGGATTATACACAGGCCGTGTCTCCGTGAATCTGTTCTAGTGGGGATTTAACTCGACACATAAGATCGAATACGTTCTCTGTTGAGGATTTATTATATTCTATAATCACGAATATCGATATGTACTATAGGTAGGATACGTCATTGTTTATGATACCAAAACAAACACGGCTAGAGACAGAATTTGTTTCGCAGATATCATTATTTTCCTACGGTATGTTATCAAATTGTTAATTTCTCGGTAGCAGTTCATGGACATCATAGTTGCGAAAACAAATAAACGACGAATTATAGGGCGACAGTATTATAATATGTCGTCCGGGTAAGGAGTATTAATAGCGAAACATGACGTATGTGGTGGGTACCTACCTACAATTGGCAGGAATATAAGAAAGGTTATTTAACATTATAAAAATATTCAGCTCCGTGCAACAATTTAGAGCGTAGACAGTTACAGTACAATTTCACGAAATAATTTCACAATATTTGTCAACACAGCCCTCTCTATCAAAGTCATTTAGGCAGCTAAGCAGCATTTGTGCACCGTAAAATTTTTTAATTGAGCGGTGAGCCCTATGCGTTGGTCCGACAGTCTGTCACTGCGTCGCCCAAGTACTCCAACGCCACTCAAATCTAAAAGCATCACGTCAGAAGCACTAAAGCAAAGTTAAAGGCTTTGTAACTCGATTAAATTATATGAGTCGCCAATCACGACCGACGAACATTGTGCTAACTTTAAACGATGTTATGAATTTAGTTGGGTTATATTGAAGTTAGTGTATTTTGTTTCGGACGGCGAGGTAATGACGTAATGTGCATAACTTTAGGCTCACTGTTATAAAAGCAACAGTAAATAGTATTTTACAAGCAGCAGAAATGAATAAATTATCACTATCTTCAACGCCTAAGTCTGCCGACTGCGGACGCTTTTCAATACTTTTGTCCGGTAACTTCGTCATGAGGGGTACTGTATAGTTAACATGCAGGTATGTATAGAAGACGTACCTACAAATTAGAAGGTCAGGCACTTGGTTGGAACAGAACAAAACTTATGAAGTCATTCAGACTGTACGCAGACGGTAAATAAATAAACGAAAACGTTGGGTATTCTAATTCAAAAACTAGAAGATGATACAATTGTATGCTTATCTTTAACAATATATAAATATCGAATTCGTTTGGAATGCTGATCACTCTCAAGGTCTAAACAATATCATTATTATCAGCAAAATATTCCAGTCGCGTTTGATTGGCCGGTGAAGTAAAATTGAGTTTTGTAACTATGTTTCTGATGCCTATAATTTTGGGAACCGGATATTTCCGATGTAATGTCAATAGATGGTAGGGCACAGTCCTCATACGGAACTAAAATACATATGAATAGTTTTAGATTAATTTATTCATTTATTGGGACTAGCATATGAATATTAACTAACATATGAATGTTCGAGCCCTTTGGGGTTGAGGGTCATGGCCACACTGCCCACTTCGTTTTTCGAGACATCGCCAAGAGATTGGTCGACTCTTCACGTGACCAGAGGGCTGGCTTATTATTTGGTCAAAGTGAACATCACCATTAAAAGTCAACGTGGTGCTTTCAGCCTTTTGGAAAATTTTCCTGTTGACATTGATGTGGACAAATTTTTTATGCCCTTAGATTTTTTTCCCCTTATGTTTTATATACTTGAACATAGTTATTATTAATATTTAAAGTCTTTTTAGAAATGTAAATATTATTGTTTTTAAATATAATTTCATTTAATAATAACCAACTAATATTCCCAGTTTACAACACAAATGTACAAGTTACTGGTATTAGGTACACTTGACAAGTGTGTGAGTTTGAGTTCGCATAATTATATTTATAATCACACACAAACTGGTTTCATAGTTTTGAAGGTCCCAAATGCAATGTGTGTGCTCTCGGGCAAGGTGCAGAACCATGACTGATGTTTACATCATCATCTTCAGCCTTCAGCAATCCACTGCTGACCATAGGTCTCTCCTATTGCACGTCAGTCTTTGAAACTCTCATCCAACTGGTACCAGCCACAGCCTTTTTCTTTTTTTTTTTTTAAGGCTGGAAAATCATCCAATTACTGCTCCCGCTCTGGGTGGAGCGGAAGGGGAGTGTCAGACTCTTACTGACTAAAACCCATCCATGTTCCTTCCGTAGCCCTTTATGTTCCGGGGTAGCGGTAACCCTTTCGGACAATCCCGCTTACCCGGCAGGCTTGGCCCTGAGGGGCCCCTTCATGTGCTGACATCTCTTTGAGGCGCGCGTGGAACATATACGCGCCGTACGGCACGGGTCTGGTGCTGATCGGACGGTGAGTCACCCATTACTCACCGCCCGCAGGCCCGCGCCTACGGTGGCCGGGAGTCGTCACGTGGCTCCCGACGCCCGGAGCGTCTCCCGCGGCGGCTGGGACGGGAGGACCTTTCTCTCTCCCATCCCGCCACCTCCTTCGCGAGCATAAGTTTTTCGCAGAAGGAGGTGACTGCCTCCCACTCCCTCTCGCTCCGGACCAGCCACAGCCTGGAAGAGCCTCGCTCCACCGAACAAGAGGGCGTTACCTTTTTGTTGTTTTGCACGAAAAAATAGGGATGATCAGTATTGAAACATATTGGACACGTATTATTTCTTAATCAGAAGATTATGAAAATGTGGCATGACGTCATAGGTAGGTATGTTGATTTTATACTAACTCGCGACGTGGAGAGCCCCTACTCCCCAAATTTAATACCTTTTACTTATCTGAGTTTTTTTATAAGCAAAAAAAGCGTGTCTTATATTTTTTATTACCCGTCTGACGGACTGAATATAATTTATTTTGTTACCAAGGCATCATCCCTGCTGTACCAGCTCTTGCACTGCCAAACAAAGATTTGCGTCATTCGTTCCAATACCGTGGAGACTTGCCGCCGCGTTGTGGCTGTGTCCATGGAGTTTCTTGCCCGTTCTTCTCCATAGGTACCTACTCCTTTGGAATGGGCAACTAGCTTCATTTCTCGGACTGACCGACACCTTGACAATTCAAAAGTGCCTGTAATTGGTTTATTTGAAATAAATACTTTGAGTTTGAGTTTGAGTTTGTCGAGATTCATGTAAATACAGTGCACATGTTTCAAAGAGTGAAGCGTGAGTTTTGTCCATCCGTTGGTTTCTTAATACTTGTGAAAGAATGGGAGAACAAACAATTAGAAGGTTATCTTTGCAACGGTAAAGATGCGAGTGAACACATATTGTAAGCCTCGTGTGGCAGTGTTACAGGCATTCGTTGTAAAGTTGTATCCAGTAGATAATTTATTAATACCTATTTTTTTTACCACTACCTGCGCCCGCGCCTTCGTCCGAGCTGACTTAGATCTACGAGTATCTCAGCCTGTTATTGTAAAACGCAGCACTGTTTTGGTGCTTGTTGATGGGGAACTTGGGTAAGTTAAAGACTTGATTCGATAATGACCTAGCCACAACTAGTGTTGGTACTTCTGCAATTTACAATAACGCTTCTCTACATGCTCATCAAGCGTCTAGGGATCGAGATATTTGCCCTATTGGAATTGAGTAAAAATCTCTATTTAGATTGATTAAATAAAATGTTTTCACACGTGAAGATAAACGAAGTACCCTCAGCTTTTGCATGAATTTAAACTTCGCGATCTTTAAAAAAATTACAATTAGTTGTCTGTATTCCACCGTTAACGCGAATAGCAAAAAACGCAGCAATTCGGCAAACTGAATAAAAATTCTTCAAAATCACGTTTCATAATGGCCAACCACGACCGTTGTAACAGGCGAGATTTTCTGCTGTGTGGACGGCATCCATATCATAAAACAAAATCAAGTTTCAGCTATTCCCCAAAACTATTGTATAAAATCTCGCTCGACGAGCGCAAGCCAAAAAAAAACTATGACTACACCTATTTCACCTCTAACTACAACTACACTCGCGGACAAATAATACGGGTCAGTATGATAAACTAAAATTACTCATAAAATAATAGAGATACCTGAATAAAACTGTATATGTTGTAGATAATGTACCTGTTCAGTACCAGGAAACATTCAATAAAAGACAAAATTACATTAAAAAAACAATTATGAATAATTTTGAACTTGAAAAAATAATGGTTAGTCCTCAGTTCCTCACATTTATAACAGAAAATAAATTTTAAAACAATCTTTTTATTCGTTTCCTTGCGATGTTGCAGCATATTTGTCTATTCTTCCACTAACGCATGTGTCAGGTACGGGCGAGGTTTCAATTTCTTACACACCTCCTAAGTTAGTCCCAAGCGTGTTCAATTGGATTCGGGTCCGGGCTTCTCACGGGCTGATGTGATTGATGCCAACGTCCTGAAAATACTCATTTACAATTTGAGCTGTATGTGGCCTGGTGTTGTCATGCGCCGAAGAAGAAAATTCAATATCCGTTATTGAATTTTCACCCGTATTAATTAAATATGGGCCGACATGCTCCTTTTGTATGTATATACCCTTTCGGTTGCACCCAGTATGTCCACGTTTGTACCGTGCCTCCCTGCCCCGTAACAATGCTGCCCTGCCTCAACCGTCACCGCGCGCGTATCTTTATCTTCGGCGTACTTTAACGCAAAAATATAAACTATCTGAACAAGTACTTTATTTCTCCCTCCGTTATTCGTTAAAAGTCCATCTGCTGTAACAACGTTACTTCAGGAGGAATTGTTTTTCCGTTTTTTTTTCAAAACGACAGCGCGCTGAATGGTTTTATTTGGAGCAAGCTACTGCAGATTTCGCTCTAATTATTCCTTGAACTAATTAATACTAGAAGACAATTTGTTGCTGGAGTAACGGACAAATAAAATAAATAAACTATAGACCGATTATATATTTACCGACGAATAAGTTCTTAAATACATTTTCAGAGCAAACATTACACTGAAAGGAACCAGAAACGTTTAGTAGCGCCATCTAGATGAAATTCGGTGAGGACAAATGTGCAGTCATGCATGAAAAGCGAGGGGTGATTATAGAAGCCGACGAAATCCAACTCTCGGATTCCATAGACCTTAGATCCCTCTCCTCAATCGAAACTTACAAGTATTTGGGTGTGTCGGCAGCAACAGTGGATTAAGCCTAGCCAGTTATGTTGTGGTGAACCGTATTTTACGGGCCTATTCCTTCTAATATTTTATTACTTTCTCAGTAAATCGAAGACGTAGGTCGTAGGTACGATTGAAGGAAATCAACTGAAACCTGCCTGACACAGAACAATAACTCGATGATAGTTCGATTCGCTTTAGTGGTATAGCACCGTCCTTTCTAATTATATTTAAACTAAAATCGTAAACTATTGTCTTGTGTATTTAAATATTGGTATTTCCTATACACTCTGGAAATTTCCGATACGACGTTGTAGTTCACTGAAACAGACTATGAAAACCTTAAAATATATTTATTACGTTTTTTTAAATATAGCATGATTCACGTTCGTATATCTCCCACTGGCTTCAATTGTACTTTGAGTCACTCACACGGGCCGCATTTTGTAAAATTAGTCATAATGGTTCATAATAATTTAATTGGAAGTGTGATCTTTGTAAGACTTTATAACTATATTTACACTATTGTATTAGGTAAGCCTGTAATGATAGTGTGCGAGTTTGATATAAATAAATAAATATTTTGTTTAATCTTATCACGCACGAGAATATAATATAATGTACATATGTCAAATCTTGTGAACCCAGGTTTATTTCATGAACGAAGTGCAAGCCTTAAAAGATTTTTGTGTGAATGGGCTTCAGAATCACCTGTTCACTTTCACGAAGCAACTGTTAACATGCCAGACAGTGCATCTGCATAGTGTTAGCAATATCTGTTGGTACTTTATGTTGGCTTTGGATTAAATCCTTTCGCACCAGTGGTTCCAGTAGGATTTTACATTTGTGAATATTTGTGAATACGCGTATTTAACGCGTATTCACAAATAATAATGATAATGATAAATTATTATATTTTTGTAAATAGGTTTTTACAAACACTTTAACACGTCAATAATATTATTTAAACACATGAAGTTGGCGTTTCCTATCTGATTACTCTGAGAATAAAGGCCGAAATTAACTCAGAGATCACAGTCTATTTTTAAGTCCAAACATCCGGCTGAATAAATATATTTTCTTTTCTTGCTTTTTACATAATCTTGGTCAGATCATGTGTTCTCACATGATTTAGTGAAGTAGACTTTTGACGAAACAACCATACATATAGAGTGGGGCTGTGCAGTCACTGCACGCATTTGTCATAAATCGTGCAGCTCAACTCGAAACTTAAGGAGCTCGAGATTCGACGAACAATGCCAAAGAAAGGACATTTGGGTACCCGCGTAAAGTGTACCGACCGACTTTAAAAAGATAGAAACAATATGACTTAATGCTGCTTCCAAATCCACACCGAGTCACGGTCCGAGCCCATCGGCTGGTGGACCCAAACAAGTTACATTTAAGAAAATGATTTCGACTGCATGTGACCTCAAAAATAAAATTTTCTGATAAAATCATGGTTGAAAGACTATCTACGGAAGCTATTTACTTTAATGTAATGTACATTAAAGTAAATAGCTTCCGTAGATAGTCTTTACTGCTTAAATCAATTGAGAGGGTGACTAAGCATGGTACTCTCTGCAGAATAAGTTTAGAAACATCTTGCATAAGCCGATAGGCACGTATCTCTGTTTGGGGCTGAAATGGGACGTCTTGTTTCCATTTTTTAAAAATCACTGGAATAAATGCTTCTTCTTCTTCTTTTCATGTGGTTTTTAATCAAGTGATAATTATACAATACGCACATGAATCCGTAAAATCCGAGGTGCGTGTCTTGGGTTCGAACTCGAGACCTATGACTTGGCAGTCCAACGGTCACGCCACTAGGCTATCACTGCTGAATAATTATTAAACTTACTATGCACGATGACTGACGCAATTTAAGCCCGGGAATATCATATCAATTCAGCATACAATTTTTTTTCTTATTTTATTTGTTGTTGACAAACTAGTTGGAACGGCCAGCAGTCGGGAGCTAACGCATGCATAAAGGAGATGGCTAAAGAGAAGTACAGACGACTGCACCGGCAATTTATAAACATGGTTCTTAGTAATTTATAATGCGGAATAGCTGAACATTCGTATTTCATATTAAAAATATTCCGGAACCGTTTATATCTTTACATTCCTTGAAATGAAGTCGTGCAACTAACGTTGCACGACTTCATTTCTCTATTGACACAGATATTAAAAAATGACGTTGATATGAACTTTTATCCAGACGTTTAGATGTATCTGCGATAATATTGCTATTTTGATTAGCCACTCATTATATGGTAATACTTTAAGTTCATATTTTGACGACACCGTTGGCGCAGTGGTTGAGCGATTAACTGCTGCGCAGCATGTCACGGGTTCGATTCCCGCACGGAACAAATATTTGTGCGACCTACAAGTGTTTGTTACGGGTCTGGGCGTAGTACATATACTACTCTGTCAAGAAAGTACCGGGAAAAGATCAATAATATACAAAATGTCTGTTATTCATCCAAATTTATTTTATCACCTTCAAAGTATGCTCCTTTAGAAACGATACACTTGCGCCAACAAATAATCCATTCATCAAAACATTTTTTAAGCGCTGCTTCCGGAATTGAGTTCAGTTCTCGCCGCGAATTCTCCTTTATGTCTTCTATCGATTGAAAACGGGTGCCACGAAGTGGTAATTTGAGTTTAGGAAAAAGAAAAAAGTCAGCAGGAGCCATATCTGGTGAATATGGTGGTTGCTGGATGGTATTTGTTGAGTGTTTGGTCAAAAATTCGTTCACAATGATAGCCTTGTGCGAAGGCGCATTGTCGTGGTGCAAAATCCAAGAATTTTCTTTCCACAAATCTGGCCTTTTTCGTCGAATTTGCTCTCTTAAACGCCGCATAACGCTCAAATAATATTCTTTATTTACCGTTAGACCTTCCGGTAAGAATTCAGAGTGCACAACACCGCGATAGTCAAAGAAAACAGTCAACATGAGTTTGACTTTTGATCGACTTGGGCGTGGTTTTTTCGGTTTCGGTTCAGTTGGAAGGCGCCACTCCGAAGCTTGTTGACTAGTTTGCATGTCAAACTCGTAAACCCACGTCTCGTCACCAGTAACAATGCGTTTCATAAATGTTGGGTCCGAACTGACTCGTTCTAGCATGTCCTCAGCGACTTTCATGCGATTGAGTTTTTGGAGAAAATTCAGATCTTTTGGGACTAGCCAAGCAGCAACATGTTTCATACCCAAATGATTAGTTAAAATGGTACGGATCGACTCGTGAGATACAGAAAGTTCGGCGGCTATCTCTCAGAGTTGAATGGGGATTTTCAGTCACTATTTTCTTCACTTTTGCGATGTTAACTTCAGTTGCAGACGTTGACGGCCTACCAGATCGAGGCAAATCTTCCATCACATCTCGACCGCTTTTGAACGCTTTGAACCACTCATAAGCACGAGTTTTTGATAAAGTCGATTCACCGTAAGCCTTTTGTAACATTTTCAGTGACTCCGAACACGAAATTCCATTGGTGATGCAAAATTTAAGACACTCTTTGCAAACTCTTTGTTCGATAGTTTTGTCCATTATGAAATTCGCAATACACACTATATATGATATTACTAAAACCAGCACTGTATTTAATATAAATAACAGATGCAACTCAAACTCCGCGCCAAAATGGAAAACAGTTGTGCCAATCTAACAACTACAAAAAAAACAAAAATTTGAATTTGGAACCATAAACAAATCATCCATTCCCGATACTTTTTTGACTGAATGTATATTGATGGGTCTGGGTGTTTTTCTATTTATAATATGAATGTATTTACAAAAAAAAAAGTGTTTATGTAGTTTATCCGCCATCTCGTTACTATAACACAAGCATTAGGTTGCTTAGCTTGGGACTATTATGGCGTTGTGTGAAATGTCCAAGGATATTATATATCTACAATGGGGTAGTAATTGCAACTAAAAACGTGATAAAACGGGCTTTCTACAATCCGAAACAAACAAGCAAACGGCAGAGAGTTCAAACGACGTCTGACATCACGTTTGTTTTTTTCATAACTGATCGAGCTTCAAGTGTAACCGAATCGATAAAATAATCTAAATAGTTCAAACTAGTTTTTGTCGACATCTATTCAGTTACTATTTTTCGTGCTAGCACTTTCAGAAGCTTTCATTTATTTTTATTTGATTTTAATTAGAATAAAGTAGAATTGAGTGAGTTGATTGCCTCTAGAAAAACAATTCCAAACCCTGTGAAAACACAATACCAAGCTAAATTCGGTGTCCTTTTTAGTTAAAAAGGACACCGAATTCAACGCCATCGATTCCCGTAAAAACCTCTGATTGGCACTTCTTAGTTTCAGGAAATAAATTGTTTTGATATCTGTTAGCAAAAATCGAAATAAATAGTTTTGATGTCACTATTCTGGTAATGCAATATAACTCCTCCCTAGTTTAACATGTTGAACGCCAACGCGGTCACCGTGTGTCCGACAAACAATAGTTTTTCTTTTGTGTCTGCTGCGTGGCAGTCAATGACTTAAAGTACCTACTGTAATAATTCCCCTAGACATTGTCAAATTAATCATAAATTTTTAAACAGTTGACGGATTTAGGAAATTTTTAAACACTAAATAATCATACATAAATATTACGAGTTAATGAGAGATTTATATATATACATGCCAGTCATTATGCCATTTTCTTTTACCCTAATGTGGAAAGCAACACTACCATGGCTTGGTTTTACCCCGGCTTTTGTCTAATCCCTCCTACATTATTGTTATGTATATACCAAATAGTTCTCAGACCCGTGTTCACTAACACTAAGCGACCCTAAATGAATTCCTATTTTCATCTTTTGACTCAGATCCGAGCGTTGAAAATCCAACAGCGCGGTTTTCTTTTGTCTTTCATTTAGTTATCACCCAGTGAGTTATGCAAGCCACTTTCGCATTTATCCTTAAGTTTTTTTAGTCAGTTCCAGTCCGTCATTTACATTGTTTATTCGTCGGCTAACAACCATTCCTCATGTAAATAGTTAAAGTCAGCAAGTTCCCTTCTTTCTTCTTTCATAAGCATGACTTGCAGTAGTTGCAGTACACAGTGGATTATCCCCGGCTTAAGCCCCCTTCTTACGAACTCGTAAATTATTTAGGGGTGATATTTTCCCGGATAACACAGTTTTGTAATGAATGTGGCGCTGCAAATTTGTATATGTAGCTACCGAAAAGTATTTCCTGTTTGCTTCTTTAATGTGGCTCTAAACGCGTATCACCCACCCCTGCACTACGAAGCATACATAATGTATTTTTTATTTCAAACCACCATTATAAAATATGAACACCATAACTTGCTCCATACTGTGGTATCTAGGACTATGGCTACTATAGCTAGAAGAACATGATTTCTTGGTGTAGAAATTCCTAATTCTACCAAATTGTTTGTTATAATACAAGGTGTAATATTAACTCAAGTCCGAAACAGTTCGAAATAGTTGAACAGGAATTAACTTCTAACTAGAATGTACAACGCGTAGTTAACGCGTTGTACATTTTAAAATGAATTAATACACCCCACTTAGTAATAGATAGTGGTTGTTGCCACTAACCACAATATTAACTTGACTACACGAATATGATTAACTGCTGACAGGGCTGGTTGGGCTTATCAAAATAAGTGTTTTATAATAAAAACATTTGTTTCTGTAGCCCAATATCAGGCAAGAAGTGTCGTGAAAGGTAGGGCGGCGGGATTTTACTCTAAGTGGTCAAAAACATCAACACACCAATTTACTTTCGTAAATCACGTTAAAGAGACGTCAGTCGCCGACAAATTTCGGACGCTGTGTGGCGGGCACCGTTCTCCTAGGCAGTTGATATAATTAACTCAATCGTAATAATTAGTCGTCCACTGTGCCTGTCATCCTGTGAAATGTTTAGCATAAATACCTCCCCACATACTGCAATGTCTTGCTGAGGGCAGCGCGTGAGTTCTATCGTATGGTTGAGCTGAATGATGCTAATCCATGTGTCGTGTTCGTAAACGGGTGCTTTCAGTAGAAACTGATCACCTCTTAGCTGCCACGGCTCATTGTAAATTTAATTTTAGGATTTAAAAAAATATCTTTATATTACGGACGCTTTTAACGTTCTGCAGCATTCACATGTATATTTACAACATTAATGTTGTTATTATACATGTTAGAATAACAAAATACAACAAAACATAACACAAAATACATAGATGGTACATGGTTACAAAATATTACATCATTAATGATGTTTGATGTTTTGACTTAAAAGAGTGTCCGTGGAGTTCCTTGCACGATCTACTCCATAAGTTCTTACGACTTTTAAACGGGCCACTGGCTTCATCTCTCTAACTTACTGACCCCTTGACTATTCAAAAGTGCCTGTAATTGGTTTATGGAAATAAATGCTTTGAGTTCCCACTGCAGCTTAGGTTTAACAGTATTTTACGAAGAAGTGACGGTTTGAATTTTGTCACCGAGTCTATTAATAATATGTATTACGTAGCAGCCATTTCACTTTAATATGGCTGCTCGTTATGTGGGAGGCAGGGAAGATTCTCTCTATTTCTTTCCCTTATTTGCCGTCTTGCTCTGTGCTCCTCCAGATGTATTTACGACCACATAATGAAGGCTATGGAAAACATTTTGTGTTGGTCCCCTCTGGCTTTGATTCTTGGGGTTCGGTTCAAGTTGAGAGCATAGCGATGGTGACTTTAGCTTAGAATAGACCTCAGGAGGCTTAGACAAAGTCACATTTTCAGTAACGATAACGACATTAGATAATTCCGAAATGTATGGAATTGGCATAAGCTTTCGAAATGTCACGTGATCAAACGTTGTCGATCACTAAGTGCTAGACAATGTCAAATTGTGTAACGAGACTCGATTAATATTCCGGTACAAACGCGTTGACAAGTGGTGTTGTCAACAATTTTTGAAACCGAATCGACGAGGAGCTATCGACACTGATCTGGGCCCCCAGGACTTAGACAAAGCGACATAGTGACATTCTATCAGCTGTTACCGACTGTGGATACGCATAACCTACCAAAAAGCTTTCGTTAAACACATTGAGTCGTTGTATATAACAATACGTAAGGCTTTAGAAACGATTGTTAGTTGTCTAGCTCTTTCTGAGGGGTATTTAGTTTTGATTTAAAAAAAAATAGGCTGGCAAAAAAAAAGTAATAAGTTCTTCCATTCGGGATTTCTAAGTAGAACGCTCCTATTTAAGATGGCAGTAGACTCGCATTCATTATCATTAACATAGTTACGTAGAATTTTATATAACATCTCTGCCCACCATTTTCTCACACAGGTGTGATGTCATGTATGGGATGAATATTTCAACTTCACTGGCGTGGTACTGCCGACGATAGAGGATTATTCGTCGGTAATGTAAACAAAACTTAACGGAGTGCATTGTTGCGTAAGATTCCTGCTAGCTGAGGTATTTGGTAGGAAATCCTCAGCACATTATGAAACCTGCCGCAGATGGGTGGAGGTCTCTCAAATTAGTCTTCAAGGGGCAGTTCCCCTATTACCTGACTTCTTTTCATTGAAAAATCAGTTTTTGTGGGAGACTTTTTCGTCCTCATCATTATCAATCTCATGTCCTTATGACAAGATATTTGAGGTTGACCCAGCATGTTTACTTTCATACTCCATCGTCACCTTCGTAGTCACTCTTTCTGGCCGTATCATCTTTCTGTGTACCCATCGTTTCTTTGATCTGCCACATCACATAAATATAGTATAACATGCTATTTAAGATGCTAATCTAATTGCTTATCGCGCAGCACCTGACTAAATGCATTTAATGCTAAATAGATTCAAAAGATAACCGAAACTAAACGATGTTTTGTAAACAGCTAATTAGTGTTTTCTGATGCGAACGGTTTCTACAAGTGCTTCAAGGACTTGTCCCAGGGCATTGCATTTAAGTACATTACACATAATGAAGTCCGCAGGCAGCAATCGAGATCAGGTTCTATTGATCATTTACATCTCGAGAACAATTCAGTCCGAGCTAGGTCTGTTCACACCTGACTCGCCCCAAGTTATTAGTTAAGTTCACATTGGTATGCACAGGCCTTTTTTTTTAATAAGGCTGGGAAATCATCCAATGACTTCGCCCGCTCCGGTCGTAGCGGAAGGGAGTGTCAGACTCTTACTGACTAAAAACCATCCATGTTCCTTCCTTAGCCCTTTATGTTCCGGGGTAGCGGTAACCCTTTCGGACAGTCCCGCTTACCCGGCAGGCTTGGCCCTAAGGGGTCCTTCATAATTATGCTGACATCTCTTGGAGGCGCGCGTGGAACATATACGCTCCGTCCGGCACGGGCCTGGTCCTGATCGAACGGTGAGTCACCCATTACTCACCGTCCGCAGGCCCGCGCCTACGGTGGCCGGGAGTCGTCACGTGGCACCCGACGCTCGGGGCGTCTCCCACGGTGACTGGGACGGCAGGGACCTTTCTCTCTCACATCCCGCCACCTCCTTCGCGACCATGACTGTTTCGCAGAAGGAGGTGATAGCCCACTCCCTCTTATTTCGGACCATGGCTTGCACCAGGGCCGGGCGCTAGAGGTCGCCGCCGCCGATCGTCTCTATGAGGACGGTTTCCACCGTCGTGCAAACAGGCCTTAAGGCCGTCTTGCAACCGCGACTATGCACATACATACAAGACTAAGACCCGATATTATTATGCATAGAGGGTTATATACAGATTTTAAAAGAGTAACGGTGGAGTTTCTATCCCATTCTTCTCCATACGAAACTACCTTCTGGAAGGGGCGACTAGAATGAATCCTATTTCTTTTATTTATTGTTCATTTTGACGTTCAAATGTAAGGCACATTTGATCGTCAAAATGAACAATAAATAAAAAATAAATAAAATCTTGCGGCTATTTGAAATAAATGATTTGACTTTGACTGACTTTGATAATGTAATGTGTGTTTACTTAAATTCGAAGGTATAAAATATTGCAAAAAATACAGGTTTTAGGATATTTTAATGCTAATATTATGGTAAACAAGTAATTATAATATTACAAACAGTTATCTATTACTTTTCGACCTACCAATAATTGGGCACAGATCCAACCTTCGGGCTGGTATTCGAACCCAGGACCTCGAGACTAGGCCACGTCGGTTACAGAGCAGTGTTACATAATTACTTAATATCTTTCCAGTTCATAGTCTGTGTTCCTCTCGCAGCTATTCTCTTATAACTTCGACTACTATCCATTTCCCACACTCTTTATTTGTTTTGTATTCCCGTTGGCGAATTTCCAAATATTCCACACAACCTTGATTTCGCGTAAGAATATTACATTAAGCCTCTTATAATACGTTGTGTTGGCTATTTACTGTTTTATTAAGTAGCCCTCCCGTACTGCAGCATCCCGATGGCTGTAGCTTTTAACTAATGAGATGAATACTAGCGGTTGCTGTCGTAAAGGGCAATGTTTATTCTCTTTGATAGTATGGTTGGACATTTGTAGTTATAGTCACCTACTGTAGATACGAACACGGCACTGGAGCATGGTCGGCGTGGAAGTCATGACGTCATCATAGTCATCATAGGAGTGCAGTAAGACGAATGAAAAAATTGATTGTTTTGTAATAGGTATACATAATACGTTTATTGAATAGCAACATAATGTTAAATAACCTTTGGTCAAACTAAGGCTAGAACAGCGCGGGATGCGGGAAGAAATTCGCTCGTTGGTTATGTTAAATAACTTATATGGAGGTATATAAATCTGTGCAAAGAGTCGTCTGACTTCCTTATCATTAAAATAATTGATGCGCGCAGCCACATCCCGCGTACCGCACGGGTACGCCTCAGTGTGGCCAAAATTTATACAGTAAATAAATGAAATTTATTCAAAAATACATTAAAATGCTACATGCTAAATGATACATTTAAATTAACGTTAACGGTATACAGTTTTCTTAAATCTATGTCAAGTTAACCGATGATTTGCTGGCGAAAAGTGGGTATTTTGTACACTCGTGCCCAGCCCTCCGAAGGAAACAGGCGTAATGTTCCGATGTTGTTTCATAATCGTCCAACAACTGCCTTCAGAAAGCCAGTTAGAATTAATACACAATTTCGGAGCAAGTTAATTAACTTAATACTGAAGTCTGAATGCGAGCTTACGAATATATTAAAGCTAGTATTTTAAGTTAGCAACTTTGTGTTGGAGTATTTTACGAAGAAACTTGCCCTGTAGAGTTTCCCGATGAAAAATCATGAAAGGCAAAGATGAAAATATTTAACTCAGGCATAATAAAATGAAATGATCTTTTTTCCTGGTAGGCAGTCGTCAATGAATTTGTTCAGCATTTCCAGTTACGCTACACAAGCACGCTTTGATAAGTTATTTATGAATACCGCGTGTGGCAGGTTGTCGCGCTTGTCTTTCAATTTTACATTTCGGTTTCATGTTGGTTAAATTTCACCAGTTTTTTATTCCAGACATGTTATTGTACCGCTCGTAATGCTTTATGAAATTTGTTTTTCACAATATTCCAACGAACAAAATTCAATTCCAAACCGACCCGCTACAACAACTTATGGTCGCATCAGCCGCACTGGTAGCGAGCTAATGAAAATTGAAAAGTTCTGACAGGGAATCAAAGCGGCATATCCTTTCTAAAATTGGAAAACTTGAAGCCGCAGGTAATTGTGGGAGAGGCACCCACCATGTTAATGGCGGTTAGTAAAAATGTTCGTGTTATGTGCCGAGTTTACAGAGTATTTATATAATTATGTATATTCTGCTTCGTCGGTCCTGTGTTCGATTCCCAGGTTGTGCTAAATTATATTGAGTTTTTCTGTCTGGAATTTCTCAGTAGCATCCCGGAGTCTGTATTTGTGCACGGTTGCGGATGCCAATAGGCTCACCCTCTATAAAATGAGACATAAACATAAGTCACCACTATTGGTACACCAATGCCTAACCCATTAGTGCTTACAGGCATGATGTTATGTTATGTATCTTAAATGGTGAAATCCATGTGGTATTGCTTTGGTCAGCCATTAAAGTCTAACTAAGGGCTTGGTGCACATAAGCTGACCTGTGTGAACAAAAATTAAAGCTTAAAACCGACCTGGTTGCTTAAAAACAAATGAAATGCATGTTTATTCAGTAAATAGGATATCGGAATCATTTCTACACGTCACATTTAACAATATATATTTTTAAATATAAGCTAGATGGAGTCGGCTCTTCCTATCTGACTACTCCGAGAAGAAAGGCCAAAACATACTCAGAAGTCAGCCTCTTTTAAAGTCCAGACTCAATCTTGGTCAGATCAACTGCGGACCAGGCAGATTCGTGTCTCAAATAGTCTTTTGAGGAAAGAACCGCACATGTTTGAGTGTTCCAGTCAGTGCAGCGGGTACTTCCGCTGGATATGGTGATCATGATTTCCATAATTTTATAGACTTGTGTAGTTCCAAATATGAATGACATGTCAATTTGTTGACGCTGCGCCGCCAGAAGTCAGTGCGCCCTACGTTACCACTTCATCCAAGATTTATTGGTAAACGCTCCTACTTCTCGTATATTTATTTGATGCTGTGAATATTGTTTTTAATATGTGAATATTTATTATTTTTTTTGTTTTTATTATTGGTAAAGTAACATTAAAAGGTTAAAGGGTTTTAGTGAAAATACCCACCCACTCAAACTCAAACTGAAACCGATCAAATAATTACAGACACTTTTGAATTGTTAAGGGGTCGGTCAGTCAGAAAGATGAAGCACATTTCCCATTCCAAAACGTAGTACGTAAATATGTAGAAGAACGGGCAAGAAACACAATTGACACTCTTTTGAAGCAATATGTTATTATTATTTCTACAATAACTCCCACATAATTAAGTCCTTCCGAGAAAGTTATTTTTGACTCCTACAACCTAATGAGTTGTTCTTATGTTACGTAAATATTTCTTCAATAACCGTTGTGTGGGTAGCCATGGTTACGTCAACTCATATAACATAAGGAAATATATTTACGATCATACCACATTACATAGTCGTCCAATTAAAATCACATAATACTATCCGGAATAAAAAGGAAATCGGCCAGAACTGAGTACTTACATTCAATTCCGAATAATTGAACATCGTTTGCGCACCGTAGGTATGATTTTATGCTGAGTAATTGGATCCCGCGCTTTGGGCCCATTGGGCGCATTTTCCTTCTCAAATTTTTAATAAGCCACCGCGGTATTGGCAAGCCTGAAGCTTTTAAGGTTCCAGACATAAAGGGTGCCAAGTGCCAACGGGACTCCATTGTTAAACCTACTTCGGTGACCTCCACCGGTCATAAGGTTTGAATAACCGCAATATGAAGCCGGTGTGAAGTATTACAAAAAACAGTATTAGGTTAGGTTAGGTTAAACGTGGGACATACTTTCAGGTTGTATAGTACTCATGAAAATCAACAACTTTGTCCATTGGACCAACTCTGAAATACGAACAGCAGATTTTTTTTTTCGTGATTTGAGGTATATTTTCGTAGTCAAAGTAAAAAACCTCACACACTGTATCTGTATCTGAATCTATCTTGAACAAAATATTAAAAATAAAAACCCCATGGAGACATTTTATTTGCAATCATCGCAAAGGCATTTCCCCGTTTCATTTCCAGTTTTACAGAACCATCTGTGTGACTCACATTGGCCGGTTTTTAATTGTGATTTTTGTTTAACTGTTAGCAAAAAATCTGATGAATTTATGAAATTATTTTATTAAAAAAATAGTTCTTTTTTATCTGGTTGAAAGCCTTTCACCCAGCATTTTATTTCGATATAACAGTGTTCACTGTAACTGTAATGAAACAATGTACTATTACAAAACATGGAACACATATTACATAAATTAAAATGCAGTTCGCAGGAATCGGGCCTTTCAATTTGCGTTAGTGTCAAAGAACGTTTCAATATGACCGTGTATAATGTAATCATGAGCGCACGAGTGTAACACTAGGTCAGTCCGTATGTTGTACACTACTATTTAGAAAAGGAAACTTTTAACTAATTCCATATTTTGTTGATAAGAGCTTTGTATAAGTCTGTCGGTAGAGTCGGAGTGAATACGTTCATTTTATGGTTTGAATACTGGACTTTATTTGGAATCTGAATTATTCTGTGTAATTAATTTTACATACCTTTTGGAAGGGGCGACTAGAATCAATTCTATTTCTTGTTCATATTTGACGTTCAAAAGTGCCTTTCTTGTGCCTATTTGAAATAAATGTTTTGACTTTGACTTTGACATAGTTACTTATTTCGTTGTGGTTCATTTTAGTGCATCTAAACATTCAGAACACAATTAAAAGCATATACTAAATTACCATCAAGTTTCAGAAACAATTCGCGCTGTACGGCGTAGTGTTTGTCGGTCATTTGATTTGTGAAGCAAGCGAAAGAGATTATCTATTATTAGATTGAACTTACAAAGGTTAAGTTAGCTCGATCGCTACGACACTAGTGAGCCTTCACTAATTGTGCACGTGGTACTATGATCCATACATAAACTTATACCCGGTTCCTGAATTGATTATTTGAGGTTAATAACGTCCTAATCTGTAGTTAAATACTTAAAGTAAAAAAAATCGTTTCTGATTTTTTTTTCTCAAATTTTAGTAAATTATGTTAATTTGACTATAATCTACTCAAATTTGGCAGAAGGCATGCTTAACTCGAGCTTAAAGTCGCCAGTTGCATTTGCGTTTGCGTTGAGTAGCCCGAATACTGCAGTACCTACGATAATTTTGATCTTGGTTCGTACATGTCGCGACTTACTAATGCGGTTTTATCTAGTTTGTAGTTGGTGGCGTGGTGTCTGGACCACCATTGAAATACTAGTGCATTCATTTGAGTTTATAACACGTTATTTTAGAGACGCGTCGTAGACGAGTGCAACAACATAGCATAATTCTTTTTTCACAATAAATACGGACGAATTTTGACCGATGGTTTTTAGTTTAAAATCAAAATGGATGAATTTTGAAATGAACGCCAATATGTAACTTGTTAGCTTTTTATTAAAAAAACCCATTCATTTTCGCAATCCATCAAAATGTGTGAGCAATTCATAATTCACTTCAGTCCATTCAGTGCTGCCAATATTATCGTTTCCACTGTTCTAAGCAGGTGTGCACCATTGTGTAAATGGGTGTATACCACTGTTGGCCACTTGTAATCAGACGCGCGCGCGCGTTTTGACATTATTATGGAGAACGCGTTATAAATGTGTTTACCTACCTACTGCTTCGTGGAACTAAAAGGGCAAAGTTTTCCACTATTTCTCTATTTAAGTAAGAGTCATTTAAACAAATAATACTTACTATATTATTATAAGTGCTGAAGTAACTCCGCCTGTCTGTTACCTTTTCACGCCTTAAGGACCGAATGAATTTCGGAGAAATATTGCTCACAGGTAAACCATAACTTTTATATCTTAGTTTTGATCCCAGTGGTATCCTGTGGGATTATTTCGGATTATTTATTTCGGGGAAGCCGCAAGCTAGTGGGTACGTAATAAATAAAAGGCTTATTTAACTAGTACTTCCTTTTGTGTGGTACTTTGGGATATTTATCTAGCAACGATAAAGTAAATGTTAAAACAGTGTGGTACACACGGCAGCACATCAAGTTACCCCACTTTGACCTTGAAGGCGCTATGAGCAACAACAGCGAGAATCGTACGAAAGAGATAAATAGCTTTTTATCCGTTCTTACTCGTAATGTTTCGCTGCAGTGCGATGTGAGTGTGTGCGCGCGCTTATAGGTAATTTAAAATTACTTATTTTACATTAATCCTTCATTTTTACATATTTGTTGGATACATATATTAATAAGGCATTACCTACTCTTAATTAGCGAAACTCGTGATGAATGTTGATGAGGCAGGTAACTAGGTATAATCTTCACTCGTAGCTAAGTAATAACGGCCGCACGGGTCGATCCATCAGGTTAAGCTACGCTTGCCGGGGTTGGTCAGTCGATGGGTGACCATCTTTACATACCGAGACTCCTCCGTGCCCCGGAAAGCACGTTAAGCCGTTGGTCCCGGCCGTCATTAGCGGATCTTTGACAGTCGTTACGGGTCGTCACAAGCACGAAAGTCTGACAACTAGTCTTACCGTACTTACCAAGAGGTAGGTATAGTATTACCGAGCTACTGGGTTGTGGAGGTCAGATAGGCAGTCGTTCCATGCAAAATGGTATTCAGCTGCATCCGGTTGGACTAGAAGCCGACTCCAACATAGTTGGGAAAAGGCTAGGCTGATTGAGGTAGGTATAATCTTATCTGATGTGAGAAAAGTATTTCTACGAAATTAAATGCAGAAAGCCCTACTTAATAGGTATCACAGCAGTTGTTTAGGTACTTGCCGCAATCGGCTTAAAATTTTAAAACAATTTCGATACCCCATCACGAACGTGTTTGAAGTTTAGCCAATTCACTATACCTACAAAAGCATCTTTTCAGTCCGCCGCGCCGCCGCGCCGCGCCGCCGCGCGGCCGTGTTTGAGAATACCTACCGTTTCGTCCGCGACACGATCTTATCACAAATAGTAAGGTTGAACCTCAGATCAAATAAAAAGACGGTTGAACTTAGTAACGTGAATTTTATTGACAATGCAAAGTTTGCTGTTACAAATTCAACCTTATTGCGCTAGTAATAAGATACGATTTCAAAGGTTATGAATTTTAAAATGAAATTCTAGCCTACTATTATCGACTTCATTAGAATAGGTGTATTTTATAAATGAGAATATGAGCTTGTTTGAACGCATCATCATGAAAGGAGAAACCCATTTCTGGGCCTAGCCGTTACACGGATCAAATATGTACCAAAAATATCTCCTATTCTGCCTAATAAACCCATTTAAATCTTAGCCTCAATTACAATGGCCAAGTGTAAAAAAAAAGTACATTTCAATTTTTTTGTTTTAAACAACCTTTGTAAACCGATACAGCACTTATTTCATTATACGTCACTTACTTTGCAAACATTAGCATTAAACAATAGAGCGTACCCTAAGAATGATTTAGATAATTGCAAATGATAATTGAATCCTCCATTATTTTAGTACAATTGCTTTTTAGATATTAAAATCATTGTAAACACACTACACACTTCGCGTGACCAGAGGGCTGGATTGTTCTTTGGCCAAAGAATTAGCATTGCCATTCAACGTGGCAATGCTGCCAGTCTTCTGGGCACGTTTCCTGATGACAGCGATGCGGATGAGTACTTCGACGCCTAAGTGTCCTTTTTGTCTCTTTTTGGATTTATTTGTATATATAGTTAGTTAGATAGTCTTTTAATTTAAGTATGTATAAGTTTTTATTGTATTAGATTTAGAGATGATTACCTACTTAGTTTCATCTCATTGTAAAATAAAAAAATCAGGAATATAATTATTTTTTAACGTAAGCGCGATTTAAAAATCATTAAAGGAAATAGATAATCGAAAAAATCAATTGCAACGCGGATTGCACTAGTAAACGGCAAATGTCAATGTCAACGTCTGTCAAATGCCATCGTTGTAATTAGTGTCATTCGCTTTTCGTATCTTTGCGCAAGTGAATGTGTTTTTCGAATTCTCGAGTTTTCTTACAATATTAAACCTCTGTTGTCGGCTCGAATACTGGACTCCGAATTTGATTGCCATCTGACTGACCCTCGCTTGAATATTGGACACCGTAGCCTGCCATTCCTGCTGACCTTTGCTGGACAACCGGATCTGGATATTGCTCTTCTGCCGACTGGTTAATACGGTATCATAAGCTTGTGCATTAATTGTGGAATAGTAACGGACCGCTGCAACACAATAGGAAGGCGAAGATTGGAAGATGAAGTGATTCTTTCAATTGTACAGGAATGGGTCGCGCCTCAATCGGTTAGTATGCGATAATTCTATAACGTAACATTTTTTAAGCATGTAATATCGCCAATCTGCACTGAACCTGCATAGTTAATTACGGCCTTTTCCTTCTCTCAGAGAGGTGTCTTGTGTCCTTGCAGTGGGAATGTAATAAAGCCGCTGATGTTTACCTAAATGTGACACTCAGATGCTTATTGCTAAAAGCTAGTGCTAGAACTAATAGTCAAATGATAAATGTTTGCTTCAGGTAAATGAAAGTGACTTTATCTGTCAAGTTTGCTGGCATCATGCCAATGGTATATCTCTTGATGGAAATAGACCAGAAGAGAGTGAACAGACACCTATAGGATACCGGCGTGTGTGTATTCACTGTGGACGTTCTCTTCGTTCGTTCGGCACCAGGGTAGTCAGTCTCCTGCACAATTCCTAGATACTGTATTATTATATTATGATATCCTAACGAAGAAGGTGATTAATAAAACCCTATCTCAATAATACGGTTTTTTATTTAAATAAACTATTGTTGCAATCTCAGTTTACTGTAATTTGAGATAGCATGAAATCCCCTAGTAGTAAATACAATGTTTGAAAATGCAACCCATTAGTGATGTAAATGGGCCTTATTTAGCAAATATAATTTTTAGCTGAGGTTTTCAGTAATATTAATCTGAATTCACCGCTTTTGTTTAAAAAAAATAACCTAACATGTAAACATTTTCTGATTTTACCAATTTGGCCATTGCTGAGAGACGTGAAAATCGGGCTCGTGAAATCTTCCTAGGTGCTCTAATTTATGGCAAAATTCCAGTTCTGTAACGCCAGGCCCAAGTTTCTATGGAGTTTGGGTTTCTCCTTTTGCATGTAACATGTCAGGAGTACAGAGAAGGATAAGTTCTTAAGGGAACTCGGGTGAAGCAGCTTATTATTCAAAACTCGTAAGTGATTTTGTTTATTTATTATGCTTTCACGTAGCGCAAGCGTAGCTAGCCGTAATGAGCGGCCCGCAGCCGCCCGCATCATCGGCGTCCGGCGAGCAGTTTTAAAGGCATATGCAATATCAAAAAATACAGATACGCTATACTAGAAAGGTTTAGGTAATTAAATAAAGGTAAACAATCTTGATGTGTCTTTTATCTTTTTTATTTTAAAACGACAGAACTTAAAAATAAAATGCAACTAAAAATTAAATCAATTGAACTTTAACTCTAGGCACTAGTTTGTTTGTTTTTGTGTAAACCAAACGTCATTGCCTACACCTTTCTAGTATAGATAGATAGACGCGCGACGCGCGACGGCGGTGGAGCGAGCCGACTCGCTGCCACGGGCGGCTTGCTTTATACATATTGCACATAAAGTTTATTCTAATGCCTTGCCACTATAAGTAAACTGCTCACCACGTCGCTGCCGGCTGCTGCCATTTCCATGTGAATCTACAAAACTGATATTTGGATCCAGAAAAGGACATAGGATAGGTTCCTACGGGAACGCATGGGATAATTAGGTATCAAAATAAAATACGGAATAACAATCATATTATTTTTATTTAAAAACATTAATATACCTGCTTACCTAAATTAAATACTTAACTAAATACCTACTACCTTAACATTAAATACCTTCTTACTCTAAATTAAAATAGACAATAGTGATTCGAAATTTAATTTTTTACAAGCTTTTATTTAATACAAGGCCGCATGGCTGCCAAACTAAATTAAATGCTGCCGCCAAACGAGAGTAAGCTTTTACCTAGATTAGTATAATTTGACTGGGCTTTCAGTTTAGACGTTTAGTGTTGGCACGGTTGGTGAGAATTGAAGTATATTTCAATTTACAATATTATTTATTATATTATAAATCACGTTATTTGAAGAATTATCCATGCTAATATTATGCGAAAGTAACTGTCTGTCTGTTACGCCTTCGCGGCCAAACTGTGATGAAAATTATGCAGGTAGTTTAAAGCTTGGAGAAGGACATGGAGGAAGCCAGTTTATTATGACACAACATCAACGAACGACGTGTCTGGCGTGTTTCCCAAATCGAACAATGGAATAATAAAGCGCAGGCCACACCGCCAGCTAGCGGGCGGGCGGGCTAGGCGGGTGGGCGAAGCGAACGAAGGAAACTATACAAACTACGCGAAATATTGGCGAGCTAAACTATGGGGTTCACACCGAAAACTACGGACAGACGAGCGAAGCGGGCTAAGCGGGCGAAGCGGGGGGCGCAAACGTAAACACTACACTGCTATTCGAAAGACGAGCGTCGACTAGTCTACTCGAAACGGGGAGGACGGGCGAACGAACCGGGCGAGCGGGCTGGCGGGCGAGCTAAGCTAGCGAAGCGCGGCGCGCCAACGAGGTGAACGAGTAGCTTCGCTGGAATCGTCGGATATTTCGTTAGCTTAGCTCGTTAGGTTAGTCGGTAGCTCGCGGTGTGAACCGAAGTATGTAAAGAGGTGAAACGATGTTCGCCTAGCCCGCCCGCCCGCTTTCTGGCGGTGTGGCCTGCGCTTAAGCGTTTGAGAAACAGTGGTTCGAAATACCTCAACAGATACCTTTATTTTGATAAATAAAATCATAACAATACTTATTATAATACACTTAGATACGTATTGTAAAACTGTGCTACTATTTGTGTTTGCTTGAGTGAAGGGCATTATTTAGTGACGTAGAATCGGAGTTCGTCATCTAAAGCTAACTTTAGGCTACGACATTATACACCTTGCACTCAGTGTCTGAAACAGAGTGTCTGTTTGTAGGAACACTCATAAACTCTACGGATACCTACATCTTGCGACACCGAGTGTTTAAACGGTGTCAGACATTGAGTGTACTGCCTATAGTGTTGTAGAAGCGCAAGGGTAGCCCGCGAAATTCATATTTTCTTACGCAGCAATTTGCAGGTCAGTGTCAGGCTGTGTGTTAAGGAGGATGCGCAGTGGTATCCCGCGAAATTATTATTTTTTGTGTTTTTGTAATTTGCAGATCCGTGTCAGGTTGTATCTTGATCAAAATATGATCCGCGGAAATAAAACAATGTAGTTACATAATTTTAACCATAAAATCATCAACACATCTCTAAAAGTTAGTTTAGTTCCTGCAGATTCTTCGAACGAAAGAAATCTAATCAATTTGCAGGAAATCTGTTTTATTTGAATTTCGCGGCTACCACAGCGCATCCATCTTAAACAAAATATGATTCGCGATCGTAAGTAATAATTCTTTACAGAATTAAAATCATCGACACAACCCGCTAAGTTCATTTTAATCACTTTGAATACTTAACTATTTCATGAAAAGTTAATGATTTTGATGATTCTGTAAAGAATTATTTGTTACGGTCGCGAATCATATTTTGATCAATACAACCTGACACTGACATACTAATTGCAAAAAATGTGAGAAAATTATAATTCGCGGGTTACCTTAGCGCATCCATTTTAAGACTAACTTCGCTCGACTAAGCTCGGGTCTAATTAGCGATAAACAATATGCCATGACCTAAAAGAGCCTAAACTTGACCTCAGAAATAAGCAACAAGATCGGCCTTCCTGTTGATAAGAAAAATGACTACACGGGAGCCTAATGCGTTGCCAAAACAATACAAATAATATTATTAAATGATAAATAAAAAGTAACTTAAGGGGGCTGCGCTAAGGTAGCCCGCGAAATTCAAATTTTCTTACTAACATTTTTTGCAATTTGCAGGTCAGTATCAGGGAGTAGTATGTTGATTAAAATATCATTCGCGGCCGTAACTGTAATGGCTTTACAGAATTATAATCATTACAATCATCAATACAACGACATAAGTTAAAATTTACGTCAAATCTAGCGATTTCATGAAGTTTGAGGTCAGTTCTAACTTTATGGAGTTGTATTGTTGTATTCTAATGATTATAATTCTGTAAAGCCATATTAGTTACGGCCGCGAATCATATTTAAATCAGCATACGACCTGACACTGACCTGCAAATTGCAAAAAAACGTAAAAAAAATTGAAGCTGGGCTACCTTAGCGCATCCTCCTAAAATAAATTAAAATCTAAAATATTAAAACTGTAATAGAAGCAAAATTCGGTAATAATCTTTAAGTAGGTATATCAACTACTTCTACTAAAAAAAACCTAGATACTTAAAATATTATTAACTAGCTTCTGCCCGCGATTTCGTCCGCGTTCCGAAGTAAGTCGAAAAAATACTTTTTTAAAACATAAAACGAAATATAAAAGTTAAAATACAAAAGATAGGAATATGGTGTAGCGGAGTTTTTTGTAGAAATAATTAAGGCGAACCGGGTTGCCATACATTGCTTTCAATTTTAAACAACTGTTTAGGCAGCGCATGCAAATAATTCTGTTTTCACAGGTATTTCTTTCCGACTTGCTAGACTAAAATTGCGATAGCTCGGCTAATATGTATGATAAAAATATAATTTATAGCCTATAGCACTCAGGAATAATGTAACTTTCTATTGGTGAAAAAAAAAATTGAAATCGGATCATTGGTTCCGGAGATTACCCCCTACATACAAACTTACAAATTTTACCTCTTATAATAGGCAATGCTTGCGGTGATTTTAATGTTAATTTATTAGAAAATTCAGGTCCTTGCAGTAAACTAATAAGTCTGTTTCAGTCCTACAATCTTGTAAACCTATTTTTGGAGCCCACCAGAATAACACCTACTAGTGCCACATGCCTTGATAATATTTACACTGATGTTATACCAAGCCACAAAGAAATTATAAATTTACTAGATTCTGATCATTGCGGGCAAAAAATTACTATCCGGAACATTAACAGCAAAGTGGCTAAGAAGTATATCACGGTTAACCCCAAAGCTGCAAGTCGTTTGGAAGCTTTTAAAGTTAAACTCAATAGTAAATTACCGGTGGAGTCTAGTCATGCTGAGCGTACTCATCAATATGATGACTTTTTTAATATGTACTGTAAAGAATTTAATTCCACCTTTATTCCCAAGACTATCTCGGTGAATAGTAGCGCATCTTTTAGTGACTGGGCTGCCACTGGTATTCATAGAAGTAGAACACGCCTTTATGAGTTATACAATGAAATTTAGCGTTCATATTTAATACCAGTGTGGACCAAGGAGTCTTTCCGGATCTTATGAAACACAGTAAAGTAGTGCCATTGTTCAAATCCGGTGATAGTAAAGAACCCAACAATTATAGGCCCGTTTCAATTTTGCCAGTTCTCAGTAAAGTGTTTGAAAAGTTGATGCTCAATCAAATGTTACGTCACTTTAATAAAAATTCCATCTTGCATGACCAACAGTTCGGTTTCACCAAAGGGCGTTGTACTACTGACGCTGGTGTCACCCTAATAAAGAACATTTTTAGCGCCTGGGAAGAAGCACAAGATGCCATTGGAATCTTTTGCGATCTCTCTAAGGCGTTCGATTGCGTAGAACATGAGACGCTTCTGCTGAAACTAGAGCACTATGGGATTAGAAATACAGCCCTTGATTTACTTAGATCATACCTGAAAGATAGAAAGGTTAAAGTTCAAGTAAATGGTGTGAACTCGCTGGGGTCGGAAATGACAATGGGCGTTCCTCAAGGTTCGATATTGGGTCCATTCCTCTTTTTAGTTTACATTAACGATTTACCCCAATTACTTCAAAATCAACCGAAGATGGTGTTATTTGCAGATGACACATCATTAATCTTTAAAATTGATAGACGCTCTCAAAATCTTGACGACGTGAATAACTCTATTCTTCAGGTCCAAGATTGGTTTACGGTAAATAATTTGGTACTAAATGAAAAAAAAACCAAATGCATTAGATTTACATTACCTAATGTTAAAAGTAGCGATTGTGACATCATATTGAACGGAGAGAAGCTGGAATGTATTAAGCAGACGGTTTTCCTGGGAATCACGCTAGACGACAAGTTGCAATGGGGTCCCCACATAACAACTCTTGCGGGACGGCTTAGTTCGGCCGCTTATGCTGTTAGAAAGATAAGGCAGATGACAGACGTAGAAACCGCGCGTTTGGTCTATTTTAGTTACTTCCACAGCATTATGTCGTATGGCATTTTACTGTGGGGTCGGGCTGCTGACATTGAATCCATTTTTATTTTGCAAAAGCGAGCGATCAAAGCCATTTACAATCTTCGTCGTCGCGAATCGCTTAGGGAACTATTTAAAAGGATTAATATTATGACGGTTCCTTGCCAATTCATTTATGAAAATATTATGTATGTAAGAAAAAATAGACATCTTTTTAATAAAATAAGTGATAGGCATAACTTTAATACTAGAAATAAAGATAAGATAGTTCAACCATTTTTCCAAAGTACATACATCTTTTATGGGGTTCTGTGTTAAATGTTACAACAAAATACCTTGTGACATACTGCAATTAAATGAAAGAAAATTTAAAACTCATATTAAAAGTACACTTTGTAAACAAGCTTATTACAAATTAGAGGATTATATCAAAGATAAGGATGCTTGGAAACATGCTGGTCCTGCTCCACAGGACAATCTAGTGTCTAGACAAAATCAAACTGGTTGCTAAGTAAATTAGGTAATAATTTATAATTTGTACCATATTATTTTATTATATTGGAATAACATCTCACACATTGATTAATTTATTATTGTTAACTTTTAGAATGTTTGTAAATATGTGAGCACCATGTACTTATGACATAATTAAGTTTATTTTCCACTGCTACATGCGTTTTTCTTTTCACCTTTTTGGTGTATTGTTTTTATTCTGGGTGCATCGTCTTCACATATTATAATATTATAATACATGTATACAAAACATTGTGAAACATTTAAAAGAGTAACGGTGGAGTTTCTTGCCCATTCTTCTCCACACGAAACTACCTTTTGGAAGGGGCGACTAGAATCAATTCTATTTCTTGTTAATTTTTGACGTTCAAAAGTGCCTTTCTTGTGCCTATTTGAAATAAATGTTTTGACTTTGACTTTGAAAGGACTTTTGTAAATACTGCTGAATTTAATTTATATGTTAGAAATTACTCAAAATTTTTTAAAAAAGTTTGTTGCGTAGCCAAGTCGCGTTATCTTAGTGCGAAGATTAAAAACAGTAGTAATGTAATTAAAACGACTTGGAACATTATTAATAGTGAAACGGGAAAGTCTAGTAACCGAAATTCTGACTACAGCTTGTCTGTTAATGGCAACATAATTAAATCAGACTTACAAGTCGCCGCGGCCTTTGAAAAGTTCTTTTCGGATATTCCCGTTTCAACTACTAAATCCTTAAACTCATCACCTTCTGTTGCTGAGTCTTTACTTAAGGAACATGTTAATATTTGCGATACGGAATTTCATTTTGAGCATATTACTTGTAGAGACATAATTAAAACCTTTCACACTTTAAATGTAAAAAAGACTGCAGATTTGTGGGGTAATTCTGTAGAAGTTGCTAAATCTGTTATTGACATTGTAGCACCTAATTTAGCTCTTATCTTTAATAATTGTATCGACTGTGGGGAGTTTCCTGACCTAATGAAAAATAGTAAAGTAATACCTTTGTTTAAATCAGGTAGTACATCAGACCCCACTAACTATAGACCTATTTCAATACTACCTACCTTCAGTAAAATATTTGAGAAATTAATTCTAGAGCAATTACAAAGATTTTTTAACAAACATAAATTATTACACACCAAACAGTTCGGGTTTACAAGGGGTCGTTCAACTACCGATGCCGGTGTTGAACTTTTAGGACATATTTACAATGCATGGGAAGATAAATGCGACCCCTTGGGGATTTTTTGTGATTTGTCTAAGGCCTTCGATTGCGTTCTTCATGAAACATTAATCAGGAAACTCCGCCATTACGGGATCGGAAGCACCGCTCTGGATCTTCTTACTTCGTACTTGAGTAATAGAATTCAGAGCGTTGACGTTAATGGAAAAAGATCTCCCGGATCTATAGTAACAATGGGAGTCCCACAGGGCTCGATTCTTGGCCCTTTTTTGTTTCTTATTTATATTAACGATTTGCCTTACCTCATAAAAAATAGTCATGATATAGTGTTATTTGCAGATGACACTTCACTTTTGTTTAAACTTAAACGTCAGCAGCCGGCTACTGACGATGTAAATAGTGCGATCGCAACGGTAGTTCATTGGTTTAATGTTAATAACTTACTTCTTAATGAAAAAAAAACCAAATATATTAAGTTTACGCTACCCCACGTTAGACAGGTGGAAACCAAAGTGTTGGTAAAGGGCGAAGAATTGAATCCTGAAGATACCACAGTATTCTTGGGCCTAACTTTGGATGCTAAGCTTCAGTGGGGGCCACATATAGATAAATTGTCAAAAAAACTAAGCTCCGCAGCATACGCTGTTAGAAAAATTCGTACTTTAACTGAAACAGAGACAGCCCGCTTAGTGTACTTTAGCTATTTTCATAGTGTAATGTCGTACGGTATTCTGTTGTGGGGAAATGCCGCCGATATTCAGACTATCTTTGTTTTGCAGAAAAGAGCTGTTCGAGCAATTTATAAATTAAGTCCGAGACACTCTCTGAGAGAAAAATTTAAAGAAATAAATGTAATGACTGTACCTTCACAGTTTATTTTTGAAAATCTTTTGTATGCCCATAAAAATATAAAATTGTTTAAAAAATATAGTGATATTCATGATAAGAATACTAGGAACAAACACAAATTTGTTGTACCCACTACAAGGCTCAAAAAAATAGGAGGCTCGTTCAGATGTCAATGTATACGCTTTTATAATAAACTTCCAAGCCACGTTCAAGATCTAAGCCTTAATAAATTCAAATCGTTCGTTAAACGCAAGTTGTGCCAGAATGCTTATTATACTGTCAAAGACTTTATTGAAGACAAAAGGGCTTGGGATTGAGCTGCTCCAATTGTTTACATTATTGAATATTTTTTTTATTTTTTTAATATCCTAAACTAATTGATTAGCATCTGAGATTACTCCTGGAGCTGCTGAAGATTCCCAAAAACTTTTTGCATTATATAACTTCAATCTCTTAGCATTGTATAATTGCATAGCACGTTTGTGAGTACTATGTACCTACTATAAAGCTACCATTTACTGAGTACGTCTTACATTGACTTGAATGTGCCCTGGCGGCTCCCTGTAATGTCTCACTGATGGTGGCGGTATTTTGAACCATTTAGCTCCCATCAAAATGGTTGAGCTGAATGGTGCTAATCTATGCGTCATGTTCATGAGCGGGCACCGTCAGTAGGGGCTGGTCACCTCTTAGCTGCCACGGCTGTTTTAATATTTAATATTTAAATTAATTTTGAATTGTTTTTTTAAAATCTTGTAATTATGGACGCTTTTATTAAGTTCTGCATCGTTCTCACGTGTATATTTCAACATGAGTGATGTAACCCAGTTTTTGTAAACATATTTTGATTTAAAAGAGTGTCCATGGAGTTTCTTGCCCGTTCTTCTCCATAGGTACCTACTGCTTTGGAATGGGCAAATAGCTTCATCTTTCTGACTGACCGACCCCTTGACAATTCAAAAGTGCCTGTAATTGGTTTATTTGAAATAAATGCTTTGAGTTTGAGTTTGAAATGCTGCCAGTCTTCTGGGCACGTTTCCTGATGACAGCGATGCGGATGAGTACTTCGACGCCTAAGTGTCCTTTTTGTCTTTTTTTTGGATTTATTTGTATATATATAGTTAGTTAGATAGTCTTTTAATTTAAGTATGTATAAGTTTTTATTGTATTAGATGTAGGTATGTTTGATATAAATAAGTATATTATTTAATATTTGGTCGGACCACCTTGCGCATCTAATACGGCATCCAGCCTGTCCTTCATGCCGGCCACCATGTTCCAGCAAGTGTCCGTGCCTCTGAAATGCTCCCATGTAGTATGGGCTTCTCGCCGCAAGTTTTCGTTGTTGCGTATTTCTGAGGCATCCTAATCGAGAACCATGAGACCCCATAAATTCTCGATTGGGTTTAAGTCAGGGCTCTTTGCAGGCCATGGCAGGCAGATGACGTCATCCTGTGCCGAACCACTCCTGCGCCACTCTGCAGGTGTGTACGCGACAGTTATCTTGGCACAAGTAAATAATGCCCTCTGGGTAGTGCAGGCGCACGGTGGGGATAATCACGTCATGTACAATTTCGACGTACTGATCTCCAGTCATGCGCCCGCTAACCTCCACTAGTTCACCCGGTCCCATGGAACTCATCCATCCCCAAAAATTTAAAGAAATTCTTCCACTTGCCCGATTTGGCAAAGTATTTATCTCCACATAGCGCTCATTGCTGTTGCGCCATAATATTTTTCTTCCGTCCATATCCGACCGGAAGCTTTTTTCGTCTACAAAAATTACTATATTGTTTGCCCAGTCAAAATTATAATATTCTAGGCAAAAACTTACTCTTGCCTCCTTATGTGCCTGATTCATTAGGATTTTCTTGGCAGGACGGCAGCATTTTTTTCCGCCGGCCTTCAGGCGCCTTCTTACAGTATCCATCGAAATCTAAAACAAAAAAATGACAATTTCAATACTTACATAATATCATTACTGACAAATTGTAACGGGCTAACCTAACTAAATGAGTATTTATTGCACATTATTACACGATTAATATAGGCAAAGATGTAATAATACTAAACTAGTTCCCTACAATAATCGTTAAGTTATTATTAAGTATTCCACACAAACATCACTGCCATGACAGGATTACACCCATTCCGAGAGAAGGCCTTGACCTTGCAATATTTCAACAAACAAAAAGTAAGTGCAAAATTTGCAGGTAGGTAACTTTAAAATCCTACTGTATTGAATTAGGTATAAAAGGTCTTATAATAACTAATTGGAATGAAAAAAAAAGTTCATCGAATTTTATTTTGAGTAGGTATACCTAATTGTGACTTAGTCCACGTTCAATCGGACGTAAAAATATCACAGCGGGGTTTTATTGCGCACTGGATTTTAACAACACACTCGATGTTGAGCCTAGCATTGATACCTTTATCAACAAAACAGCGAAACACAGTAGCGGGAACTCATTAGTAAAGAACAAGAAGAAGTTAACTACCACATTTTTTCTATATTAGCCTAAATGTAATAAGTTCCGGTGAATTGGTCATCTTAGGATTTAAAAAGATAATTACAAAAAAATTATGCCCGTCTGCCGACAAATACCAATAATCCGGCATCCACTCAATCTCAGCGCTGCCTCTCAATTTAAAAAAAAAAAACAAAATAATTTTTCACGCACTTTGCACGCAACCTAACACTTGCACGAATTTTAAGTGACTGACAGCGGCAGACGCGCAGTGTCGCGAAGGCGTGGCCTATTCCAAGTGAGACAAGATTTTATTGGCTACAAATTTTTTGAATGTGCGACCATTGGGTAATTTTAGAAACGCTTTAAAATCGACCAATCATGCCAAGGACACTTTCTTTCTAACACTTCAAGCTGCGTCGTATTTATAGATATGTATAGGGTTTAGGTTGATGTGCTGCCGTCTGTACATATTAGAAATAAATTTATTATTATTATTATTAAAGATAAAGTACTTTACCTCGTGTCAATCAGATATTTTAGTATATCTTATAAACCTCATAATATCTGCGCTTCCCGCTGATGGACTAGTTAACTTCGTGTGTTCAAGTTTTGAGCGAGTTGCCTCACGGAGCTCCTCGGCAACTTCAGCTTGGAGGGTTGCGGGATACTTACGAAGGCTTTGATTTAATATTATAACTTTGTTTCTTTTGCAAAGTGGTATTAAGTGATGAGATTTACTTTAAAAACGTTTAAGCTGATTATTTAATTTTATTAACCTCTTTTCAAATATAGCTCAAATACAGTTCTTAACCTAATGTAATAGTGTACTTAAGACAGTTATATATACTAATGTATCTAACATAATGAAGATGAACAGTTTGTTTGAACGCGCTAATCTCTGGAACTACCAGTCCAATTTGGAATTTTTTTTTTGCATTTGTTAGACAAATTCTCGAGGTAAGTTATAATATAATAACATCTGGCTACAAGTCACAGGAACAAAAAGTCAGAAAGTCAACCGAAAATTAAGTAATAACGCGAGCAGGCGATTCACGTGATCCACGGACTTTCTGTATAAAAGCTCTGACAATATGCCCTATAAAGTGTAATATTAGCATGGTCAGTGCAACGGGAGAATCTGCGGGCTAGCATGTTATCTGTGACCGCTGGAGCCCCACACTCCCTCTTAATGCCTATATCGTTGCTAAATAATTGTCCCCGTAGCAAGGAGCTAGATAACTATATCAATGTAGCTTTGCCGGCTATACTACTTAATCAAGTATTCACTTACTTTCAACAACAAACAAACTACAAACATAATTTTTATTGCACCAAGTACAATCACAGAAGGCCTACGCGCTACCTGCTACGGCGTAGCGCGCTACGAGCTACGACTGCTACGTCTCTACGCTTGCACGCTTACACTTACGAAACTAATTCATTAGTTTCCCGTGGTAAAATAAATGTTTCAGTACTGGCTAACGAACAATGTATTGATGTTGTGGAACATATAAATGTTTCTCCCTTCTTTGATAGCCTGAAAAGAGGACGAAGAATAAATAATTAGGGTCGTATCTCAACCCCTCGTAATAGTGCTGAGTCATCTGATTACACACACACATACGAGACAAGACAATGTGACCGTCATGTTAGTGTGGTGAGCGCCAGTGGCGTCGCGGCGCCCATGTTTTTTTCGAGTTTGTTAATGCGTAATGTGTTATTATGGGTTAAGATAAAGATGTAATTAGCTGATATCTTTAAAAGTTTTTCGACCAGGCGCTATCAATCTTCCAATAATGACAGGATTCAGTCAAGCAATCACTCCTAATTTGGTAATGGATGGAAACCGCCGATCGCGGTCGCGCACTCATATCGAGACGAGCTGTGCGAGAATAGATCAGGCCGTGGGGAAATATCACCTGTCAGGCGGCGGTCAGCGGCTGCTTACCTGCCTAAGCTGAGTTAGACGTTAATTTGAATATAACCACTCGTGGAGGCTATGTTAATGCTGTGTGATGTGTGGCTAGAGTCCGTATCAGAACACTGAAATTTCCCCAAATATAACCAAGCATTGGTACCGGTTTTACATTGTAAATGTAGTCAATTTAGGCAAGTGATCGCCGCGACCACCGCCTCTAAACACGATGGAAGCGTGATTATATATTTATAATTGGTTTAATGTTGCTGCATTCCAATATTGTTAGCAGCATGATATTGTAAAATTATCGGTTTATAGATTATTGATAGATATATACATCATATAATAAAATATATAAGAAGTCAAAACAAAAAAAAAGGAATTGCTACGAGGTGTGGTAATGAGTGTGATGCCCAATTATTGGTTTTTAGATTGTTTGACCGCACTATATATTTACTGTTGGTGTACCTATTATAAATAAATAAATAAACGAATGACTCGCTTGAATAGTCAATCACTTACGCGATCATTGTCTGAATATTTGGAAATGTATTACTTCCGATGATAATGATATGGTATCAACGGGTTAGTCGTATGATAGACCTGGGCACTACATAATGGAACTCGGGAATAGCTACTAATAAACCCATTGAATGTGTACTCATTAGATGGCTCTTTACGAGGTCTGTATCTGATGACGCTATACACTAATAAACCCTCGCTTCTAAAAAACCCATCGCTCCACGAAACATCGCCGGATTTTTTTTCACACAGCGATTTAATATGAGCCGCCATAGTAGTGGTTGTATTTTATTAACACACCCATTTAGTGACATGCGTGGTTGTTATAGGTTCTGGGACTAATTCTCGTGGGATATGTTCCGTCTGCACTTTGTTAAAGCCGCGGACTCAAAAATTTATTTCAAATAAACCAATTACAGGCACTTTTGAACTGTCAAGGTGTCGGTCAGTCAGAGAGATGAAGCTAGTTGCCCATTCTAAAGCAGTAGGAACCTATGGAGAAGAACGGGCAAGAAACTCCATGGATGGAAACTCTTTTAAATGAAAATATGGTTACAAAATCTGGATTAAATCATTCATGTGGTCAACAGCTAATACTAAATGTATCATATATCTCTTAACGTTACGTTACGTTGCGTAATTAGTTCTGTTTGGTGACTAAAATCAAAATGAGAATAAGAATTTACCTTGGACATAGCAGGAATGTGTATACTGTGAGTGTGCATTTGGTCAGCCGTACCTGCAGTGGCACTTATTAAACCATGCCATTGGCAATCAACAGGGAGGCTTTATATCAATGCAATCAGGTTGTGTAATTAAACCACATATATTTACGCATTTATTACTGATATGATAACGTAATTCAGCTCGTAAATGATTTTAATCAGCAATGTGTAAACAAATTGTTGCCACCCGACAACACAGCACCATGTAGACAGTTAATGAAACACTGATCAGATTCAAATGTTTAAGAGGGATTAGTAAACCAGAAACAAAGCCTGTTGCCCCCGCGTTGCCTTGCCCACACTTCTTATCAGACTCGACGATAACAAAACACAATCTCTACAGAAACTTTTAGCCCAGCGTATGTCTAGGTACTTGAATTCGAATCTTCTGTAGATAAGAATACGCAAAATTGTCAGATGAAACGGCTCTACTGATGTACCTGAGGACGAGTAGATATATTATCCAATATTTTTGTATGTCCGTGATACTGTCACAGATCCCGGATCTGTGACAGTATCAGGAGGGCTACTATTTTAAACGTTTTTGTTTACCTGAACATAGTTATTAAATTACATTTTTGGTGTTTATTTGTCAGTAGGCGAAGGCACTATTTAAATTGAAATAATATAAAGCCTAAGTATATTTTTAAATTCAATTCCGGATTGTAGGACAAACTTAACTATGCACTTGAGAAAATATTCTCCGATTTTCTTGTACCTATTTGAGCTATGTGATCTGGCTTCTTAATAAATATTAATGAATGAATCGAAAGAATAGAGTATTGGTATAAATCCATGTGGTTTTAATTTATTTGCGATTGTCAAATTAAGCAGCATGACGGGTAATTCCTACTATAATTATGGTTTCTTCAAAGCAAATTTTGAGGAATATTTTCTTGGTTTGACGACGTTTTACTGCTGCTTTTAATCGAACAGTACGTATAGGTATTTATAAACATCAGACTAATTATAATTATTTGCCATAAGTTTTACGTTCAGTAAAATATTTTGAGTTAAGTTTTATTCGCAAACATTAACAGGGTTAACTCAATGAAATGTATTTAGTATGTTAAATGTATCATTTAATTTGAGCGTGAAATTACTTCAACGCGCTGTTCAGTAAACTGAATAAATGTTAGTCCGTTGCCCTGACCACGTGTGAGTGGCTGTGATAAGCTCCATATGAAACAGATAGACTCATCCACAAATGAGTTTTTAAAATCTGTTGTTGCGAACAGATATCTTTTGTTTGTTCGCGGTCGCGCGAGGGCATGGTTGTTTGTATGCTAGCTGCCTATGTGTATCTATTTAACACACACCAGACCCACACATTACCAAATAAATTCGTATTTATTTCGTTCGTTTTAGTCAAAACAAACGAATTCCTTTTGTTGTACATATTATACATTTCTGGCTCTTAGAACAATGAGGTAGGGATAGGTGAAATAAAATCAGTTATACATTACAGCAAACGTGTTTATTGGTTACCAAGTGTAATAAATATATAAATAGACCAGTATACAGTTGCCTGGCGCTTTGCTAGACGGGGAAGACAGTGAGGGGAGTGACAGTCCCTCCGAAGAAATACAGCCTTCCGAAGGACGAAGTTACAAAGAAGTGAGGATCAGTGATAACGTTATCAAGAGCTGAACACGCAGCATCGCGCCACACAATGCGGCAAAAGCGCACACGTCGGAAATTCGGTTTCAAGCTCATCATTTTGGGTAATGGGCATTAAATAAGATGCTTAACCACTAAAGTCGTAACAATTCATACATTTTTGGTGACATTAAAGTTAAATAATTTAGTATTCCTTAGATTGTTAAGGCATACCAAGTAAAAATTTCATTACTTTTTTGTTAAAGTGAACCATTTTAGAAACTTTTGATGAATGGTTTTCTTTAATGCCCAAATTAAAAGCACAATGAAAATTATATCTCGTTTCGCCGGGAGTAGCTGCACTGTGACCAAACGTTGTGACCGCGACGCCACACTGGTGTCAAGTTACGTCATATTGCGGTCACTCCCGGGTTTGTGAAAAAATGCATGTTCATAACATTAATAAGTTTCCTGTATCAACTGCGTACAACAGTACAGCAGCAGTCAATAGACGTTTGTAAACCGACCGTGCGCTCGACGGGAGTTACATGATTGTACGTAAAACAGACAAAAGTACCACAAAATAACAGCCAGATTTTAGAAGAAAATCCTTAGTTTTTAGTTGAGTATAGGTTCAAAAATCGTTCAGTCACAATTTATAAGAAATAGTTGTTCTTTCACATCATATATTAAAGTTATATTTAAACATACATTAAGAAATTCACAGCATTTAATTTTTTAAAGTGGATGGTATTATTGTCTGTATGACAAAACAGAAATTACGGGCTACATACACCTTCATATCTCCCTCCTTTAGGCATTGAAAGCCCTTTAGTACAAAATTATAAAAAAGAAAAATGTAAGTAACAGTTTTAGTATCAAACTGTATAAGAAGTTATAAAAAGTTTAGGTCATTTTGGCACAACGATCTCCATCACAAGTTTAGACCTTACGCTACATTGTATACTAGCTTTTAGCTTACATAGTCGGACAGCGCCGGACAGGCGGGTGCTCCGGTGCTGTCCGGCGACTCGAGGCTTTGTTGCTCTCATTCCTAGCTCAGCTCAGCACCGCTCGCATTTAATGCTTGCAAACTGGATAGCCAAATAATGAACGAAGTCGACTCAGCGGAAGATGTCCCGCCACAATACTTGCGGGGCTGGCTTCGTGCTCACTTCACTCATTACTCGCTACAGTTAAAGCCTCGTTTTCTCTAGTCCGATTTAAGTAGAAAGTAAAGTAACAAAACGACATAATATTTTCACATACAATACATGTAAATAGATGTTAACTTATATTAATAATAGTATAATAGATTAACCACAAAAATGACTACAAGCAGTGAATTTGAACAAACCCCTGGTGGAAATATACGGCGTCAAAAAACATGACGAATCGCCAATCCGTATGTTTCCATTTACATACAAATAGCTTTCAATTCCTTACATGTAATTTAACATCAAACAATAGAAATCCAAATATCATAACTTCCAAATGATGTTTTTAATTTAGTATAACGTCTTTTTTACAAATTTATTCTCTACCTACGTCCCTAGATCGAACCTTTTATTTTTTATTTTAAATTACAATAGTAAAATAAAATATTTTTGTTATTTCTCTATTTACCCAGTTAATTTTACTTTCTCTCGCACTAGAGCCTTCCATTTAATTCCAATTTTGAGTTCTCTATCTAATACTCTCCTGATAATGCAACCTTGGGAAAAGAGAGTGAGAACGAAACAGAGACAGAAGTCGTATTATCAGAAAGAGTGGAGGTATAAGGAGTGAGTGATATGTGAACGCAATCTACTCGGTTGTAAAGAAGGAAGAAGTGCACAGGTCATAATGATACACCTACCATGCAGCTACAACATTTATTACACATATTGATTATCTAACAGTTACAACATACAAAGTACCGTTTCATTTCACAAGTGTTGTCGATGTTCCAAACCTTCCACACCCACAGGGATGTTGGATAAAGACAGGTGTATTGTTTTCTCTAGAATTAGTAAGCACAAGGTGGCAAGATGGTAGCCACAGTACAGCGATGTAACAAAGATGTCCTCTCGTGAGCTAGTTAAATGTCGCACAAACTTATTTGGCAACGACTGGTATTGTAGCCCAGAACTTGTCGCCGAAGACAAAGTTACGTCCTCAGATTTTAACTTTTATTATTTGCTCCAATTAAAAGCTGAGATTGTTGTCCGTAGCAAGTAACTTGATAGCGCAGTGGGAACAACCGCTGGCTGATTGAAACCATGGTGACCACAAACTGCTGCATTCAATATATAGTGAAGCTTAATGACTGTCATTGTTTTTAGAACAAATTAGAGCTGTTCCAAACACGATACAATCGCTCGGATTAACTTTACTAATAGCAATGTCCAATCCTAGCCATCGTGTGTTGTAAATACTGAAATCTACCCAAATGTTGAACAGTAGGTTTAATTAAATAAATCGTTGAACAAAATTAATTGCAGCTAGTTTAGCACTAAATTGCCCCACTCCACAGCACTAAATTGACTCACTTAGCGATGGCTATGATTTCAAATAATTGAATCCACTGAAATTGGAAATTACGTACCGACGGTTTATTGAATCAGATCTGGTGCAGAAACTGAGCCTATAATTACTGCGGCTATAATTATTGAAGCTATATTAAAAATGAAACTTAGTCTATATTTTTCTTAAGATAGGCTTAATTTTGCATATGATAACCAAAATACATGATACAGAAAAAACAAACAGTTCAGTGCAGAAAAAATATTAATATCTTCCTCAATATTGGACAGTGGCTTCATTTCTACACTCTGTGTAAAAACCGGATGAATGCACCAGCTAGGTCTTACTTGCAGTTAATTTGCTTAATTGTCTTAAACGTCGCAGTTGCCATAATAAAGAGATCTTTCTCTGAGTTCAGAGCTCTGCTCCGATTACTTTATGAACTTTGATCTGAGCTTATAGTTCAAGGAGCTGGAGCTCTCTTGTTCAAAACTTTCAGCTGAGATGAGCTCGTTGTGCGCGTCATTAAACAGATTGTATGATATTTGAAATTGCATTGTAGAGTACAGACGTCATTCTTTGGACGTCTCATTGACATCATGAGAAAGACAATCTTCATGCTAAATGAGGCGGACATTCTGTATCCACACCAAATCCCAACGCTTATGAAATGAGACAGTAGACATCTTGAATAATAACTAAACAGACACATATTGACGTAACTACGTCATCGGTTAAAGTCCCCCCACACTTGTCCGGTTGTAGCTGTATTTGTTCATGCACAAAATTGAATTACAATAAATTAATTTGAGAATTTATGCGGTCGTCATTATTTTACAAAGTAATTATTTTGTTCAAATATGCTAAACTCTTTCAATGATAAATCAACAGTTTTGACAAACAATTGTTAATTAATTTGATGCTTTCCATTATTTAATGTTTCGAAACAGAATGCACATTTTATTTCAATTAGAAAAATATGGCTGCAATAATTTAATGGAAATTGTTTGCTGTTGTGTGAAATTGGTTCTATAGAAATGAACAACAGAACACGTGTGGAGCGTCGCTTATTACACAGACATTTATAAATCTTGTTAAACACGTATCAATTGGAATCAAACTGTCGGATTGAAGTCACGGTCCGCTAACGGTATCGCTGGGCGCGACTGCCGATTCAATAAATATTTCTAAATTACGACTGGAAATTATTATTTCCGCCGTTCCCCTACAATCATAACTTTGACAATCAATTTGAACGGACGTTCAAAAATTAACAGTGACGCATCAAAAGTACGTAACTTAAAACGAGAGCTGGCCAATTGCACTCGCTGCTCGAGTTGTCTTAAAATCTTGGAGACGGTGTGTCATCCAGTCGTATGGGAGACTACTGGTCGTATGGGGATATTGTAGTACCGATACTAGTAATAAATAAGTCTATCAAATGTAATGTATGTTCCATGCATTTTTGTTTATACACACTCTTAAATTCTGTTTGCATAAAACAGAATTTAAGAGTGGTTACTTGATATTGGTAGGCTTTACTCCATATAGGTAAGCCTAACTGCATTCATCGAGCATTTTAGAGCACGTGGTCGCTTGATGTGAGAAACCGTGCCCCTGAGCACTGGGGCTCGTGGCTCGTGGCAGACTGTGTAATGCAGATTGTGGTCCACGTAAAATGTGTTAATGATATGCATGATATCAACTCCCGCGTCGGGAATACTAATTAAATTCAGTATGCGCTATTGAATTTGTTTGGCGTTTCTATTGCCCCTGATTATAATACTTTCTGAGAATAACTTCAGAGACAGTTATCAGGTGGATATTTTCGGAATAAGATCTACCAATTTGTGATTATAAAGCGCAGGAATTGAGAGATCCAAATGATATACAGAAAAATTGGGATGTGGTAAATGTAGATGCACATCATGTATTGTTTAAAGTAGAACTCAACGTCGCTGTCGTCCTCGTGGTAGTATATGCCGAAATGTGCCGGGATGCAGTCGCCGCACATCGTCGATGAGGGCACGTATGAGTAATCACTCATGGTGAGTGGGATACTCTCGATGATTGAAACTGTATGTTTTACTCTGTGTCTTGGCTCAGTTAGAATAATTTCACTTTAAAGATATTGGTTTGATTTTTCTGTCTTTGAATGTGCCTCAATTTATCGGATGATTGATCGGTTGATGACTCATAAACCAAAATGAACACTTTTTAAGAATTTAAGACAACACGAATGTCCAAATGATTTCGAAGCTAATCTAGTTTGATTGACGTGTCACTGTTGCACTCAAATACACACTCTAACTAATAGAAATAATGTTCAAATCAGCAGTCGCGCGTTACAATTTAGGGGCGACCTAGACGTATTCAGTGTAGAACGCGTTGCTGGTGCAATTTCCGTTGTCGTTGGGTGAGTCGGGGTGCTCTTCGGGCTCGACGCCGTTCGTGCGCATCTCATCACGGACCTGCGCAAATAAACATGATTTATGCCTCGTTAGCAGCGCGGCTTGAGATGGGAGTACAGCAACTAAGTTAGCTCGAGTCGTGTGCTGCATCATTGTGATAAACTAAAATTGTGTGTCGAGAACATTGGGCAGACTTGCTATCGTATGCAGTGAGGTCTCAGCGCAGTAAATTGGGAGCTATACGGAATATTCACACGTTACCGTCGGCTTTGAGTGAATATTCTCCTGGATTAGATTTAAAACTATTGACATCGAAACAGTAAATAGCTTGACACAAACACAGTTTGGAGATCGAAATTGAAAGGAAATAATTTTGTTGTTGATTTATAAACACCCATCTGTAAATTTCGCAAAGACTGCGGACATAGTTAGCTGGATGCTGTTTGCTAGTGACGCTAGCAAAATCACTAATTGAAAATACTTTTGTTCTAATTTGGCATATGGCTTGATCGCTTGGGTGTAAATAATCTTAGGAAATAGGTATATTTCGTTAATTTGCAAGTGCCTTTGTAATTACTCAGTGTTTTATATCAAAGATCTATATTAATTATCCTTAATATTTGTTAATAATACTTTTGCGCACCTTTTATACAGAATAAGTAATTCAAAGTCCATAATAATTCTTCGCTATTGATATATAGTGCTTGTAATCTGTTTAGTCCGCTAGCGAGGCTGCTCTTCCTATGTAATCTGATCAAAGCCAACAATTTGCGAACACTATAATAATTTCCGGGCAGTATATATCCCTTTGGGTAACTTATATAATGTTTAGAACATATCTTAAATTCGCTATTACTTATACTGCGTAGTCTTTATCCAGCATTTATATGTACAGTTTCGATTCGTTGATCAAAGAAGACTAATCATGATGTGAAAAGTAAATAAATCTATTTTTAAGAAAAAAGGTTTCTTAATCTACCAGTATTGCATTGCTGCCATGTGTACGTGTAGTTTATTCTAATAATAAGTGTCAGGAACCAGTATCCGTGAAGACCCACCTTCTCAACTTGGCGCATTACGCGCAGCATGTTAAGCCCAGCGAGGTTCTTGAGTTCCTGCACATTCCACTGACCGGAACGAAGCAGCTCAGCAAACAGTTCTGGGTATCTGGACACGTCCTCCAAGCCACGGGGGACCCTGGAGGATTAATTTTAAGGTTATTATCATACTCGACTGCGTAGTTGTATCTCCATGGCCGTGTCGGATTGCCATCTATTCGGATTTTGAGAGTAAAGGATCAGAGACTGCGCCGGAGTATGCACACGCTTATGCACTGTAATATCTCCTGGCTAGTCTCCGTCGAGAGAGGCTGCTGTGGCCGTAATTCGGTCAGGAGGATATAATAATGTTAATGATATCTATCCCTAACAAAGATAATGGTACGTCAGGTAGACTGGCTAGCTGTGGCTACGATCTTCGCAAGGTGGCTGGTAACAGCCCAATAAGAGTAACCGAGCATCAAATTAATTGGCTTGCGGTTGAAGACGTCTGTACCCAGCTGAAGAATATTGTAAACCAGGCTGATAATCTAAATTCAGGGCGTCCTTATAAGAACCTAGTGTTTCGTTTGGTATGATCAAATATTTTGGAAATATACGTTATAAATTTACATTTTGTCATGTAATGGTGGAAATGGCTGGAGCTGCCTGCCTCCGGCATTTTACATTTAAATATTTTCGATGTTGTGAATTTCCTCGGCAGGAATTTCCGTAGCAAAATATCCTCGCTTCTCAAAATACACGACATCTTAGGAATACTTTCAGTTTTGCAAGAGAAATAACTGATTGAAGTTTTCTATGATGAGGAGGACTGCAACACAGTGATTGACTAAGAGAGTGTGATGACTTTAAATGACGGTGGATGGGAGAGACCGTCTCCCACACAAGTCATACAAGAAAGTCGGGGAGATATTTAGAAGGAATAGTAGGTGAATGATAACACTATAGAAGGTAGAGGTAGAAAAGAATGAAATTAGAAAATAAATAGTTATGCGTGGACTGCAAGTACCGTCGACAAGGGAAAACAGGAAAAGAAGAAGTTTCCTAGCAATTCTAATAGATTAATTAGGAGGGAGACTTTAAGTGAATACTAGTCTTCCGTTTGGAGATACTAGCGAAAGTTAAGTTATTAAATGATGTCAGTTCACCTGTTCACGCCGTCGAAGTCTCCGCCGATGCCAACGTTGTCAGCTCCAATCATACGCTTGATGTAGTGGAAGTGCTCTGTGATTAAGAAAACGGTTTAAAGAAACTTTGCAAAATCAGCATTCAGTTTACATTTTTTTGCAACTACAACTACAAAATAAAACCATTTCATGGTTTTATTTGAATTCTTGGACGGATAAATAAACAAAAGTTTAAAACAAAAAAAAAACAGAATAAAGTGAAAAATTACTTTAAATATTATGGTAGTCAGTGTCTTTGGTTGTAAATTGTATTTTCTGTTGTTGCCACCGACTTTCGAAATTTAAGTAATTCTTCAGGAGCTTCTCTCAGCAGTCGATTGCACAGACTCAACTCTTCGATGAGACTTGTTAGTTTTTTTTGGCTTATATTGTCTCGGGGATTACAAGTGACTTCAGCGACCACAAGACGACCGATACAGAATGATGCCCGTTGTGTCCGCGGCGGCTTTTTATATGGTAAAGGACGCTTTAAGGCTTCGTAAACGCGCGTGCGCGAAGGTTTTACTCTATGTCTTGGCTCAGTTAGAATAATTTCACTTTAAAGATATTGTTTGGATTTCTCTGTGTTTAAATGTGTCTCAATATATCGGATGATTGATCGCTTGATGACTCATAAACTAAAATTAACACTTTTAAAGAATTCAAGACAACACGAATGTCTAAATGATTTCGAAGCTAATCTAGTTTGATTGACGTGTCACTGTTGCACTCAAATACACACTCAAACTAATAGAAATAATGTTCAAATCAGCAGTCGACTGCACAGACTCAACTATTCGATATGACTTGTTAGTTTTTTTTTGGCTTATATTGACTCAGAGATTACAAGTGACCTCAGCGACCACAAGACGACCGATACAGAATGATACCCGTTGTGTCCGCGGCGGATTTTTATACGGTAAAGGACGCTTTAAGGCTTCGTAAACGCGCGTCCGCGAAGGTTTTACTCTTTGTCTTGGCTCAGTTAGAATAGTTTCACTTTAAAGATATTGGATTTCTCTGTGTTTAAATGTGCCTCAATTTATCGGATGATTGATCGCTTGATGACTCATAAACTAAAATTAACACTTTTTAAGAATTCTTGACAACACGAATGTCCAAATGATTTCGAAGCTAATCTAGTTTGATTGACGTGTCACTGTTGCACTCAAATACACACTCTAACTAATAGAAATAATGTTCAAATCAGCAGTCGACTGCACAGACTCAACTATTCGATATGACTTGTTAGTTTTTTTTTGGCTTATATTGACTCAGAGATTACAAGTGACTTCAGCGACCACAAGACGACCGATACAGAATGATGCCCGTTGTGTCCGCGGCGGCTTTTTATACGGTAAAGGACGCTTTAAGGCTTCGTAAACGCGCGTGCGCGAAGCTTGACGTCAAAAAGTTGGACAAAAGAATTTCGCAACATTTTTCTGGAAGGCAGGCACGTGTTTTCCCTTCATGTCTATGTTATGGCGACATTTAGGAGTTGAGCAGTTACGAAGTTGATTGTTTCCTAGCAACAATAGGTAAAGGTTGCAAAACTTTTGGAAAATTTTGTATTATCAACTACTCCTTCACAGGAACTAAATAGAATATTGAGAGGCTACCTACAGTCATGCTACTCAACCAAACACAAACTCGCGTTATAAAGCAAAGACAGTCGTTTTCTGTCCCGGGTTTGATCGTCTCCGCAGACGGAGCACGCAAGCCGGCCGGTATAACAGCATTAGGGTCAAGTTTGTACCGGACGCGCCGCCGTCTGGCCGGTCCGGTGCCACAATACCTCCAGTTGCGTGACTCCGATGCGGGACCGGTTCGTAAAGAGATGCTGGTTAGCAACGCGAGTAAGCCCCGGTCACTATTATAGCATATGGTGTCATTAATATATTAAAGTATATGTGTCATACAACTAAATCAGGGGCCGGTGCCGGCAGTCTAACATGATAAAAGAATAAGCAGCACTTTTTTTTGTACTAAAAATAATGGTAGGTACATAAGAATCTGTAAACATAAGAGTCCAATAGACAGATTGATGCTGTATTGAAATGAACCTGCTGCTTTAGTTGGAGGACTTATAGAGTACCTACGCAGAACGAACTGATGCAGTGACGAAAACTAAAAAGTAGAAAAATTACTAAAATGACGACTAAAAGAGAAGTTTTGAGGAAATAGGCATGCTGCGCCGAGCGGATAGTAAATTGAGATAATAGTAAAAGAATGATGATGAGGGAGTATTTTTCCAGATGAATACATTAAGAGGAAGCAATAATAAAAGTTCCGCGATCCAAACACTCTAGACGATTTTAATTTTATTGTTTGCATTCAACAGGCAGATTAATAGCACCGTTAAAAATTAACCTTTATTATCCTTCTCGGGTTTTTATTTGCCATTAATTAGCTGATTTTCCAACTTTTTATCGGGATATCTTATAATATTTATGAATATCAAGCATTCGTTGGCTGTTGAGCCAGAACTTCCCCAAGATGTCGGAAGTTTGTATTCCGTGTCGGTCCGATAGGGATGATGCTAATAAATCAGTCGCAGCATAAACATCACACCCTAGCTAACACCGTGGCTTTGCTTACGTTATTTTTTTTCCTAAAAAATACTACGTATATTCTAAACTACTTTGGACTTTGTAATGAAGAGTTCGGAAAATTTAAATGCGATAGGCATTTAAAGAAGTATACCATAACTTTGTATGTAGAATGTGTTATTAAAAGAACAACTGACACAACTTAATGAGCAACTTAAACTTGACTTTTTTGAATAATTATAATCAGTTATTACTGACAGGACTGTTTAAGTAGTGTTATAAACGAATGTATTTCTATGTTTAACTAGTCTTTAAAGACCCGCCAGACACCACATTCAAACCATTGCTATGGGTTGTGGGGATTATAAGTAATTTCAAGGATGTTGTAATCTTATAATAAATAAAAGGAACAACAAACAAATTAGCCACTTTTCGGTATGAAGATCGTAATATATTGATGTAGTAGCAACTTCCAGCTTCAGTAGACGCGGAAGGCTAAATAAATCATAAGAGATTTCCCTACATATCGTGCAGACGCGGGCTGTATACATTTGTATACTTTATACGAACAATGATATGTCTACGTATTATGTTTAAACTTTTGGAGATAACTCACAGATCTGATTATTATGTTTAAACTTTTGGAGATAACTCACAGATCTGATGGCAGTTTTATTCGTGTCTATTTGGAATTTTATCCTACAAGGAGACGTTCATTTGCGGATACTAACTTTCAATTGGTATATTTGTGTAGTGTAAAAAAAAAGTATGTATCATTTTCGAAAAACTCATTTTTGGTCGAAGAGAATGAAGTAGAATCCCATATTTACCCAGTAGTATTTCGTCACTATCTCTTAAACGATGCACACACATGAGACTTTCGGATTGGCACTATCATCCTCATCATCTGCGCTTGTCCCATATAACTTGTGGTCGTTACAATACAATTTCTCTTTCAATTCCTCTTTCATATAATTTCTCACACAATCCATACTTTTTTTATGCGCTTCCTCAATCCTCAGCACATGAAATCTTTAATTATTTACAAAAAATTGTAAACTAATTAATTAGTTGCTCGAAATGGGCTCCATTTTCTTGGATACACAAATGTGTTGTTCTAAATAAATACCTTTAATACCTGGATTGGTACAAACGGCACAATCAGATGGCCTGCGAGATCACCAGTTCTCACCCCTTTCGATTTTTTTTTTATGGGGATATGTTAAAAACCAAATTTACTTTAAATCTTATGCGAATGTAAACGAGTTGAGAGTTGAAGTTCAGAATACGATTTATAATATTCACCACAACACGTTATTAAAGGTTACAAGAAATGAATTTGTTAGAAGAATACATTTGTGTATCCAAGAAAATGGAGCCCATTTCGAGCAACTAATTAATTAGTTTACAATTTTTTGTAAATAATTGAAGATTTTATGGTTTTCCTATCATTTAATTTATCAAGTTTATTCGAGAGATTTCATCCTTATAATTGATACTAACGATCGCGGCAATAAAAGTACAGTGTGTACTTTTTGCAGATTTTAGTCAGTTCGATTCCCGGGTGTGGCAAGCGATTTTTTGGAAATCTTTGAATGCAGTTTTCTTTCTATTCAAAAATAAAGGAATGTTTCCTTTGAGTAAAATTTTCTATCTACAGTATTAAGAGTACTTTCCCTCCAGGGGGCATTACAAAATTCCACCCTGTATACCCATTTCTTAATTTATACATATCCGTGAGTCCACACATCCATCTCAACAGCAAATACATCGTCACTATTATATTCATAGTCATTTAATTGGTACAATTAAACCGCCTGACCGCTGAAAGCGCCGCATTGAACAGCTATGCATAATGTAACGACACTATCAATCAATTTAATAACCACGTGTTAATCCTAGTAATAATGGACACCAATGAGATCATGCTAATGTAATCGACACACAGTCCGTCAATATGTGATTATAGTTGCATTTGTATTATGTCAGCCTAAACGAGCTTGGGCATGTGGAGTCGTTCCAGGTGCGATCAAAAAGGCATTCGTGTAGTGTGCAACAACTTTGTCGACCATGTATTCGTGGAACGCCTTACATTGTTGCTTACTTGTGGCTAATAAGGACAAAAATAATGATTCAAGATTAAACAATTAAAAAATTTAATCCTCTAGTCACAGGCATATCAACAAACAAATTTTTCCTGAACAGGAATCGCACAAGAAAACCTGTGACACCTGTAAGTGTAAGTTAAGTAACAGATGTTTTGTTGATCGCAACTACAACGTGACTTAGGACCCTCGGGCCAGTTAATTGCGACAGTTCGAGAAAATATATTTAAAAAATTGAGATGAAGCCTCCCAACTCTCTCCCTCTCCCTCGTCACGTTGGCTGGGAGTAGGTGTCACGTGTCACTGGGGGAGGGTTGTGGGTTATAATTATGAATGTTTGGAAATTCTAAAGAAACCTTGTAAACAATACTTGGCCATTTTTTTGGCGACTCTTTTGCCTCGTGATACCTACTCGGAAAAGGTCAGAGTTACGTACAATTCCTACCGTGGGAATTTATTTGAATAGCACAGGCTGCTCTGTGGGAGTGAGTGCGTCTTTATACAGCACGCGGCGCGGTGCGGGTTGGTAAATGTCACATGTCTTAGAAATTTCGGTTCTAGAACATGCCAATGTTTCCCTTTATCGGTTTGTTTGTTTTAAGAGAGCAGCGGTGATGAAATAATTCACACTAAGTAAAGCCTGTCTGGGTTCGCATCTTCGTACCCACCACGTCCAATCATAAGTCGTGGTCGATGCTCCTGGCCACCACTGCTCCACTTGGCCACCACAACCACCACTCCATTCAATTGATGTGTTTTTTCATTTTCATTTCATTCGTGTTTCATTTAAATCATCGTAATCAAAGTACTTTCTAACGTGATTCTAAACTTCTTCGGTTATATCTGCGATACGTTACTGTACGTTGCTAATCGTGTCTCGTGTCTCGTCTCCAGCTGACTCGTGTTATAAGCACGTGGCTCTGAATGCAACGCCAGCAGTATTATCAGCGTATGGCGGAAATAAATTGCTTCCTGTCATATCTACATCCTACATATTATATGTCATCCAATAGTTTCGTCACATGCGTTCGAGGATTCGTTTAGGAAGGGAATCTAGAAAGATTAAGGCGTGCTCTTTTTTTGTTATTGGCATCTCGCAGTTCAACCCTAGGGTTGTCTACTGCTTAACCGGACTTGCGTTAGGGCGTGCTCCTCAAAAGTAACGTATTTATAACAAATCAACACTAAAAAGAAAAAAGAAAGAAAGGCAATACGTTTAGTAGATCAGATAGCCGAATCATACACAATGCGACTTACTAAGGAGTTATTAACTACCAAATAATTGTGTAGTTTGTAATTAGTTGCGTCGGATACGGGCCGTCATTGAAATATTTTTGTGTGTGTAGGTGTTTTGTGATACTTTCTGTGCAAATGAAAATTAAAAATAAAAATGACGTTCTGGATACTTGTCGTAGACATTATTAAAAAAATACTTAAAATTTAGATGTAGGTACTGATTAGGCTAGGTTAACGTAATTGGTAGGTACACAGGGCTTTACTCACATGCTCCTGTGGTCCATAATTACCTTCCTTATTAGGTACAGCAGCTTTGATATTTTAAACTAGTTGCAAAACTCGAAGGCTTTAACTCATTTGAGGCATAAACTTTGTACATTAGTAACACAAAACACAGCTATTGGAACTAATTGCTTTAAATGTAAAATCTATAATTTCTTATATTTAAGTGAATAAGATTTTCTTCGGCAAATGTTAAAAGTAATAATTGTGAGATAGAGTTGTATCAACAGAAACTAGAATTCGTTGACAAAACTGTTTTCCTGGGGATCACGCTCGACTCCAGGCTTCAATGGGGTCCTCATTTAACATATCAGCAGTATAAATGCTGTTAGAAAAGTCAGTCAAATTAAAAACACAAGCCGTGGTGTCCATCGCAGTCACCAGTTTTACCGCTTGATAGGAATCTCAAGGATTTTGAAGATTTTCCTTGTTTCTTGTCTTCCAACATTAATGTACCTACTATATAAGTTAGCTTCATTGTGTCTAAGAATCTATTACCATTAACAATTCGATGGGTTAAACTTCGGCAGAGCAAATAAGCACGCACTAATGATTACCCTTACAATAGTCCGTGATTAAGTACTTAGAAGGATCCCGGCTCTAAGTTGTGGGAATCTTTGCCCAACTGTGGGTTTAATGGGCAATTCCGAGGTACCTTTGTTTCGCCGTGTAATAGCGTGTTGCGGTCTAAATGCGATGATTATGTAAATTGTACGCGTATGAGTTAATTTTCTGGTTTCGAGGGCAGTTTTGGGGTTGCTGGCATTTTATCAGTTTAAACACTTACATCATTATTTATCACAGAACTTATACGGGGTGAAATTGAAATTTAATTCATAGGCAATATTTTAAGGGGTCATTGTGCTTGTAATTATGAACAACTTTTATTTACTATGGGAACAAATCTGAAATCGCGGAAAAAATCAGCTGTTCCGTACATTATGCTCGCTTAACTCGTCAAAATGTTCAACAGCTGATTTTTCTTTCGCGATTTATGATGTGGCAGGGATCGATTGTGATTGCATTGATAATTAATTATTGAATCGTCGTTTTCATTAAAGAGTTTGCAGGCGATGAAAGTCGTTGTTTTGTTTGTTTCCCTTCGTTAGCTCTTTCCTTTTTTGGAATCAATAATACATAGTACCTAGTTCTTTAGTTAACTGTTACTTGGCCTAATTAACTTACCAGCGACGTCGGAGATGGTAGCATTGGGAGCGCATTTCACAAAGTCAGGGAAGAAGTTCACCATGATAATACCGCCGTTTTCTTTCTGCAAACAACAAATAACGTTATAGTTAACCTGTAGTTTTAAGACATTAGTTAGTGGCTTATTGTGAAGAAGCTCGGTAAAAATAGTACCACCATAACTATTTTGGCTGTGAAGCAGCATTTTAGTTTAACAAGTACGTGAGAGGTGTAACATTGACATTTGATAGACTATTCAGTGTCTTCGGCAACGCGTTTAGGATGCCTCTAGTACACCACCGTTTTAGGCGGAAGTGATCTTTTGCTTATTTCCCATCCAATAACATTCTCCTTATTTAAGAGCCGGTGGTAGGTAAATGTTATATTATATTAGATGAGTTGGGCCCAGTAAGTGGGCAGCTCAATCCCAGTGCCACTGGTGTTTTTTGGTTCTCAAACGTGTAGGAGTATGGATACTTCGGCAACTTCGACAAATGTCATGTGGTTTGGTCAAGAGGACCGCATTCACAGTGGGTGTCGGTGGGGTCTATAATCACCCATTCCGCTAGATTGTACCTTCATTACATTAAAAATCTCAAAAGCACAGATACAAACCAGTGAGTGAATGATGTCGTCAGGTACATTCCGCTTGTGGTTGCAGAGGCTGTAGACCGAGGAGTGGGTAAAGACCACGGGTGCCCTGGAGATACGTATGGCGGCTCTGGTGGTATTCTCACCGACGTGAGAGAGGTCCACGATCATGCCCAGCCGGTTCATCTCACGCACCACTTTCTGTAGACAAGGATAGATAGGTTGCAGACCTGCGACTCTATTCCGTCAACTCTACCGGTGAAGTGAGTCATCAATAGTGTCAATTCCTAGCGCCAGATGAATTGACAGCTCATTTCAAACTCACTTCACCTAAGTTTACATACCGCTAGCCGCCAGCATTTCGAAAATGTTTGCTTGAGTTATTTGTGACGGGTTCAATTCTTTTTCGCGTGCATTTAATGTTAAAAATGTTGTTTTAGTTCATTTTTAAAACTTCGTCTCGAGAGATTTCTGATGACTGTTTAGTGTGAACATATTGTTTTTACGAATTGTAACTTGAAGTAAAATGGTTGACGTTAATAGCAATACGGATGGTGACAGGGTAAAACAATAGGAATTAGTCAGTCAGGTAATAAAAAAAATATTAGGCAAGTATTTTTTGCTTTATCATTTAAATAAAAATGACTTAGTTGGGCCGCGCATGCCACATCTCAACAGAATACAATGACGTAAAAATACTCGTCCAATACTTTTTAATGCTAAAAATTTTAGTCATCATTAGCATGTATGATTACTTAAACGTTCACACTAAACAGTCATCAGAAATCTCTCGAGACGAAGTTTTAAAAATGAACTAAAACAACATTTTTAACATTAAATGCACGCGAAAAAGAATTGAACCCGTCACAAATAACTCAAGCAAACTAATACTATACTTCTGAAGAATATACAAGATTATAATGATGTGAACATAATATTGGGACTTGGGACCCCGTCTACAAAAACACAAAGCAAAATGAAAGAATAACCTAAATCATGGCACGTTTGTTATATTCATAACATTACAGGCACGCCCTACGAGCTCGATTCACGATACGATATTAAATCTACGAATTGTAATTTCAGAGGCGATGTTATTCATACGCCTGCAATGAATCTCGCATTGGATTGGATAATAAGTTCACGTTGAGTTCGGAGTAAAACACAACCAGTGTGAAGCGACCTTTATGCATTTATACTCTTCAATACTTTCGCCTAAGTGAATTTTGGTTCTTGGAAACTTAGACTAGTTTATTAACTTAGATTATTGAAAATAGAAATCCGTGATTTACTTTACTAGTTATAACGGTCTATTCATATGGGTCTGGAATTTTAGTAATTATTAAATCGTTGTTTTGTTGTTACGAAAATAACAGATTGAAAAGTTTCATCTTTTTCTAATCTACAACATTACAGTCAATCAGAGGTAACAGTTTCACAGGGCATTTATGTCATTGCAGTAAGGGTTGCTTTCGTAGTGCAAGTGTTACCACTGATGATAAGTTGGCTCGTTCATAATTATCGTCAACTAAGGAAAAACTAGAAAATGCATTATTTGTTTCTTAAGAAAGGAAAGTTGCAAAAATCTGAGTAGGTTTATGCGCGATATCCCTGGTTTTAATATATCTAAGAGCAAACTAGCTATACTAACGAGAAATAATTAAGGTCGAATCCGCTAAGAAACTCGTTATTAAATTATTGTTTTAACTTTATTGCCACAGCCATGGATGGAATTCACATGTGCATTTATAGAAGTAATAAAAGACACGAATTTTTCGTTCTGAAATCGTACATTGTACATTAGTTTTTATCATAGAACATTGTGTGTTTACTCGGAGCCTACAAAAGCAACACAAAATACAGGTAAAAACTGAATGAATTCTCCGGAATAACGTCCGCATTTCCTACAGCACCTTTCGATGGAACCTTCCTGCTAAAATATTCGTCCTCCATTTTAAAAACCCCGTTCTAGTCACATTTAAACTGCGCTCTAAATCATCGTTATGTATTTATTGTTCGGTCAATGGTGTAAGCGAGAGCGACTTCTAATTAATATTTTGTTTATTCACACCAGTTCAATCACTCGCGATTCTACACAGTAAATATTTTTCCTTCGGTGAACGTTTTCAATTCTCCGGAATCGAATGCAGGCCCCACAGATGTACAGAGAGCGCAATTATTTAAAGTTTCCTTTGGAGCACGCGCCAATTCAAGTGCTCTATGAAAGTTTTAAAGCAAGTTTTCCTTCGGCGTTTCTGTTTCCAGCTGTTTCAATATTAACATTTGACTTTTTAAACTACCCAGCGCGTTGTTTACTTAGGACGGCGCACTGTGGGTATTATTTTAAGCATTGTGGCGACGTCGCTGCAAAATGTTATTATTTCCTACTTTAACATTCTTGAACGCATTAAAATTTTCGAGAATGTGGTAATTCGTTTCTTTAGCTATTTGATGGTACTTCTGCTGAGTAAATATGTATGAGTTACGTGTAGATATTGCATGTATCATAGTCCCTTTTCAGCCACAGTCTTACAGCGGTCGTCTTTCGGTCTACATAATGAAATTACCATTATTATGTAATTGTCTTTAAAAGATACTGATCTCTGTCTCCAAGTCATCGTTTTGCGAGGTTTTGTTTTGTTAATTCTGAGAATTCGAGAATTTCTGCATCCAATGCACATGAACGGGTGCTGCTTGTGGTGTCTGGTCATCTTGTTGACCATGTTTTTGTTACTGTTATTAATTAATTGCTTATTTAATTTATTTTATTCAATGGTCCTAGTTTATCACTTGTCGCTTTGAGTACAGCTAAATGTGCGCGGGCACGCCCTTTAGCTCTGAAGCCTCTTAATAACGTTTTTATTTTTTTATATCTGCTTGAGTATAGTTTTCACTGTCTTTTTTGGTATATTTGCGTGTGCTAGCGTGTTTTGTAATGTTAATTACTTTGCATACAATTGTATAGAATCAAGTTTTCAAATTGAACAGACAATTGTACTGCTGGAGAGATTTTTGCCCCCCATCTGCTTTCCAGCTTACGTACTAAGAAATCAGGAAGGCGTGCGTTTCTGAAAGCCTGTTATGTAAGTCGATATTCGAAAATAGCTGATTCTCGCTCAAGTTTGAATAAATGCCTCTTGGTTTTGTTTTTTTACTTTAATGTCCCGGGACTTTCAATATTCTCTTTTTCAAATAAGCGGGCTTCGTTCCTCCTAGAAATCTTAATTGAAGTGCAGCTGCTGCTAGAAATGAGAATTTATTTTCACGATTTAAGTATTATTATATGTTCGTTTACAGAATAGAAAATGAAAAAAATCTAGTTAATTATTTTTCACTGCAGGGCATGGTCTATACACAGAGGGAACGAAACTGGTCACCACACTTTCTAAAGATGGGTTGGCGATTTCAGACTTCAATTAAATATTAGGTTTTTAACGATGTTTTCTTATACCTCCGTATGTTTTATACAAAGTACCACATTTTTATTTCAAAAGATTTAAAAGTTAATTTGCATGACAGCCTGTCCCGAACAACTCAGTGTAAACAATTACTCGCAAGCAAGGAGGCAAACGGTCATATCTTTAGCTCTACACAATTTGTAGATAAAATGTTATGAAATGTTTCGGAGCACAGTTGCGCAGACTATTCTAAATGATAATTTAATTTGGTTTTAATGCAGCCGCCACCACACCGTCTACATAATTGTATCTATTTAAAATGTTGATATTTAAAATGAAATAATTGTTGGGCCTTGGCTCCTGTTAGCTCAAAAGTTCTGTTCCTCCTTGTACAGTAGTGGGGTACGCTTGGCATATTTTTGGGAAATTAATGTTTATCAAATTTTGACTATTAGTACCATGGCCATGTACTACTGCCTACTGCTATCTATACTGCCTGGGGAATATGTATTTTTCACTTAGGGCTGATTTTTCAAAAGTCAGATAAGTTTTATGGGAGGAATAAAAATGGCAGTTTGACAGCTTTTGCATAGAAAAAATGTCACACCGCCATTTTTATTCATCAGATAACATTTATCTGATTATTGAAAAATCAGCACTTAGTTATGTTTTTGTTTATATAATTATGTACGTAGTGTTTTAAGACATTTAAAATAAAAAGTTATCATTTCTCATGTCCGCAACATTTAGGTACGCGTATTATTCTGATGACCTAATGGCTTGTGTATATCTATTGTGTATTATTTCATGTGTAATCAAATGTATCGATACACTAACTAACTGCAAAGACGCCGTAAACTTCCCCAACTTGATATTAATATAGCTCCGTAGTTCTACTTGCGGTACCTACGAGGGAGATCATCGATTAACTATCAACTTAATTGATGCCATTCATCACTACTACTGTCTCGCCAACTCATTCATCTTCCTAAATTATAACATAGGGCTGGCAAGCGCTTTCGTATATTTGATTATTTGATCTATATTTGATTCTACTTAGACATTGCATCTAAATCTACGGACTTAAACGCTTCATATTTGTAGATAGTTATCACAAAGAAATACTGTTAATAAAATAACATTTTCAACATTAATTTGTCAACAACAAAGCAATTTTCAGCACCTATTTGTTAAAGCATTTAACAAAAGCCACCACACACGTCTAGTACAAGTGAAATAGCGTCGTGTCATACAAAGCTTACGCTTGCCAACCCTAGTACAATAACAGCAGTAAGAAACAAGAGGATTCCGTTCTAATTACACGAACGACCGCCTCAATCATCAATGTAATGCCGAGCTTACACGAACCACACACTAACATGGTGAGAGCTCCCGGCGCGGGCCGGAGACGAAGGATCAAAAGTGCCTGAAAGACTATTCATTTAACTTTGGAGATGGCTCCGAGACAATTTAATAACATGCTAATGAGAATCGAGCTGATGAGCCAGTGATTATATTTCAATATTTGAAGGTTTCTCCAAAAGGGCGGCCCTAAGCGGCAGCAGCGGCCGGGGGCTTTACGAGGAAATTCTGAGTGGTCGCGAATGTTACTCGATTTGAAGTGGCGTTGTTATCTTGTTTGTTGAGCAGACAGTTGGTATTATTAAGAGCTTGATGTGTCTCGGTACTACTTATTTATCGTTGTTATGATGGCACTAAACTGTTTTATGAACGACCGTCTTTTTATCTGATTTCCTTTATGTCCGGAATAGTTAATGTTCTTATACATCACCATCATATTTTATGCTATGCTTTATATTAATTTGTTCTGTTTTCTTTATCCGTCGCTTTAATAGGAGAGTCGACTCTGATAGTCGTCTTAACTAATTCCTTGGCGGCTCTCAAGACAGTTTGCAGTCTGAGTTACTTGTTGATTCCTCCTTCACGTCAGGTCGGATTTGGTGAAAGTTTGAAATTGATATTAAAACTTTAAGATCGCTTTAAGCGGTTTGGGGTCGAAACTCTAGGGTCATGGGGCCCGCGTTGCGCAACTCCTTTTTAAGGAAATTTCTCGCCGATTGGTCGGCACTTAACATGACCAGAGGGCTGGACTGTTATTTGGTCAAAGAATTAGCGTTGCCATTCAACGTGGCAATGCTGCCAGTCTTCTGGGCACGTTTCCGGACGACAGAGATGCGGATGAGTACTTCGGCGCCTGAGTGTCCTTTTTGTTTTTGTAAGTATTTGTATATAGTTAGTTAGATAGCCATTTAATTTAAGTATGTATAAATTGTTAATATGTATAAATAAAGTTTGAGATTTGATTGGAAAATGTGTAGATGCATGCTGACATACTCAGTGTGATTGCAAGTTTTGCAAATCCTATGAGTTTAATTAATTTCCTGCGAACTAGAACCAGGATTGAATTTGACGAACAACAATCAATCATTTTGTATAAAAAATCAAATCAAAACACGACCGAACTAACAATTTAATTCTAACCAAACTATACAACCACGTGAACAATTCACTCCAAAATCGATTAAATAGGCCCCAGCGGCCCCACCGGCCCCAGCGGGCGACAGTGGGCGACAATGGTCCTGAAAACAGAAATCAACTAAATGTTTTCAACCAGCTTCAGCCGTTGGAAACGGAAGCCATTAAAATTAGCTCGTACAAACGAGCCTCTAGCAACTTGTTTATGATGTAGTTAGCTATGCAGCTACTGTTTGTTCTTTCTCGTTAACTTTGGTTATCTTGGTTTATTTGCATTGGTCAGTTGACTTAGTCAAATTGTCGATAGCGTGAAGCTTAGTTGAGGTTTAACTTTATGTTCCCTTAGTGGTTATGAAGTAAATAATCGTTCGGGTGGATACTACGTTGACATTTTACTACTACTTGAAAGTGACCGGTATTTCATACAACTATTAAAGAATGACATTTGATTTGAGTAAATGGTAACAGACAAATTTAAAAATTATGAAATTCCCTGATTTTACATCAATCTGAATTTCCTTTATACTCTGCTGACACTCACTGTACATCTGGTCTGACGGAATTAGCGCAAGTACCTCAGCACACGCCACTAGTCTCATGAATGTGCGGGTAGTCTCACAATGGTTTCTACACACGGTTCAAAGATAAACATAAATTATGTGCATTTTTAAAGGTTCTGTACCGAGAAGAACATTCTGAGAGAGGAGTTTAGAGTTACATGATTTGAAAGTGCTTGTAAAACGATGAAAATTCGTTACATCGTTAAAAACACGTGACCAGAGGGGGACGCATATTTTTTTGGTCAAAGAATCAGCATTGCCATATAACGCGGCAATGCTGCCTTTTGGGAACTGTTCCTGTTGACAGCGATGTGGACGAATTTTTTGATGCTCTTTGATTATTATACATATTATTTCGTCTAAAAAGTTATGACAACATGTCAGAACATAGGAGTTACTTAATAAACAAACATGTCTATTAATAAATATTCTTCACTTTGGCAAACAGTGTGGTCTGCACGTACCCTCCGAAGGGTAATGAAGCAGTGCTAGCAGGGCTGCCGCGATCGATGACCCCTCAGGGCTACCACGCATCTTCTCTACCAAACCTAGTCCAGACGTAATTTCAACATTCCTACTAAAACAAAACGGCATTTTCATCCTTCCATATTAACAGTGGCCTTGCAAACAGACACTCGCGTAGCTCTTACAACACAAACAATAAGGTTGAAATTCGCTTACCTCTCCAAATTCGGTCAGTCCATTGGCCACGGGCGCTTCGTTCGATGAGTCGGCCCTGAAAGGAAGGAATAAATGACGCAAAAAGGAAAACAAATGTACACGAAAAGATACATATATGTATAAAAAAGATAGGTTCGCCATTGTTCATTCGCAACGCTTTCTTTGGCAGTCGTCCGCATCATAGGATACTGAAGTTCAGAAGGACCGAGATAACAAGCTCATGCACACATAAATGAAGGCAATGTTAAAAAATCTAAAACTGTCGTGCACTCGGAACTGTTCGAGACTGTTTGAGACTGCTCGCCACTGCAAGCCAGCCATAATTATTTTCTTTTGTTACAATGTATTGTGTGCGGGAGATTGTTAAGGGGTATCTATCATTTTCATCAGTTTGAACTTCTGTTTTATTTTCTTTATGTTATAGCCCAACGGCTAGGCTTCTCGAAACAGTTGGCTGTTCCGCTAAGAATAGAGAAATGCTTCGTCCGCACTCCGCACGTGCATGCACGAGTTCAGTGGAACGTACAAGGGAAATTATTATGTGTATAACAATATTTTGCTGTTTCTGTATTGTGCCGTCCCCAATTAACTTTTATGGCGTGCGTGGTCAGTAGACTGTGTTGGATACTCTTACCGTCCATTTAATTATTATAAAACCGGTAAAAAAGGTAGAATCGGGCATGGTGAGCTTACACATAATCCCCCGAATTAACTCACGGTTGGTACCCGGGCCTCCTCTCAGAAAGAGGGAACGGCCGATTGGGCCGTAATCCCGCGGGTTGATGGATGTCACCTACCATGGTAACACTAGCTTCCGCCCGCGGCTTCGAAAGCAAAATATGTCGACAAAATACACATAAACCTTCCTCTTGAATCACTCTATCTATTAATAAATCCCACATCAAAATCCGTTGCGTAGTTTTAAAGATACATAGGGATATAGGAACAGAGAAAGCGACTTTGTTTATACTATGTAATGAAGACATACCAGTTAGAATATTCAAATATTTATTACCAATTTCCCAAAACACTAAGCAAAAGAAAACCAAGAAATAGTCTCCTTAACATAATCAGTTTGTTATTTATCAATTTGTACACTGATCTTCATGGAGTGGCAGCGGGAAGTACGTACAGAGGGGAGGCGCACTCGGATGTGATCGGCGCTTCCGATTCACGACACAACTCTTGAATTAATGACAACATACAGTGTTAATATCTCTAGCGTTACGCTATTGACAAGATGGGAAGACGATGTCAGTCTATTAATTGAAAATATCGGTTCACTTAGTCGTGATGTGATACTGTGAACATGAGTTATACTATTGTGGATGGCCTTTCTATCTAATTGAGCCTTGAAGTTCGGATTTATATAAACTACAGCCAAATGCCAAGCCATCGGACTATTGCCCTTTTAAAATAACATAGATTTTATGTTCTTTACATTCCTAGAAAAGAAAGTGCCAAGGGTAAAAAATACTTTTTTGTAGAATTATTATTCATCTTATTCTAAAAGATATAATTATGTTAATTTTATGAAAGATCCAAGTGGTGTTGCTAAAGGTGCAATATAAACATAAACTATATTACATTGTGGCAGGTACAATGGAAGTCACAATTCTGTTGTGGCAGAACTTGTTGCTTATTGCCTGCAACCGGCAATAAGCGAAATACAAATTATGTTTGGACACCCTGTACGAACTCAAACATAACTTTGTTATCCACAGTGAGACAGGTTCAGGACTTTGTGACAAATGATATGTCAGGCAGCTTTAAAAAAAGTTGCACTGTCATCCCAGGGTAGCTAAACCCGGGCCAGGGTAAAAAACAGAATGACCAAAAATTTGCCGTCGTATTTAATACGGGTCAAAAACTGCAATCACACACGCACTTCCACGTCGTGGCCACCCGACGCTTTCATTGGCGACATAAACTGGCTTCCAATTGAATGTGACTTCTTTTATCGATCGAGCGATATTCACTGTTCCAATATCCGGACGCAAAACCTAAAATAAACCCAGATAATGTAATGTATACCATCGTAAATTAATTCGCCGGGAGCTGATCGCCTTGATCGACCATATGGAGGACAATTCAGTTATAGCAACCGCGTCACGACCAACCAAACGTGCCATGTATGTCGAATTGAAATTAATGTGATTTTGACGTGTCACTGAAGGGGAACATTGGAGAAGGGTCTGTAAAATATAGAAGGCGAGCGTACGTGGTTGACTTGATTGCGTTATTAATTAATATTTGGCTGAACGACCTTGGATTGGGATAGGCTATTCTGTCGTTTCAATCATGTTATGCATGCAATAATTAGCCCAGATCTTGGTAAGTAATAATAATAATAATAATAAAAAGTTTTTATTGTTTCTCACACAACTGTTCTACAGCACAAAATTGAGGCAACTCCAATAAGTTATAAGGATACTTGTGATGGGGTTACCTCGCAACTTCCCATGGGTAATAAGTAGATTGATGATCGCGTTAGATCGATTAGCTTTACTTGATTCTTTAGGTAGGTTGACTTTGATATTATAGCGGAGTGTTTCTAGCTTGACTCAAAGACATTCTGAACCAGGTAGACAGCACTCGTAACAGGAGATGAACGCAGGGTGGGTAACGGAGAGCATAACGTTTACATATCCGACAGATCGGGCAAAGCCAGTTGTCATACAAAACGATTGTTATCAATTTCGTCACTTTGAAGTTAACGAAATAATTATGTATGGATGGGTATGTACCCATGGTATATATTTCGACAAACGGATTTACTTTTAGTTGCATTTTTTTCAGATATCTTAAGGTAACCAATATTGTGTAGCCTGAAACTTTTTTTGAAAAAAGTAAGCATTAGTAGGTAAACATAGTGAGGGACGCTCCCCAGTTAGACGGACCGATGGACTTTAAAGGGTGACTGGAAGACAGGGTGTTGTGGCGCAGTATGGGAAAGCCCTATGTCCAGCAGTGGACTGCGATAGGCTGAGGTGATAGTGTTTATTGATAAATGATATGGAATGGTTTAGTTAAAAGATCTTTATGTACTTGTCTTTGCAAGTTGTAATCCTTATTTAAGTCGTTCAAGCTTTCTCAGTATACAGGCAGAGTAAATGGTAGCAAAATTTTCGTCTTTGTCTGCTTTATAACGTCACATAATATTCCGGACTGAAATATGATTTTCTCACCTTTTGTATCGAAAGAGAGTGGTAATGGAGTTAGCTTCGAGACAATGTAATATATTGGACGCCACGACAGGACCGCGGGGCATTGTACACGGCTGCCGTTGCGGAATGTCTAGGAAAAGCAGACTTGTTTGTATTTAGTTCTTCTTCTTTCGTGTGGTTAGTGACTAACCTGGTGTCAGAGTTTATGCTGGGCATGATGACTTTGCAGTCCGACGGTCACACCACTAGGCTATCACTGCCGTCTGTCTGTATTTAGTTAAACAAATAGTTCTTTAAATAGGAATAGTAAGGTGGTGATGGTTTGGTAGGTAGTGCAGTCCTAAAGACACAAACCACGTCATGGTAGTATCTAGAGACAACGGTGATTTGTGATGCTGAAAATGGGTTTAGCCCACAACTTCTATTACGGCCACCTTTTAAAACGGTTAGTTTCAATTGGTTCGATAGAGGTCGATTAGTGTCAACACCGTTACTTTCAATAGGTCATTAGTTTCATATTGCGAGTATATGTTATGTATATGTCAGTTTCATATGCCGTATTGGTTGCCGAAGCGTCTCCATGCGCTGTGGTAGTAACATTACTGGGTAGTTGTTTAAAAGCTCAGCGCACTGAAAACTAATTATGTAGCTGGTCATGAGGTTAACGGTGCTCCTGACTGCCAAAGGTTCGGTCAACGAAAGTTGATACTCTTCTAAAAGCAGGGCAACAAGCGGGGTCGAAGACACTACCTATCTCTGCACTCTGTTCTCAATTCTAGCTGCACACATGAGCTGCTATCGGCAAAAACGATCTCATAAACTGCCACACGTAATAGCACACAGTTCTACGGCACTACGTTGGAAAACTATCATCTCTTATCTATGTTGGAGTGGCTCTTACGCTGTGTGCCACCCCCCACTCCCTTCTGCCCCCTGCTACCTACAACACGTGGTCACGTACCTACATAGTTGATTTAGATCACAGATTTACTGACGCCGTGATCCGCAAGGAGGCGACAATTGTTTGCGTCTGTGTGTGCATGCTTTTATAGGGTGTCGTGTTACAGTCTTACAGTGAACACCGTGTTTTATTTTGAGTTCATATTAGTTTTATGGTACGATGTGGGAGAAGATTTGGTATTCCTACATCACAGCCACATATGAACGTACTACGGCGTTCAATAAATAGTGAGAATTAGTATATTACAAGTATCAATCTGCCTAGCTTTTTCCCAACTATGTTAGGGTCGGCTTCCAGGCATACCGGATATAAAAAAATATTATCATACATTTTACGGGTATATTTAATGTAACTGTTTTTTTTGACATAGTCACCTTTTAGTGTAAAATATTTCGAGTTTTTTTTTTTGTAAACTATAATTCCCTTCCTAAAGAACTCTTACCGCTAAAAATGTATTTTACTGCAGTGTCTTCTGCTTCATTAACTTCAAATTTCCGTTCTCTCAGAGAGTCCTTCAACCTCGGAAACAGATAGAAATCACCAGGAGCCAGGGTCTGATGAATATGGAGGATGCTCAAGTATTACAAAGCCAGCATCTCGAATTGCAGCTATCGTAAAGGCGGACTTATGGGGAGGGGGGGCGTTATCTTGATGAAACAAGACATTCTTTGCAAGTTTGCCTCGCTGCTTATCGCGTTTTTCGTTGCGCAATTTTTATTTGTTCTGCATGTGAAGAGCCCGAGACAGTGGCTCTTTGATCGAGCTATTCCCCTTCACTATTGCCAGAAAAGAGATTTTCTTCCGGCAGAAGGAATCGCCTTGAATTTTTTAGGAATATATAATAGAATAGAATATTCATTTATTTGCTAGGGATGTACGTATTTACAATAAGATGGTTACAATAAAGTTAGGAATACTTGTACATTTTACCATGTTGGCATGCAAACATTGATGCAGTTTATCGCCAAGCATATAGACTTTGACACACAACTAAAATGTATCAGCTAGAAAATCCGATACGGAGTAGTACCTATTTATTGAATAAAAGTTTGGTTAGATTATTTTTGAACTTTGTTACGGGATTTTTATCAGGAAAGTGGTTAAAAATTGCCGGTGCCATACCAAAAACACTTTTCCTCAGTAAAGCAGTCCTATACCTACCCACCTGTGTATTGAGATCGCAACGTTACATCTCAGTATCTGCTTTCCGATAAAGTTAAAAATAGCTGCCAAATAGACGACACGTAAAGACAGGGAAATGTCAATAAATTATGACTTTTAAACATGGGAACAGTCCGGAAATTTTTCAGCGTTTTTGGGCTTTATAAATACTCTTTCTTTCGGTACAGTTGCCCTGATATGTAATACCAAACCTTTAAATGGAAACGACAAGACCATACTATGCTTGTAATACCTACTCTTTAGATTTTTTTTTTTTTAAAGATTATATAAAGATGCGATAAGTTTTTACAGATTGTTTCTGCCTGTGCCTTCCTTGTCAGTTGACTGTTAATTTAACATTCTAGAAATTTTGCCACATCTACTCTTTCTACATTTTGACCATGATAGTTAATATTTAGATCATTGATGACGACGGTAAGTACCATGAGTGGTGTTTACCTTGTCATATTCTGTAACTTTGTTTCGGGATCTTAATGGTAAAGTCACGTTTCATAAATAACCAAATGTTCATGAAAAAAAAATTACAACCAATCGAAATCGACGAAATCTTGATTGACTTGTCTTGTTCCATGGTTAAATTTTTCAAGCACAGATACGTAATAACTTTACTGCCCTTATTGCCCAAATGTCCACAACCATCCGCAAAGGAGAGAACATCTCTCTCATGCACCCCAGAAGTAGAATATTCCATTTAAATCAAATGGTTGAGCTTGCTGAAACTGATATTTACACAGACATTGGCAAACAGTCTACGTACTAACCAAAGTTCAGTGTCCATGACAGACCAAATAGTAAACGCAATATACGTAAGCATATAGGAGGTGCAGCCAGCCATTTTAGAGGTTATTGAACTAAGAAAACAGTCCAAACTACGACCTCGAGCCGCTATTCATGACAAATTGTTGCAATAAACGTGCAGTTTATCTGTAGCTGTAGCTATAGGTTGTTCCATTAACCAATGAAAATGTAAACAAATGGATCTGAAAACGTACCATATACCGCACCAATTTGTAGCACTACTTTTAAGTGCTTTATTTCAATTATTGTTTTAATTACCTGAACCCGTGCAATTTTAAATCACCTTTAAGGCATTTGTTATTGGCCACAGAGTTTAATTTTATCACCTTAATTTTCAACGATAATAATTTAATTTAATATTTTTGTCAATAAAAATTGAATATGTTATTTATGTTGAAAACATTTTTTTGGAAAAAGTAATGTAATAGTTGATAGGTACCTTCTAAATACACATGAATGTATCACTAATAGGGATGATGACAGACTAAAAAATAATTGAGTCGGTCAGTCAGATAAAAAAAAAATATTAGACACGTATTTTTTTGCTGTATCTTATAAATAAAAAATGGCTTATAAATATAAAACGCATTAAAGTTAGGGAGTGGGGGCGCACTATGTCACAGCTCAATATGAAATACCTAAAGGCGTGATGTCATGCCACATTTATTGATGTAATCTTTTGATTACGTGAAAAAAGGAAAATACGTGTCCAATATTATTCAAATAATGTAGCCGACGGAAAAAAAATTCTCGTCATCCCTATTCCTTTTAGAGAGTAATAGCGTAAAAATTCAACCTGAACACTCGAGCAGGGGTTATTTCCACTTTTGAAACAGACCATAAGTGCGCAAATGTGTACGTGTATGTACACGTACACGTACACAGTCGACAGTCAACACACACAGACACGCTTGCACGACACACGACACGATACGTAGGTAGTACATGACGTGTGACTGCTCTGACTGTCACATTACAAGCCCTTTAGTGTATTTCACGCTACAATTGACACCGAGATTGACATCGGGCGATACCGACTACCGGAAATAGACAGTGCATGTAAATAAAAGTGCTCGTTAGTAGTAGATCATGATATGTCGCTAAATACCCTCGTCTTTACATTGTAGTTATTTCTTCAAATGGAATTATTAAATGCTAAAAAAATTACTTAATATATACAACCTAAAACTAAAAAATATATCATATTATTATACATACTATAATTATGTATGTATATCAAATATATACATTGTAGTTGTTTTATTTTGATGAACTTATAATCCGTTTATATTATTTTATTTATTATGCATTAGACCAATAACGGCTAAATGACGACAGTTATTGTGTATATTGTTGACATAACTGCATTTTACAGTTGTTTTTAAAAATACAAATTGCTTCGTATGTAACGTGAAATAACGGAGTTTAATATACGTCTATATAGAAATAACGAAACGGTGATAACCGTTATTTGTCTAAAGTTATAATAAACGGACTATAAGATTGTTTAAATTCTATAAATTATGGTCGTGTGGTCGACGTTTTTGGTGCACGTTAAAAAACTAAGTGTTAAACTGAATAAATACACAAAATCACCCATGGCATAAAATCGCGCCTGTAATCCTCGATGCATTTTGTATACCACAAATAAATACAAATAAAATGTAAGGTATTCCAAACTGGTGTTTTAGCCTGAGAGTGCATTTTTTTAAATTGGTAATCTATTGAATTATTTTATTTTGCAAATTTTTATTGTACGTTGACTATTTTATTACTATTATGGACTTTATTACTTTTATGGGTTGCTTCTGAAATAAAGTTATTATTATTATTAAGCTTCTGACGAGATTGAATAACAGCCCCACCGGGTAAGCCTGTCACCACGTGTCTGACTACTTGCAGGGTAATAAGATTTGTTAATGATTATCGACACTCAGGCAACAGGGTCCGCGATGCAACATGTGCTGTTTATTTTTTCATACATATGTCTGTAATTTGCTGGTCGAAAGGCACTAAGATTGCAACATTTGTTTGTTACATGATTGTTAAACTTCTACATATTGTTTATCCTACATAAACAAATAAGTTATTTAGAATTTTGACATGCAGATAAAACAAGTATACAATGTATAGTGTTAAATAAATAAGGTTTACAATGCTCATACATTTATCTAAGTTGGCAGTATTTCTATAGCTATGATACTCATAGATACGATAGTCTGTTATTTTCTGTCTGTCATATATTTATTGTACAGACGCCAGCACATCAAGCTATCCCTAACTGTCAAATTTTCTCAATTAAAAATGAACCTTATGTCTTTGCAATAAAGTTGAAATACTATCAAAGAAATTTGACGGATTGTGGTAACTTGATGTGCTGGCCTCTGTACAATGTTCAGTTAAATTAAAACAGCTTGATTAGTAAAAATCTGTGCATCACTACATAGTATAAAACAAAGTCGCTATTTTTGTCTGTATGCTTAAATCTTTAAAACTACGCAACGGATTTTGATGCGGTTTTTTTAATAGATAGAGTGATTCAAGAGGAAGGTTTATATGTATAATTTGTCGACATATTTTGCGGGCGAAGCCGCGGGCGGAAGCTAGTTTAATTTAAAATAATTTCACCAACCCAACCTCACCATGGATATAAACATGTCATTGAGATTAAGTTAAATCATTGAACAATCTGCCCATTAAAATATTTTATTAAGTTAATTTACGTACAACGAAAACGTAATGCAGACATTTTTAATAAAACTCTTCTAGTTTGAGAGTCATTTAAACTCAATTAACACTTTTAATCCACTGGCTATATTTTAAACGATTCTGATTGTTCCACAAATCTATCCAGTATCTGTAGCAAGCCACCTGACACCCACTTAGCTTACAAGGATCTTTAATTTTATCCGCTCATTTAAAAATAAGTATTTAATTTGGCGCGGAAGAATATTTCTATCTGAAATGCATGACGTTCATTAAGCGTGTTACTTATTAAATCTAAAAAGTATCGTGTAGCGGAGCGCTCGGGTGGCGGACGGAGGATTAACTGTTCTGTGGTGCTCGAGGGACAACACTGCCCCGGATGATAGATATATTGATACGGCAAAGGGGAGGGAAATTGATTTAGTATGAAAAGTGGTCGGTGTTGAAAATAAGAGACAGGACGGACAGAGGAGGGGCAGTCAGCGCTCACGCGACTGTTTTCAACACATTCTTCTTCTTTTCGTGTGGTTAGTGACTAGCCTGGTGTTAGAGTTTTTATGCTGCCCATGGGCCTTTGACTTCTCAGACATGCTGGTTTCCCCACGATGTTTTCCTTTATCGATTTTTAAGCAAGTGATAATTTATACAATACGCACATGAATCCGTAAATTTAGAGGTGCGTGTCTTGGGTTCGATCTCGAGGCCTATGACTTGACAGTCCAACGGTCACACCACTAGGCTATCACTGCTGTTATACTTAATAGTTCAATGGTTCAACACATTATAATTAATGGACGTATTACATCAGTATCCCGATAGGTTCGACAGCACGCGCTTCTCTGCTTGCCGTCGCGTGTTCTTGTTCAACCGATGTTATTTATGAGCACGTCAACGACAAGGTATTCACCTAATTAGGTGCCTAATTTAATGACTGGCGGCACGTCACTGACGCACAGCGCACTGATTGCCTCATTTTCAGCCCTTTGTTTAATTGATAGCATCAAATGCACTGCATGTAGTATAAAGCAGTTTATTGGTCCACCTTAGAGGAGGCAAAATGCTTTATTGCTTTCAAAACTTGGCTTTAAAATGCTTTATAGGTTCTCTCCGCATGGCCCGAGAGCCTATTTTAAATATTAAGAATTTTTTGTTGCCCTGTGATTTCTTTTAAGCGCTTTTACACATTTACAGTCATAAGCATAGCAAAAGCTATTATCTTGTGAATTATATATTGTAATTTAAAAAACAACCTATTTTATAGTAGAATGGTTTCGAAAAAATATGCTTGTAACGGTATTCGATCAATACTTTTAATACAAAAAATCTAAGAGTCGTCAAAATCGGACTGCGCTGTAAACTTGTTTACTTCGACTTTACAACCTCCTCTATGCGTCGGTTAAAAAGGTATTTATGCTCCTGACTGTACATATTATATTTGAGGGACTTTGCTTTGATTTTTTTAGGGGCTGTTTGGGGTCGAAACGCTAGGGTCATGGGGCTCGAGTGCGCAACTCCTTTTTAAGGTAATTTCTCGCCGATTGGTCGACACTTCACGTGACCAGAGCAGGCTGGATTGTTCTGGGCACGTTTCCGAACGACCGCAATGTCGATGAATACTTCGACGCCTAAGTGTCCTTTTTGTTTTTATTTGTATATAGTTAGTTAGATAGGGACTTTTAACGTATAAATTATATATTTTATGAAGGTATTGTATTTACTACATCAATCATAATTGTTATTTTATTAAAATAGTTACTAAATTATATTAAATAAACGCTAGTATTTTAGTAGACCCCAGCAATCTGTTACAAGTGTGCAAATTATTATGAAACCTAACCCTCATCCCCTTAATCATTTCTTGAATCGGGGAGCGCCATATTGCTTCCAACTTTCAATTAACCATTAACAGTTCCATCTCGTAGAGAAATAATAAGCGTGGCGGTATCCTTGCTACTCATATACCCAGTGGACTAGCTCGGATGCTACCTTGACCCAGAGTAGAATTTCTAAGTCAAATTCGATAGGATTTTCTGAAACATTGTTACGTACAAAACAAAAATCTTTGACATTTATAGTTGGGTTTATTTAGGTTTAAGGGATTTTTGTTTCATTATCTAGATATTAGAATCGACCAATTAGCTTACCTTCTGTATAGACGGGGTCCTAAGCTAAGGAGATGAGAAGCTGATCTCATTAAGCGCTGGCTCGTGGTAGATTAGTAAAGCAATGCAAGACGCTTGCTAGTAAATCACTGTGTTAATTAGAAACCACGCTCTCTCTGTGTACGTAACTACTGTTTAGTATAATTTATGCATGGATTTGGGAAATATATTCCGAGTTCCAATTCATTGGTATTCTGGGATATCAAGATCGGGCCACAGCGTTAGGTCCTAAGTTTTATTAACATCCAATCTAAAGAGAGATACCTACATAAACGGTAGCTACTTCCAAACATAATGATTGAAATCAATTACCTATTAAATTCAATTTTCGGTCAATGAATCAGCATGGCAATGCTGATTCTTTGACCGAAAATTGAATTTTTTGCATTTTTTTTTGAATTTTTTGCTGGCAGCATTGCCACGTTGTATGGCAATACAACGTGGCAATGCTGCCAGCCTTGTGGGAACTTTTCCTGTTGACAGCGATGTGGACGAATTTTTTGATGCCCTTTGATTTATTTTTTCCCTCCTGTTATATACTTGTACATAGTTATTAATATAAAACTTAATTTTTTAGGTATGTATATATTAAGTTTAAGGTTGTATATTGTATATAATTAAATAATAACAAAATGAATGAAAAAGACAGCTATAATAAAATATGCTCATAGACAAGACATGAAAAAGAAAATAAGAATAAACAAAAGATCAATGACCAGCGTTAATCCATAAAGAATTCTTATTTAGGTCCAATGACAGTCTAGATACACCTCGTACTTGAACGTAGCGTACCGTCCAGTAATATAGCTTTCATCCGTTTCGATCACGTCGCGGCAAAGGTTGAGATGAATGCTATTATTGAGAGCGCGTATTTAAAAAAAAACATGTCTAGACGGGATTATATATTATCAATATCTTTGACGTCTGTGTTGTGGTTTGAAATTGAATGGAGTTCTATGAACCTTGAAGAAACTAAACTAGTTATTTATTGCCATCTGGTAAGATTGGAAATTAAACCTTTTCAGTAAACTCGAAAATATAGAAATGAAACTGAAAACATGTTGAATATTTTTTCACAGCAACAAGTATCGATACCAGGCGCTCAGAGACACGAAGATATATTTTTTTCAATCCGTCGTCCTTGTGCGCCGTACGCGAACGCCACACAAAAGTAATATTGTAATATCGTACCTTTTTCGTATGAATGGAATAACACCTCATTTGTCAAAAGGAAAAGAAGGGGAGTCGGTGATGAAAATACGTATTGTACTTATATCTATGTTCAAGGAAATAAAGGGGAACGGAACGAAGAACAATTTATTACAATAAAATATAAGGTGTGGAACTCAGCGGTTGTCCGAAATTGGCAGAATGTTTTTAAAGAAAATATAAGAGACTGACAGAGAGGAATGGATGTGGGTGAACTTAGCAGAGCAGTTCCCAGCAGAGCGCAAAAAAACAAGAGTTCTATTCGCATGCGGAAGAGTTCTAGAGTTCCTGATACTTAGAAAAAATAGTTCTGGCGTTTTTGCCTGAAAAAAAGTCGAATGAAATTATGCTCTGCTAACTTCCGTTAGCAGATCATTTTTTCCAAAATTAAAATTAAAAAACTGTTTTAGACGCACAATGGTGAGTTCTATAGTTCCTTATACTTTTCCGAAAGAGTTCTGCCGAGCTAACCCAATAAAAAAATAAAACATAAATATTTACCTGTTTCTAGAAAAAGTCAATCATTTTGATAAAACAGGCATAAATAAGGTAATTTGCGTAATTTCGTAGATTTTTCGGGCCATAATTAGTATACAAGAACCCAGTAACATAAAAAAATTAAAAATAAAGCAAACGTCTCATAGAAGTATAATCAGAGCATGGTTGAAAAGCAAGATTTGTAGAAATCGAGATGTTATTGAGTGTTTTAGTAAAAAATATCAAAAAAAAATATTGAATGGCACTGAGGATCTAGAACTCCTCGTTTCCTGTTGCACCTGTACCAGGACTATCTGAAAACATGTAATTGGATCCCAGAACTCCCACTCAGCTATCAGCAGAGCATGGTTGAAAAGCAAGGTTAGTAAAAATCTAGCCTAAAATTATGTGTTTCAGTAGAAACAGCAAAGAAAATAACAAATGGCACTGAGGATCGGGAACTCTTCGTTTCCTGATGCACCTGTAATAGGACTATCTGCAAACATGCAAGAGAATCCCAGAACTCTCACTCAGATGTCAGCAGAGCATGGTTGAAAGCAAGGTTTGTAGAAATCGAGATAATATTGAGTGTTTTAGTAAAAAATATAAAAAAAAATATTGAATGGCCCAGAGGATCGAGAACTCCTCGTTTTCTGATGCACCTATACTAGGACTATCTGAAAACATGCAATTCGATCCCAGAACTCCCACTCAGATACCAACAGAGCATGGTTGAAAAGCAAGGTTTGTAGAAATTAAGAGATTATTGAGTGCTTTGCTAAAAAAAAAAAAAAAAACTAAATGCAACTGAGGATCGGGAACTCCTCGTTTCCTGATGCAGCTGTAACAGGACTATCTGAAAACATGAAATTGGATCCCAGAACTCCCACTCAGATATCAGCAGAGCATGGTTGAAAAGCAAGGTTAGTAGAAATCTAGCCTAAAACTATGTGTTTCAGTAGAAACATCAAAGAAAATAACTAATGGCACTGAGGATTCGGAACTCCTCGTTTCCTGATGCACCTGTACTAGGAATATCCAAAAACATGCAGAAGAATCCCAGAACTCCCACTCAGATATCAGCAGAGCATGGTTGAAAAGAAAGGTTTGTAGAAATCGAGATATTATTGAGTGTTTTAGTAAAAAATAAAATATTGAATGGCACTGAGGATCTGGAACTTCTCGTTTCCTGATGCACCTGTGCCAGGACTATCCAAAAACATACAGTAGAATCCCAGAGCACCTACCCAGATATCAGCAGAGCATGGTTGAAAAGAAAGGTTTGTGGAAATCGAGATATTATTGAGTGTTTTAGTAAAAAATATAAAAAAAATATTGAATGGCACTGAGGATCTGGAACTTCTCGTTTCCTGATGCACCTGTACCAGGACTATCCAAAAACATGCAGGAGAATCCCAGAACTCCCTCTCAGATATCAGCAGAGCATGGTTGAAAACCAAGGTTTGTAGAAATTAAGAGATTATTGAGTGCTTTACTAAAAAAAATAAAAAAAAATACTAAATGCAACTGAGGATCGGGAACTCCTCGTTTCCTGATGCAGCTGTAACAGAACTATCCAAAAACATGGAGGAGAATCTCAGAACTCTCACTCAGGTATCAGCAGAGCATGGTTGAAAACCAAGGTTTGTAGAAATTAAGAGATTATTGAGTGCTTTACTAAAAAAAATAAAAAAAAAAACTAAATGCAACTGAGGATCGGGAACTCCTCGTTTCCTGATGCAGCTGTAACAGGACTATCTGAAAACATGCAATTGGATCCCAGAACTCCCACTCAGATATCAGCACAGCATGGTTGAAAAGCAAGGTTAGTAGAAATCTAGCCTAAAATTATGTGTTTCAGTAGAAACATCAAAGAAAATAACTAATGGCACTGAGGATCGGGAACTCCTCGTTTCCTGATGCACCTGTACCAGGAATATCCAAAAACATGCAGGAGAATCCCAGAACTCCCACTCAGATATCAGCAGAGCATGGTTGAAAAGAAAGGTTTGTAGAAATCTAGCCCAAAATTCAGTGTTTCAGTAGAAACATCAAAGAAAATATCCAATGGCACTGAGGATCGAGAGGACTATCTGAAAATATGCAGGAGAATCCCAGAACTCTCACTCAGATATCAGCAGAGCATGGTTGAAAAGCAAGGTTTGTAGAAATCGAGCCTAAAATTCAGTGTTTCAGTAGAAACATCAAAGAAAATATCCAATGGCACTGAGGATCGAGAACTCCTCGTTTCCTCATGCAACTGTAAGAGGACTATCTGAAAACATGCAGGGGAATCCCAGAACTCTCACTCAGATATCAGCAGAGCATGGTTGAAAAAAAAGGTTTGTAGAAATCGAGATATTATTGAGTGTTTTAGTAAAAAATATACAAAAAAAAATTAATGGCACTGAGGATCTGGAACTTCTCGTTTCCTGATGCACCTGTACCAGGACTATCCAAAAACATGCAGTAGAATCCCAAAGCTCCTACTCAGATATCAGCAGAGCATGGTTGAAAAGAAAGGTTTGTAGAAATCGAGATATTATTGAGTGTTTTAGTAAAAAATTAAAAATAAAATATTGAATGGCACTGAGGATCTGGAACTCCTCGTTTCCTGATGCAGCTATAACAGAACTATCCAAAAACATGCAGGAGAATCTCAGAACTCCCACTCAGGTATCAGCAGTGCATGGTTGAAAACCAAGGTTTGTAGAAATTAAGAGATTATTGAGTGCTTTACTAAAAAAAATAAAAAAAAATACTGAATGCAACTGAGGATCAAGAACTCCTCGTTTCCTGATGCAACTGTAACAAGACTATCTGAAAACATGCAATTGGTTCCCAGAACTCCCACTCAGATATCAGCAGAGCATGGTTGAAAAGCAAGGTTTGTAGAAATCTAGCCTAACATTCAGTGTTTCAGTAGAAACATCAAAGAAAATTACTAATGGCACTGAGGATCGGGAACTCTTCGTTTCCTGATGCACCTGTAATAGAACTATCTGCAAACATGCAAGAGAATCCTAGAACTCTCACTCAGATGTCAGCAGAGCATGGTTGAAAGCAAGGTTTGTAGAAATCGAGATAATATTGAGTGTTATAGTAAAAATTTAAAAAAAAATATTGAATGGCCCAGAGGATCGAGAACTCCTCGTTTCCTGATGCACCTGTACCAGGAATATCCAAAAACATGCAGGAGTATCGCAGAACTCCCACTCAGATATCAGCAGAGCATGGTTGAAAACCAAGGTTTGTGGAAATTAAAAGATTATTGAGTGCTTTACTAAAAATAATAAAAAAAAATACTGAATGCAACTGAGGATCGAGAACTCCTCGTTTCCTGATGCAGCTGTATTAGGACTATCCAAAAACATGCAGGAGAATCCAAGAACTCCCACTCAGTTATCAGCAGAGCATGGTTGAAAAGAAAGGTTTGTAGAAATTAAGAGATTATTGAGTGCTGTACAAAAAAAACTACTGAATGCAATTGAGGATCGGGAACTCCTCGTTTCCTGATGCAGCTGTAACAGGACTATCCAAGAACATGCAGGAGAATCCCAGAACTCCCATTCAGGTATCAGCAGAGCATGGTTGAAAAGAAAGGTTTGTAGAAATCTAGCCTAAAATTCAGTGTTTCAGTAGAAACATCAAAGAAAATATCCAATAGCACTGAGGAACGAGAACTCCTCGTTTCCTCATGCAGCTGTAAGAGGTCTATCTGAAAATATGCAGGAGAATCCCTGAACTCTCACTCAGATATCAGCAGAGCATGGTTGAAAAGCAAGGTTTGTAGAAATCGAGCCTAAAATTCAGTGTTCAGTAGAAACATCAAAGAAAATATCCAATGGCACTGAGGATCGAGAACTCTTCGTTTCCTCATGCAGCTGTAAGAGGACTATCTGAAAATATGCAGGAGAATCCCAGAACTCTCACTCAGATATCAGCAGAGCATGGTTGAAAAGCAAGGTTTGTAGAAATCGAGCCTAAAATTCAGTGTTTCAGTAGAAAAATCAAAGAAAATATCCACTGGCACTGAGGATCGAGAACTCCTCGTTTCCTCATGCAACTGTAAGAGGACTATCTGAAAACATGCAGGGGAATCCCAGATCTCTCACTCAGATATCAGCAGAGCATGGTTGAAAAAAAAGGTTTGTAGAAATCGAGATATTATTGAGTGTTTTAGTAAAAAATATACAAAAAAAAATTAATGGCACTGAGGATCTGGAACTTCTCGTTTCCTGATGCACCTAAACCAGGACTATCCAAAAACATGCAATAGAATCCCAAAGCTCCTACTCAGATATCAGCAGAGCATGGTTGAAAAGAAAGGTTTGTAGAAATCGAGATATTATTGAGTGTTTTAGTAAAAAATAAAAAATAAAATATTGAAAGGCACTGAGGATCTGGAACTCCTCGTTTCCTGATGCAGCTATAACAGAACTATCCAAAAACATGCAGGAGAATTTCAGAACTCCCACTCAGGTATCAGCAGAGCATGGTTGAAAACCAAGGTTTGTAGAAATTAAGAGATTATTGAGTGCTTTACTAAAAAAAAAAAAAAAAATACTGAATGCAACTGAGGATCAAGAACTCCTCGTTTCCTGATGCAACTGTAACAAGACTATCTGAAAACATGCAATTGGTTCCCAGAACTCCCACTCAGATATCAGCAGAGCATGGTTGAAAAGCAAGGTTTGTAGAAATCTAGCCTAACATTCAGTGTTTCAGTAGAAACATCAAAGAAAATTACTAATGGCACTGAGAATCGGGAACTCTTCGTTTCCTGATGCACCTGTAATAGAACTATCTGCAAACATGCAAGAGAATCCTAGAACTCTCACTCAGATGTCAGCAGAGCATGGTTGAAAGCAAGGTTTGTAGAAATCGAGATAATATTGAGTGTTATAGTAAAAAATTTAAAAAAAATATTGAATGGCCCAGAGGATCGAGAACTCCTCGTTTCCTGATGCACTTATATCAGAACTATCTGAAAACATGCAATTCGATCCCAGAACTCCCACTCAGATATCAACAGAGCATGGATGAAAAGCAAGGTTTTTAGAAATTAAGAGATTATTGAATGCTTTACAAAAAAATAAAAAAATACTTAATGCAACTGAGGATCGGGAACTCCTCATTTCCTGATGCAGCTGTAAAACGACTATCTGAAAACATGCAATTGGATCCCAGACCTCCCACTCAGATATCAGCAGAGCACGGTTGAAAAGCAAGGTTAGTAGAAATCTAGCCTAAAATTCAGTGTTTCAGTAGAAACATCAAAGAAAATATCCAATGGCACTGAGGAACGAGAACTCCTCGTTTCCTCAAGCAGCTGTAAGAGGTCTATCTGAAAATATGCAGGAGAATCCCTGAACTCTCACTCAGATATCAGCAGAGCATGGTTGAAAAGCAAGGTTTGTAGAAATCGAGCCTAAAATTCAGTGTTCAGTAGAAACATCAAAGAAAATATCCAATGGCACTGAGGATCAAGACCTCCTCGTTTCCTCATGCAGCTGTAAGAGGATTATCTGAAAACATGCAAAAGAATCCCAGAACTAACACTCGGATATCATCAGAGCATGGTTGAAAACCAAGGTTTGTAGAAATTAAGAGATTATTGAGTGCTTTTCTAAAAAAAATAAAAAAAAATACTGAATGCAACTGAGGATCGGGAACTCCTCGTTTCCTGATGCAGCTGTAACAGGACTATCTGAAAACATGCAATTAGATCCCAGACCTCCCACTCAGATATCAGCAGAGCATGGTTGAAAAGAAAGGTTTGTAGAAATCTAGCCCAAAATTCAGTGTTTCAGTAGAAACATCAAAGAAAATATCCAATGGCACTGAGGATCGAGAACTCTTCGTTTCGTCATGCAGCTGTAAGAGGACTATCTGAAAATATGCAGGAGAATCCCAGAACTCTCACTCAGATATCAGCAGAGCATGGTTGAAAAGCAAGGTTTGTAGAAATCGAGCCTAAAATTCAGTGTTTCAGTAGAAACATCAAAGAAAATATCCAATGGCACTGAGGATCGAGAACTCCTCGTTTCCTCATGCAACTGTAAGAGGACTATCTGAAAACATGAAATTGGATCCCAGAACTCCCACTCAGATATCAGCAGAGCATGGTTGAAAAGCAAGGTTTGTAGAAATTAAGAGATTATTGAGTGTTTTAGTAAAAAATATTAAAAAAAAATATTGAATGGAACTGAGGATCTGGAACTCCTCGTTTCCTGTTGCACCTGTACCAGGACTATCTGAAAACATTTAATTGGATCACAGAACTCCCACTCAGATATCAGCAGAGCATGGTTGAAAAGAACGATTTGTGTTTTCAGATAGTCCTGGTACAGGAGCAATAGGAAACGAGAAGTTCCAGATCCTCAGTGCCATTCAAAATTTTTTTTAAATTTTTTTTAGTAAAGCACTCAATAGTCTCTTAATTTCTACAAACCTTGGTTTTCAACCATGCTCTGCTGATACCTGAGTGGGAGTTCTGGGATTCTCCAGCATGTTTTTGGATAGTCCTGTAACAGCTGCATCAGGAAACGAGGAGTTCCCGATCCTCAGTTGCATTCAGTATTTTTTTTTATTTTTTTTAGTAAAGCACTCAATAATCGCTTAATTTCTTCAAACCTTGGTTTTCAACCATGCTCTGCTGATGTTTGAGTGGGAGTTCTGGGATTCTCCTGCATGTTTTTGGATAGTCCTGGTACAGGTGCATCAGGAAACGAGAAGTTCCAGATCCTCAGTGCCATTCAATATTTTATTTTTTATTTTTTACTAAAACACTCAATAATATCTCGATTTCTACAAACCTTGGTTTTCAACCATGCTCTGCTGATATCTGAGTGAGAGTTCTGGGATTCATCTGCATGTTTTCAGATAGTCCTCTTACAGCTGCATCAGGAAACGAGGAGTTCCCGATCCTCAGTGCCATTGGATATTTTCTTTGATGTTTCTACTGAAACACTGAATTTTGGGCTAGATTTCTACAAATCTTTCTTTTCATCCATGCTCTGCTGATATCTGAGTGGGAGTTCTGGGATTCTCCTGCATGTTTTTGGATATTCCTGGTACAGGTGCATCAGGAAACGAAGAGTTCTTGATCATCAGTGCCATAAGTTATTTTCTTTGATGTTTCTACTGAAACACATAATTTTAGGCTAGATTTCTACTAACCTTGCTTTTCAACTATGCTCTGCTGATATCTGAGTGAGAGTTCAGGGATTCTCCTGCATATTTTCAGATAGACCTCTTACAGCTGCATGAGGAAACGAGGAGTTCTCGTTCCTCAGTGCTATTGGATATTTTCTTTGATGTTTCTACTGAAACACTGAATTTTAGGCTAGATTTCTACAAACCTTTCTTTTCAACCATGCTCTGCTGATACCTGAATGGGAGTTCTGGGATTCTCCTGCATGTTCTTGGATAGTCCTGTTACAGCTGCATCAGGAAACGAGGAGTTCCCGATCCTCAATTGCATTCAGTAGTTTTTTTTGTACAGCACTCAATAATCTCTTAATTTCTACAAACCTTGGTTTTCAACCATGCTCTGCTGATATCTGAGTGGGAGTTCTGGGATTCTCCTGCATGTTTTTGGATAGTCCTGGTACAGGTGCATCAGGAAACGAGAAGTTCCAGATCCTTAGTGCCATTCAATATTTTATTTTTTATTTTTTACTAAAACACTCAATAATATCTCGATTGCCACAAACCTTTCTTTTCAACCATGCTCTGCTGATATCTGGGTAGGTGCTCTGGGATTCTACTGTATGTTTTTGGATAGTCCTGGCACAGGTGCATCAAGAAACGAGAAGTTCCAGATCCTCAGTGCCATTTAATATTTTATTTTTTACTAAAACACTCAATAATATCTCGATTTCTACAAACCTTGGTTTTCAACCATGCTCTGCTGATATCTGAGTGGGAGTTCTGGGATTCTCCTGCATGTTTTTGGATAGTCCTGGTACAGGTGCATCAGGAAACGAGAAGTTCCAGATCCTCAGTGCCATTCAATATTTTTTTTTATATTTTTTACTAAAACACTCAATAATATCTCGATTTCCACAAACCTTTCTTTTCAACCATGCGCTGCTGATATCTGGGTAGGAGCTCTGGGATTCTACTGTATGTTTTTGGATAGTCCTGGCACAGGTGCATCAGGAAGCGAGAAGTTCCAGATCCTCAGTGCCATTTAATATTTTATTTTTTACTAAAACACTCAATATTATCTCGATTTCTACAAACCTTGCTTTCAACCATGCTCTGCTGACATCTGAGTGAGAGTTCTGGGATTCTCTTGCATGTTTGCAGATAGTCCTATTACAGGTGCATCAGGAAACGAGAAGTTCCAGATCCTTAGTGCCATTCAATATTTTATTTTTTATTTTTTACTAAAACACTCAATAATATCTCGATTTCTACAAACCTTGGTTTTCAACCATGCTCTGCTGATATCTGAGTGAGAGTTCTGGGATTCCCCTGCATGTTTCCAGGACTATCCAAAAACATGCAGGAGAATCCCAGAACTCCCACTCAAATATCAGCAGAGCATGGTTGAAAACCAAGGTTTGAAGAAATTAAGCGATTATTGAGTGCTTTACTAAAAAAAATAAAAAAAAATACTGAATGCAACTGAGGATCGGGAACTCTTCGTTTCCTGATGCAGCTGTTACAGGACTATCCAAAAACATGCTGGAGAATCCCAGAATTCCCACTCAGGTATCAGCAGAGCATGGTTGAAAACCAAGGTTTGTAGAAATTAAGAGACTATTGAGTGCTTTACTAAAAAAAAATTAAAAAAAATTTTGAATGGCACTGAGGATCTGGAACTTCTCGTTTCCTATTGCTCCTGTACCAGGACTATCTGAAAACACAAATCGTTCTTTTCAACCATGCTCTGCTGATATCTGAGTGGGAGTTCTGGGATTCTCCTGCATGTTTTTGGATAGTCCTGGAAACATGCTGGAGAATCCCAGAACTCCCACTCAGGTATCAGCAGAGCATGGTTGAAAACCAAGGTTTGTAGAAATTAAGAGACTATTGAGTGCTTTACTAAAAAAAATTTAAAAAAAATTTTGAATGGCACTGAGGATCTGGAACTTCTCGTTTCCTATTGCTCCTGTACCAGGACTATCTGAAAACACAAATCGTTCTTTTCAACCATGCTCTGCTGATATCTGAGTAGGAGCTTTGGGATTCTACTGCATGTTTTTAGATAGTCCTGGTACAGGTGCATCCGGAAACGAGAAGTTCCAGATCCTCAGTGCCATTAATTTTTATTTGTATATTTTTTACTAAAACACTCAATAATATCTCGATTTCTACAAACCTTTTTTTTCAACCATGCTCTGCTGATATCTGAGTGAGAGTTCTGGGATTCCCCTGCATGTTTTCAGATAGTCCTCTTACAGGTGCATCAGGAAACGACGAGTTCCCGATCCTCAGTGCCATTGGATATTTTCTTTGATGTTTCTACTGAAACACTGAATTTTGGGCTAGATTTCTACAAACCTTTCTTTTCAACCAAGCTCTGCTGATATCTGAGTGGGAGGTCTGGGATCTAATTGCATGTTTTCAGATAGTCCTGTTACAGCTGCATCAGGAAACGAGGAGTTCTCGATCCTCAGTTGCATTCAGTATTTTTTTTTATTTTTTTTAGAAAAGCACTCAATAATCTCTTAATTTCTACAAACCTTGGTTTTCAACCATGCTCTGATGATATCTGAGTGTTAGTTCTGGGATTCTTTTGCATGTTTTCAGATAATCCTCTTACAGCTGCATGAGGAAACGAGGAGGTCTTGATCCTCAGTGCCATTGGATATTTTCTTTGATGTTTCTACTGAACACTGAATTTTAGGCTCGATTTCTACAAACCTTGCTTTTCAACCATGCTCTGCTGATATCTGAGTGAGAGTTCAGGGATTCTCCTGCATATTTTCAGATAGACCTCTTACAGCTGCATGAGGAAACGAGGAGTTCTCGTTCCTCAGTGCCATTGGATATTTTCTTTGATGTTTCTACTGAAACACTGAATTTTAGGCTAGATTTCTACAAACCTTTCTTTTCAACCATGCTCTGCTGATACCTGAGTGGGAGTTCTGAGATTCTCCTGCATGTTTTTGGATAGTTCTGTTACAGCTGCATCAGGAAACGAGGAGTTCCCGATCCTCAGTTGCATTTAGTATTTTATTTTTATTTTTTTAGTAAAGCACTCAATAATCTCTTAATTTCTACAAACCTTGGTTTTCAACCATGCTCTGCTGATATCTGAGTGGGAGTTCTGGGATTCTCCTGCATGTTTTTGGATAGTCCTGGTACAGGTGCATCAGGAAACGAGAAGTTCCAGATCCTCAGTGCCATTCAATATTTTTTTTTTTATTTTTTACTAAAACACTCAATAATATCTCGATTTCCACAAACCTTTCTTTTCAACCATGCTCTGCTGATATCTGGGTAGGAGCTCTGGGATTCTACTGTATGTTTTTGGCTAGTCCTGGCACAGGTGCATCAGGAAACGAGGAGTTCCCGATCCTCAGTGCCATTAGTTATTTTCTTTGATGTTTCTACTGAAACACATAATTTTAGGCTAGATTTCTACTAACCTTGCTTTTCAACCATGCTCTGCTGATATCTGAGTGGGAGGTCTGGGATCCAATTGCATGTTTTCAGATAGTCGTTTTACAGCTGCATCAGGAAATGAGGAGTTCCCGATCCTCAGTTGCATTAAGTATTTTTTTATTTTTTTGTAAAGCATTCAATAATCTCTTAATTTCTACAAACCTTGCTTTTCATCCATGCTCTGTTGATATCTGAGTGGGAGTTCTGGGATCGAATTGCATGTTTTCAGATAGTTCTGATATAAGTGCATCAGGAAACGAGGAGTTATCGATCCTCTGGGCCATTCAATATTTTTTTTTAATTTTTTACTATAACACTCAATATTATCTCGATTTCTACAAACCTTGTTTTCAACCATGCTCTGCTGACATCTGAGTGAGAGTTCTAGGATTCTCTTGCATGTTTGCAGATAGTTATATTACAGGTGCATCAGGAAACGAAGAGTTCCCGATTCTCAGTGCCATTAGTAATTTTCTTTGATGTTTCTACTGAAACACTGAATGTTAGGCTAGATTTCTACAAACCTTGCTTTTCAACCATGCTCTGCTGATATCTGAGTGGGAGTTCTGGGAACCAATTGCATGTTTTCAGATAGTCTTGTTACAGTTGCATCAGGAAACGAGGAGTTCTTGATCCTCAGTTGCATTCAGTATTTTTTTTTATTTTTTTTAGTAAAGCACTCAATAATCTCTTAATTTCTACAAACCTTGGTTTTCAACCATGCTCTGCTGATACCTGAGTGGGAGTTCTGAGATTCTCCTGCATGTTTTTGGATAGTTCTGTTATAGCTGCATCAGGAAACGAGGAGTTCCAGATCCTCAGTGCCATTCAATATTTTATTTTTAATTTTTTACTAAAACACTCAATAATATCTCGATTTCTACAAACCTTTCTTTTCAACCATGCTCTGCTGATATCTGAGTAGGAGCTTTGGGATTCTACTGCATGTTTTTGGATAGTCCTGGTACAGGTGCATCAGGAAACGAGAAGTTCCAGATCCTCAGTGCCATTAATTTTTTTTTGTATATTTTTTACTAAAACACTCAATAATATCTCGATTTCTACAAACCTTTTTTTTCAACCATGCTCTGCTGATATCTGAGTGAGAGTTCTGGGATTCCCCTGCATGTTTTCAGATAGTCCTCTTACAGTTGCATGAGGAAACGAGGAGTTCTCGATCCTCAGTGCCATTGGATATTTTCTTTGATGTTTCTACTGAAACACTGAATTTTAGGCTCGATTTCTACAAACCTTGCTTTTCAACCATGCTCTGCTGATATCTGAGTGAGAGTTCTGGGATTCTCCTGCATATTTTCAGATAGTCCTCTTACAGCTGCATGAGGAAACGAAGAGTTCTCGATCCTCAGTGCCATTGGATATTTTCTTTGATGTTTCTACTGAAACACTGAATTTTGGGCTAGATTTCTACAAACCTTTCTTTTCAACCATGCTCTGCTGATATCTGAGTGGGAGTTCTGGGATTCTCCTGCATGTTTTTGGATATTCCTGGTACAGGTGCATCAGGAAACGAGGAGTTCCCGATCCTCAGTGCCATTAGTTATTTTCTTTGATGTTTCTACTGAAACACATAATTTTAGGCTAGATTTCTACTAACCTTGCTTTTCAACCATGCTGTGCTGATATCTGAGTGGGAGTTCTGGGATCCAATTGCATGTTTTCAGATAGTCCTGTTACAGCTGCATCAAGAAACGAGGAGTTCCCGATCCTCAGTTGCATTTAGTTTTTTTTTTTATTTTTTTTAGTAAAGCACTCAATAATCTCTTAATTTCTACAAACCTTGGTTTTCAACCATGCTCTGCTGATACCTGAGTGAGAGTTCTGAGATTCTCCTCCATGTTTTTGGATAGTTCTGTTACAGTTGCATCAGGAAACGAGGAGTTCCCGATCCTTAGTTGCATTAAGTATTTTTTTTTATTTTTTTTAGTAAAGCACTCAATAATCTCTTAATTTCTACAAACCTTGGTTTTCAACCATGCTCTGCTGGTATCTGAGTGGGAGTTCTGGGATTCTCCTGCATGTTTTTGGATAGTCCTGGTACAGGTGCATCAGGAAACGAGAAGTTCCAGATCCTCAGTGCCATTCAATATTTTTTTTTATATTTTTTACTAAAACACTCAATAATATCTCGATTTCCACAAACCTTTCTTTTCAACCATGCTCTGCTGATATCTGGGTAGGTGCTCTGGGATTCTACTGTACGTTTTTGGATAGTCCTGGCACAGGTGCATCAGGAAACGAGAAGTTCCAGATCCTCAGTGCCATTTAATATTTTATTTTTTACTAAAACACTCAATAATATCTCGATTTCTACAAACCTTTCTTTTCAACCATGCTCTGCTGATATCTGAGTGGGAGTTCTGGGATTCTTCTGCATGTTTTTGGATATTCCTGGTACAGGTGCATCAGGAAACGAGGAGTTCCGAATCCTCAGTGCCATTAGTTATTTTCTTTGATGTTTCTACTGAAACACATAGTTTTAGGCTAGATTTCTACTAACCTTGCTTTTCAACCATGCTCTGCTGATATCTGAGTGGGAGTTCTGGGATCCAATTTCATGTTTTCAGATAGTCCTGTTACAGCTGCATCAGGAAACGAGGAGTTCCCGATCCTCAGTTGCATTTAGTATTTTTTTTGTTTTTAGTAAAGCACTCAATAATCTCTTAATTTCTACAAACCTTGCTTTTCAACCATGCTCTGTTGGTATCTGAGTGGGAGTTCTGGGATCGAATTGCATGTTTTCAGATAGTCCTAGTATAGGTGCATCAGAAAACGAGGAATTCTCGATCCTCTGGGCCATTCAATATTTTTTTTTATATTTTTTACTAAAACACTCAATATTATCTCGATTTCTACAAACCTTGCTTTCAACCATGCTCTGCTGACATCTGAGTGAGAGTTCTGGGATTCTCTTGCATGTTTGCAGATAGTCCTATTACAGGTGCATCAGGAAACGAAGAGTTCCCGATCCTCAGTGCCATTTGTTATTTTCTTTGCTGTTTCTACTGAAACACATAATTTTAGGCTAGATTTTTACTAACCTTGCTTTTCAACCATGCTCTGCTGATATCTGAGTGGGAGTTCTGGGATTCTTCTGCATGTTTTTGGATATTCCTGGTACAGGTGCATCAGGAAACGAGGAGTTCCGAATCCTCAGTGCCATTAGTTATTTTCTTTGATGTTTCTACTGAAACACATAGTTTTAGGCTAGATTTCTACTAACCTTGCTTTTCAACCATGCTCTGCTGATATCTGAGTGGGAGTTCTGGGATCCAATTTCATGTTTTCAGATAGTCCTGTTACAGCTGCATCAGGAAACGAGGAGTTCCCGATCCTCAGTTGCATTTAGTATTTTTTTTGTTTTTAGTAAAGCACTCAATAATCTCTTAATTTCTACAAACCTTGCTTTTCAACCATGCTCTGTTGGTATCTGAGTGGGAGTTCTGGGATCGAATTGCATGTTTTCAGATAGTCCTAGTATAGGTGCATCAGAAAACGAGGAGTTCTCGATCCTCTGGGCCATTCAATATTTTTTTTTATATTTTTTACTAAAACACTCAATATTATCTCGATTTCTACAAACCTTGCTTTCAACCATGCTCTGCTGACATCTGAGTGAGAGTTCTGGGATTCTCTTGCATGTTTGCAGATAGTCCTATTACAGGTGCATCAGGAAACGAAGAGTTCCCGATCCTCAGTGCCATTTGTTATTTTCTTTGCTGTTTCTACTGAAACACATAATTTTAGGCTAGATTTTTACTAACCTTGCTTTTCAACCATGCTCTGCTGATATCTGAGTGGGAGTTCTGGGATCCAATTACATGTTTTCAGATAGTCCTGGTACAGGTGCAACAGGAAACGAGGAGTTCTAGATCCTCAGTGCCATTCAATATTTTTTTTTGATATTTTTTACTAAAACACTCAATAACATCTCGATTTCTACAAATCTTGTTTTTCAACCATGCTCTGATCATACTTCTATGAGACGTTTGCTTTATTTTTAATTTTTTTATGTTACTGGGTTCTTGTATACTAATTATGGCCCGAAAAATCTACGAAAATACGCAAATTACCTTATTTATGCCTGTTTTATCAAAATGATTGACTTTTTCTAGAAACAGGTAAATATTTATGTTTTATTTTTTTATTGGGTTAGCTCGGCAGAACTCTTTCGGAAAAGTATAAGGAACTATAGAACTCACCATTGTGCGTCTAAAACAGTTTTTTAATTTTAATTTTGGAAAAAATGATCTGCTAACGGAAGTTAGCAGAGCATAATTTCATTCGACTTTTTTTCAGGCAAAAACGCCAGAACTATTTTTTCTAAGTATCAGGAACTCTAGAACTCTTCCGCATGCGAATAGAACTCTTGTTTTTTTGCGCTCTGCTGGGAACTGCTCTGCTAAGTTCACCCACATGAGGAATGGCTATCTCAGCATTGGCTAATTTATAATATGGGACCAGAATCATATCGTATTTTCGCAACCCTACAAACAGCGTCATACAGTTAATAGTCTGTCTGCCAACAGATTGAGGACGACGTGTTCCCAACAAATGACCCATGTTCAGTGGCTCATTGTGTTGTGCCATCTGTACGTGGAGCTTGTAACCTGTCAATCAACTCGCAGATCACACACATTGCGAAGTGTTGCGCGACAACGGAAAATAAAACATTGACACGTTCCTACGCAACACGGTTGCTGGATTGTTTAACCATGATTACAAAAATGTGAAATGAAATGAGTAAAATTAGGTCGAAATAAAGTAAATCTAAATGATTGATACGCTCTAACATCCGGTGATAGACGAGGTCGTTACCTGGGATAGGTGCGGTTATTCTTTGAACATACACACAAAAAAAAAATAGTTGCTTTGTCAACTTATGACGGAAAGCTTCAGGATTATTATTAAACTAGAAACGAGATAGACAGACTCAAAAAAATAGAATTAAACTACCGACGCAATATCACTTCTGACAACTAGCAAATGAAAAGGTAGAAAAACTTTTTCGGCTTTCACGAACTGTTGTGTGTTTTGTGGCGAAATGGAACAACAGTTGAAAAAAGTAGAAAATATCCCACCACAGGGGCCACGACACAAACCAGCCTCCTCACAAAGTGCCGGACGGAGGTGCGGGTAAAAGGATATCCCTGTCAAAGGGATAATTCTTTAAGGATAGTGAATTGTATGGGGTCGGGACCATTGCCGTAATGCCATTGATTGACACTCAACACGATTCTGAGTTTAACATCGTATATCCACTTAGTTTTATTCTTAGCTATTTCAAGGTATAGGTACAACGCGTTTTCACTGTGCTTATTAATTTATTTTTTAGGCTATATTGAGATGTTTTTATTGAAACTTTCCACAAAAGACGACAAAACACAACTTCTTAAAATAGCAGCTATAAGCCGGGAGCAACTTTCCTCGTTGATTGGTAAAAATGAAACAGCCAGATTGCGAGATAAGCCTGATTTTACTGATACTTGGTCGAGAGCCCAGTTTTATATTAATGAAAGGGAATTTTTCTCGTGGCGTCGGGACGCGCCATCTTTTCCCATGTGTGCCGTTCGAAGCGATATTAATAATAATATAGAATCTATGTCAATATGACCGTTTGCGATGAGAAACAATTAAGAGAGCTAGCACAAATTTGTTACAGTCGCGAAATTATTTTAAAATAGATTAAAAAAATTTTCAGCGCTTGAAATTGGCACCAACATCTGACAAGATATTCAACGTAATTATTAACAAGGTCTTATCCCCGCGATCTTCCCATCCAATCTAAGAAACAAGCAGGTGAGTTCGCCGCCGCCGGCTTCTCTCTTAAATCCAGATATTTACTTCGTTAACTTAAAAGTGAATTTCTCTTACAATTTTTAATTGTGCGCTTTCTTTTGTTGAAGAACAATTGAATTTTCGACAATTTCCCGTTCACTGAGCCTTGAAGGAAATGAGAAACAACGTGGCAAACGCCTGTCTCCGTGGATTATTACAGGGTTAGGACTTTTTGTAATTGACTTTTGAGGGTCGCGTTCTTTTCTCCTTGTGACGTAATTAGTTAAAGATTGATTAGAAGTCTTAGTAACGCTTTCATGTTCTTATCTTAGCAAACGAAGGGGCTGATTCTATTAGGTAAGAGCTTTAGAAGCTATGTATTGTAAAATCAACATAAATGTAGATAGGTATACGTTAATTTTATTACAAAAAAGGTGATATTAAAAATGGTACAGCACGTTTAAAAAAAAAAACAACGAACTGTAAATAATTATTATGAAAATACGTGAGTGATATCGTACGTGATCGCGAATACAATGTTGTAATATGATTTAAAGGGTCCCCGAGAATGACGTGCAGTGGCCCTGGAGGGTGCTCGGGGCTTGCACTCAGGTAATTAATACAGTTAGTAGACTTAAAATTAATGTATCAATTATGGACGCTCTCAGGCACAACGTGTTAGGAGAGAGAGAGACAGAAGGCCGTTTTTTGTCCTTTATTATTTATATGTTTGGAGTATTTTAATAATATTTTAATTAAATATTTGGCTTTATCTCTTTTTAGCTTTGCTTGAGCAAGTAGGTTCTTTAACAAACGAAGAACGGTAGACGAACGGTAGATAATAACGAAAAACTCTTACAGCAAACCTAATTTTTTATACTTGCGAACAATAAAAAATAAGTTAAAGAAGGTATTCACTGATTTTAACAGTAATTGCTGGTGGCTTTACTTTCTATTTATTCTCTTTTATTTGCAAGTTCACAGCGCTCGATCCCCAGGCAAATACAAGAAAAGAACCACGACCCTAAAGCCCTGCGACAATTTCTCCGAAAAGCAATTTAAGTCATTCGACTTATCACTAACACTAAAGCGTCGTGTCCCAACGCACCTACTCGTATGTCTCGCAAGTGTCACGTACCGTCTCCGTCCTCTACCAGTGACTAATGTTAGTCCATTAAACAGCACGTTTGATGTTAGAATTCAAAGTATTTAGTGCGGGGACGTTACAAATGCCACGTCGTTTGTACAGACTAAGTCTTGCCCTTATATCTTAAGGGTGGGAGTGGGTATCGCGATGTCGCGGTTGTAACTTTAAATCACAAGACAGAGACTGCAAAACGTTTTTGTCTTGTGAACCCAAATGAGAAGCCGTGTTCAGTGAGTTTCACTTCGCAATTTCCTACTAGATGAGCGCGGCTTCACACGTAATGGAAACTTGAATTACAGTTTAGAAGTAAAATATTATTAATCGTAAGAAAATACTCTATTATAATTCATGAAAGTGATCATGAATTATAATAGAGTATTTTAGTGGGTCTCGGATATTAAAATGTTTCAAATTTATTTTCTCTAAATTGGTAGGTAACAATCAACAATTAAGGTATTTTTAAGGATGGATGATTTGAAAAAAGAGTTACTCTTACCTTCACTTTGTAATTTTTTTTTTTAACATTAGCCTAAGAAGTGGTTAACTAAGAATTTTGGGGATTGTCTTTTGTAACTTTGACGTTCAAAAACCATCTCAATTTGTATACATTACAAAAGCTGATGCGCTGCATTTGTTCTATCCAGCTGCCCGCTCCGCTCGTGCGAGTGTCCGCTTCACAGCAACGTGATATTTGTTGCGCTCAGCCCGTCACGTCGCAGACGTATCGCGGACACTGACACCGGTGCTTAGCAAAGATTTAACGTAATTAACAAACGCTGGATAAGGAGTCCGGAGATTTTTTCAGCTTTTCATTTACTTATTACGTTTGAGTTCAAGAAAAGTGGTTTAATCTACGTGGCCGTGCTACTGTTTTCGTGGGCCGATGTTTTATATTGCATGTGGTGCACGTTTTAAAAATTAAGGTTTTTGTTTTTTAAGATAATCATTAAATGACTGCTCGCTGTTACTGACGTTATGTTTCTTCCTTGACATAATAATTAATATCTTGACATTACAAATAATACTGTTCAATTAATCTGAATCAATACTATTGTTGCGGACGTCGATGCGTTAGTATGTAAGAATTATGATTATGTAAACTGATTATGGTATCAATAAAATCAGCTGAAAATAAAATAAAGACGGTTTGGAAAATTATCAATAATGAAACGAACAGAAACAAAAGGCATAGCTCTGATTACATTCTGGAGACGTCATGTGGTCCCATTTGTGATAGCAAAGAAGTTGCTCAAGAATTTTTAAATTTCTTTACCAGTATTCCACTAAAAACTACTGAAACCTTAAATTCATCGCCTTCCCTCTCTTTTGATTTACTAAAGGCGAACGTTTCAGCCTGCTTAATTGAATTCAACTTTAAGCATATTAACCCCATGACAGTAATTAAAACTTTTAAACAAATCAAAATAAAATTAACCGAAGATCTTTGGGGAATGTCTACTAAAGTCTGCACCTCGATCATTGAGACAATAGCACCTTACTTAGCCTTAATATTTAATTTATGTGTGGATCAAGGCATCTTCCCGGATTTAATGAAATACAGCAAGGTAATACCACTTTTCAAATCCGGGGACAATAAAGATACCAATAATTATAGACCCGTATCCGTGCTGCCGGTTTTCAGCAAGATCTTTGAAAAGATAATGCTTAACCAAATGCTTAATCATTTTTACACTAATAAAATCTTTAACGATCAACAGTATGGTTTCACCAAAGGACGTTGTACAACTGACGCCGGTGTGACCTTATTAAAACACATTTTCAATGCGTGGGAAGAGGCTCAAGATGCCATAGGAATCTTTTGTGACCTCTCCAAGGCATTTGATTGCGTTGATCACGAAACCTTGCTGTTGAAGCTAGAGCATTACGGACTTGGAAAACTTGCGCTTAGTTTAGTAAAATCTTATTTAAATGACAGACAACAGCAAGTTCAAATAAAAGGTGTCAATTCACTCGGTTTAAAAGTAAAAATGGGTGCGCCACAAGGTTCAATATTGGGTCCTTTCCTCTTTTTAGTATATATTAATGATCTTCTCCATTTATTAAAAAAACAACCGCAAATGGTGTTATTTGCTGACGACACTTCTTTAATTTTTAAGATAGATAGACGTGCTAAAAATTTTGACGACGTAAATAACGCCCTACTGCAGGTCCAGAATTGGTTCACTGTAAATAATTTAGTATTAAATGGAAAAAAAACTAAGTGCATTAGATTTTCTTTACCAAATGTAAAAAGTAGTGATTTTGAGATAGTATTGAATCAAGAGAAACTAGAATTTGTCGATAAAACTGTTTTCCTAGGGATCACGCTCGACTCAAGGCTACAATGGGGTCCTCATTTAACATCTCTTGCAGGACGGCTAAGTTCTGCAGCATATGCTGTCAGAAAGATCCGTCAATATACTGATGTAGATACCGCGAGACTGGTCTATTTTAGCTATTTTCATAGTATTATGTCTTACGGTATTTTACTTTGGGGACGTGCTGCAGACATCGAGTCTATTTTTATTCTGCAGAAAAGAGCTATCAGAGCCATTTATAATCTTCGTAGGCGCGATTCTCTAAGGGAACGGTTTAAGCTTATTAACATCATGACTGTACCTTGTCAATATATCTATGAAAACATCATGTATGCAAGGAAAAATCTACATCTTTTTAGTAAAAGAGGTGAAAGACACAATTATTTCACTAGAAATAGGGACCAATTAGTTCAACCAGGTTTCAGGCTGGCTAAAGTAGATTCATCTTTCATGGGGTACTGTTTAAAATGTTACAATAAAATACCTCCCAACATTCTTGAACTTAATGAAACAAAATTTAAATCCTGTATAAAACGCACACTATGCAGCCAAGCATATTATACATTGGGAGATTACATCGCTGATAAAAACGCTTGGGTCAATGCTATTCCTGCTCCACAAGGGCGTATCACCTAATTCATTAGACTTCTTAAAAAACTGTTGGAGCTGCGGAAGATCAACAACAATAAAAACTATATTTGCATTGTATAAATTCAATTTCTTAATATTGTATAATTGCTTAGCACATATGTGAGTACTATGTACCTAATATAAAGTGACCATTTACTGAGTACGTCTTTCATTGACTTGAATGTGCTTTGGCGGCTGAGAGTATGTCATGCTCACTTTAATGTCTCGCTGATGGTGGCGTGTGTGTTGGATCATTTAGCTCCCTTCAAAATGGTTGAGCTGAATGGTGCTAATCCATGCGTCATGTTCGTGAACGGGCGCTGTCGGTAGAGACTGGTCATCTCTTAGCGGCCATGGCTTGTTTTAATTTAACTTTTGAACTTTTTTTTTTACATTATTTTATATCAGATGCTTTCACCGTTCTGCATCGTTCTCACATGTATAATAATAATAATATGATCTATGTAACCAATATTTTGTAACCATATTTTGTTTAAAAGAGTGTCCATGGAGTTTCTTGCCCGTTCTTCTCCATAGGTACCTACTGCTTTGGAAAGGGCAACTAGCTTCATCTCTCTGACTGACCGACACCTTGACAATTCAAAAGTGCCTGTAATTGGTTTATTTGAAATAAATACTTTGAGTTTGAGTTTGAGTTTGAATAAAGACGATTTGGTATTAGGGCATAATTAAGACCAATAGTAGGGCTGGTTTTACTTCCCCCAATGAGAGACGCCACAGAGGCGATGATGTAAGAAGGAATAATGCATGGTCCCGACAGGTTCCGACAAGTCGAGACTTGTCGGGCCGCATAACTGCCGCCCTCCGCAATCGAGACTGAATAATTACGAACAATAGGCGGACGGGCGGCGGACTATGTATTAGTCCCTCCACTACTTGCGCCCTGCTTAAAATGTACATAAGCAGGGCGACCCTGTAATCTTAGAGTCCCCGACCCTTGCTCGAGCCAGCCCGCGTTGCTGCTGAGCCAGTAGTTTTAAAAACCCCCGATCCAGCTGTCCCTTGCTGTCCCCCCCGAGCGACGCCCTAAGCCGAGGTCCGAACCCCGCAGGGGGTGCCCTTAGCGTGTAGTCGCTTAGTTTTGTAAGTTAGCTTTAGTTTTTATTAAGCCCTGGCTGGAGGCTACAATTCTTTTGTGGCAGCCACAGGCAAGCCCGGTTAAGCAGTAGACAACCCTTTGGTTGAACTGCGAGATGCCATTAACAAAAAAATAATCTTAAGAGTCTCGCCGTCGAGGCCCGTCGCGACGACCCTGTCCACTCTCATCCCCCCGACCCTTGCTCGAGCCAGCCCGCGTTGCCGCTGAGCCAGTAGTTTTAAAAACCCCCGATCCAGCTGACCCTTGCTGTCCCCCCCCAGCGACGCCCTAAGCCGAGGTCCGAACCCCGCAGGGGGTGCCCTTAGCGTGTAGTCGCTTAGTTTTGTAAGTTAGGTTTAGTTTTTATTAAGCCCTGGCTGGAGGGTACAATTCTTTTGTGGCAGCCACAGGCAAGCCCGGTTAAGCAGTAGACAACCCTTTGGTTGAACTGCGAGATGCCACTCACAAAAAAAAAAAAAATCTTAGAGTTTTCACGTTTGGAGTATTCATGCTAATTTCGTTTGAGTCTATTTGTGTCAGTTTAAATATTAGTCGAGTCACGTTATTGCTGTTTGTGTTAGTTAATGTTAGAAAAGTCTGTAACGTTTTATTGCTGTTATAGTGTTCCAATATAATATATATGTGTTAAAGTACGATCCCGAAGTTTAATTGAAGTAAAATATACAGTCCACCACCGATAACTATTGTATCAAATTAAAAATATAAATTCAAAACAATTTTATTAATTATAAGTTTTATTGTAATGTCTACGATTTGCATGCACTTAGTATTTTTTCTACACCAGCAATGGTAGTATATGTGAATCAATGTTTAATTTTAGATCTCAATGCACCATATATTTAGAAATAAATATTATTCTATTCTATTCTATTCCTTAGCCCTGTGTTCATATGAATGTTGTGTTCCGGGGAAGCGGTAACCCTCCGGGCAATCCCTCTGACCCGGTAGGCATCTGATCCGCCAGCCATGCTGACATCTCTTTGAAGCGCGCGTGGTAAACGAACGCGCCGTCCGGCACGGGTCTGCTCCTGATCGGACGGTGCGCTCACGGAGTAAATAGAAAGGGTGAGCTACCCGTTAATGTCCGCAGGCCCGTGCCTATAGTGGCAAGGAGCCGTCATGCGAATTGAAATAAGCAAGATTTATAAATTATTTCACAGAATATTTTGGAGTATTTCAATGAAGGTCCGTACAAGACGCAGCCGTAGAAGTAAACAACGCTTTCAAAAGCGCGTTGTTGTGTCCGGACCACCAACAAAGTGCTGGTTCTGTGAAATTCTGGAAACCCATTGTTGTGATTTGGACTTGTAACAAGTTAACTGTGTGTAGCGTCGTGGACGACGAGAGACGAGAACGGTTTACGGAAATATTGAATATAGAAGCAAGATTCTCGTTGCATTTCTGACTACCTCTGAATTGTATAAGGCGAGATCTTTATTATGTTTAAGCTAGATGCTAACAACGAGGAGCTAAATAATTTTACCGTATTGCACATAATAAGCCCTTAAACTAGAAAAAACATAAGCACGATAATTTCTTTAACGGCATGAGTACGTTATCATGAACGGTTCAGGAGATCCTGAACCAGTTTGTAACTGCATAAAAGGTTTTTATCCCGATCTCTCGCCGGCTAAGCGTGCATTTGTTTTTTTACTCGCATGGTAAGTAGCTCCCTAGCGGCAGTAACCCGGCTTTGAGCATTATGTTACGCCGGGTTAGGCTCCCCATACATCCCCTATACAACTAAATATAGGGACATAGAGATGACGGCTGATAATGTTCACGATAAAAGTTGTTAACACGCTGAGATTTACTTATGTTAAGTCAGGTACATTGATTGTGACACTGATTGTTCGTTGTTAAATCATTAGGTACTGATATTATATGACAGTTTTATGAAGTAGCAAATTAACATATTGTGTCAATTTTATTTTCCAAACGATTTTATTTCCCTGCCTGTTTTTACTTGTAAACATAATTTCACTACCCGTAGGGCGAATTCCACCAATGAAACTAAACGCGATTTGCACATAAAGCTGTCAGAGTCGAAATTGTTATGGAATATTGACAATGACAGCCCTTGAACTCAGTTTAGTTCACGTTCTACTTCATTGGTGATATCCGCGCTTACTGTGTTATTATTACCTATCTAACTCGTCATTTTCATCTGTTGGCATTTTTTTAAGGACACGGGATTCTTATTACATACATCTTTATCTCAAAATCAAAACTTATTTATTCAAATTGTGTTGTGAAAGCGCATTTTTGAGAACGTCAAAATTACATAAGAAAGTCCCTTCAAACTCAAACTCAAACTCAAAGTATTTATTTCAAATAAACCAATTACAGGCACTTTTGAATTGTCAAGGTGTCGGTCAGTCAGAGAGATGAAGCTAGTTGCCCATTTCAAAGCAGTAGGTACCTATGGAGAAGAACGGGCAAGAAACTCCATGGACACTCTTTTAAACAAAATATGGTTACAAAATATTGGTTACATAGTTCATATTAGTATTATACGTGTGAGAACGATGCATAACGTTAAAAGCATCAAATATAAAATATGTAAAAACTATGTATTAAATAATTAAATTAAAACAAGCCTTAGCCGCTAAGAGATGACCAGTCCCTACTGACAGCGCCCGTTCACGAACATGACGCATATATTAGCACCATTCAGCTCAACCATTTTGAAGGGAGCTAAATGATCCAACACACACGCCACCATCAGCGAGACATTATAGTGAGCATGGCATACTCTCAGCCGCCAGGGCACATTCAAGTCAATGAAAGACGTACCCAGTAAATGGTCGCTATAGAGTAGATACATGAAACGGCACCCTTTAACACTTCCTAGTGCTTTATTTGGAAAAAAGAAATGGCGCAATAATGAACAGTAATCTCCCCAGCAGCACAGCTGTCTGTTGAGTTCGGAAAACTTTATTTCAGTAGTCAACATCTTTTTACTGTTGTAAGCAGAAAAGAGACGCCGCTTTCAAAATTGCTTGCATAATATTATCCATGGGCCTCCCTAGTCCGGAAATTCAAGGAACAAAACACAAAAATAATCACCAATCTGAAGTGGTTTCAGTAACACGATAAAAGGGCGCTCTCAGTTTGTAACGTCATTAAAAACAGGCGTCTAAGTTTTTACCGTTTCATTTAAAAAGTTCAATAATGATCTACTCTTTACACGAATGATAATCCAATTGTACCAATTAAATGCACTACAATATAGTACTTTTGTAATGTCTATCAGACTGGAAGAGCCGACCAATTCACTGCGCTATACTGAGTTTTACAATGCGAATTGACAAGCAATTGCACACTTTATTTTCATTCTCGGAATTGCAGGCATTTTTCAGATAAAGGTAAATGTAGTGGCGTGGGATGGAAGAAATCGGTGCTGCCAAGAACCGGCTTTACGAGGTATTGCATAAAATATAGACGTTATCTTTGTGATGTTTTGGTCTCAAGGATGAACTATTGTGTAAGTATCTGATCCTATAAATATTGCTATACTTCTAAACTAGATGATAGTTTTTTTAATTTTTTATTTAGATTGTACCTGTGTATGTAAGTTACATTTATAAAATAAATATTTAAATATCTTCTCTTTTCTTTAGATTTTTAAATTTTTACGATGACTATCATTTTTGGAATCAGAGGAGATACCTCAAATAAAGACAAAATTAAAATAAAACTATAACTAAAGGTTCATTATTTATTGTCAATAATTAGTCCAAACCCGTCACCACGGCTGGAATCAACGGGGCACTTGGGTAAGTTTCATTAATAACGGTTCAGTGCATCAAAATCTATGGCGACCACTCTTTGTATTACTTCGAAAAGTAAGGAACTGGTTCCATCCATGCTGTTTAATCTGCCTTCTATTTGATTTTAAATAAATCATATCCGAATATTATTATTTGGGACGAGTCACTTCATAAATCCAATCTATGTAGGGACTGACAGGTGCGTAGCCATCACTCACGAACGTATCGAGAGCCTGTCCAAACGACAGCACGCCGATAATGCGTCCGTCGTACAACAAGGGCCCCCCGGAGTCCCCGCTGTCCGGCCTGTCAAATCTGTCCGAACACTTGGGCGAAATGCAAATCAAATATCTGGTCAAGTCCCTAAATTCCTCATCACATGCGACGACGGCCCCTTCCCCGAGTTGCAGTAGCCGCGTGTCGTCGTCCCCCTCCTTGTCGGTGGTGCCGGCCCCCACGTACGTCACTGGGAGCCCTATCATCGTCGTGTGGTCCACCGAAGATAGTCTTCCATAACGCCGCAGACTGATGGGATGCACACGTAACAAACTTATATCGTTATCGACGATAAACCCATTCAACAAATCGATGTTTATGAAGCGGTAGCCTGGATGTACGCATATTTCTAACACTAAAGTGAACAATTTGGATTCCGATGGCGGCACAGTATAGCTACCGTACCAAACATAAGCTTGAGTGTCTCGCAGACTATCAACGCAGTGCCCGGCAGTGATCACCCAGGTCTCCGTTATCATGGATGCCGTGCACACTCTGCAGACACCGAATTTGCAGTTATTATCGAATACAAACAATACTACAGCAAATGGATACATGCCGTTCTCGATATCTTGCCCATGGATGACTCTCAGATGGGTGTGATTGACCTGCTTGTCTCTCACAGTAGGTCTCCCAGCGGTTTGTTTGTTGATCGCACTGAGATAATATGGTGAGAAACAAAATGCTAGGAATAACTTAAGCATTGTAAGTACACGTTTAAAGAATTGTTTCAAATGTATTTCGATAAGCGTCGAAGTATTGCAATTTTATTACAATAGTTTTGATTTTTTTACAATACCTGCCGCAATTTTTTAAATTTTAAATAATTCTTTCTATAATGCCGCGCTCCCACAGCCTGGCTTCGCGCGATCTAACTTGTGACAAAGAGGGCCGACAGGCGCTTGCTGTCACAGGGCAGAACCGGCGCCTGCTGTGGCCTGCCACGGGGCGCGACACTCATCGACAGACGTAGCAACACCTGGCGCGGCCTGTCAGTTGACCGTGGGTCCCCGGCACAAGAAGTATTATATGGTTAGTCACTTTTCAATTGGGACTATATGGCGTTGTGTGAAATGTCCATGGATATTATTATTTTATTGAAAGATTGTTTTCTTTTTGCCTACTTACTAAAACAATAAAAATACCTTGGATGATGTCTGATGGATGTTTTGTGTACAAAGACAAAGCTGTATATTTTACCAGAGAGCCACAAGTCGTTACAAAATATGTCATGTGATAAAGGCATAAATCGTACAGATGACGTTAGATTATGTTTATGCTTCAAGACTTTTATTCCGGTAATAAGTTCTGTTTTCGTTTTATTGCGGCTTATGTAGGTATAGTTTTCCGCTGGAATCGACTGGATGCGTGGAGCTCAGAACCAGGCTAGGCTAGGACGACTTTCGGCTGAAACTATGCGATGGTGATGATATTTTCATGGATTTCTTATCTCCGAATTTACTGAGCCCAAAAACTCGTAAAAGGAATACAATGAAAAAGTTATAAGAATCTATGAGCATAAAAAAAGTGGTAAATCTCTCAGTATTATGCGTAAAATTTTGCATTTGAAGTTGAAATGTACGCGAGAGCATTTTTTGTATAACAATGTTTAGTTTGTCCTTCAGTTTTTTTTTATAACTAATATAGGCCGCTCGTCTCTGGTGACTCTTTAAACTCGAGCTGGCCTAGCGTAGTACGGAGTTCCAGTGAGATAACAGGCCAGATTATACTGGTGTTGTTCTAGCCTACAGTAAGTCGCTTATACTTGTGTAGCTGTCGTTATCTAGGATTGATCAAGGACTCGCGATTCATTAGAGGCGTTGTGACGTCAATAACCAATTCAACGTAGTGATTGATTTCAGACCACGCAGAACTAATGTGCCTAGCAGTGGCAAGTTTTAATGGTAATGTAAATTGAGATTGTTTGAGGTTGAATTATGTGTATGTAATTTATGGGCAGGATAATTGCTACTCACTGTGGGCAACAGTAGACCATTATCTATCTATACTAATAATAAAGCAGAAAATTTTGTTTGTTAAAAATAATCCCAACCTATTTCAGAAATTGTGTCTTTCCAATTGATGTAATAACATCAATTAATTAATATAAATCTCGAGACCTCTGATTTTTCGGATTTATGTGTGTATTGTAGGTATAGTTATTTATCACTTGCTTAAAATTGGTGAAGGAAAACATCGTGAGGAAACCGACATGTCTGAGAAATATTTCTCAACAGCATGTGATGCTAAGTCAGAGGCCCATGGGCAGCATTAAAACTCTGACACCAGGTTAGTCACTAACCACACAAAAAGAAGAAGAATTGGAGAGAGGCATTTATTTGACAGTGTTCCATTTGACATTATTATTCTTTTTGCATTTGTCTTGTTCAATATTCAATTTATTTTAAGTTAAAAGATAATGTTGTTTAATTTAACATGTTCCATTTAACATTTGTTTCGATTTGATATAACTATTATTATTTTTTGCGTTTTTCATGTCAAGATTTGATTTATTTTAATTTGATATTTAATGTTATTTGCATGCGCAAGTGACGGTAGTATATGGAGGACTTGTTATATAAGGTGTTAAAAAATTAACTCTAAGAATTTCGTGGGTGCATTGTACTCATCGTTACGAACAACTTTTACTATGGGATGAACCCTGAAATCGAGAAAAAAATATGAGCTGTTCCATACATTTATGCACACGTAACTCAATAAAATGTATGGAAAAGCTCATATTTTTTTGGAACTACCCGTTGGATTTAACAAAAGTTATATTTGCATTTGTTAACCCAATTCCATTGCTATAGGCTACATTACATCACGCTAAGATATTCACGAACCAAGCAAAAGAAAAGGAAGTTAGAAAGTACGCAAAGAGCAAACCGGAGTAATAGTCCGGGCAGGTTCGATTTCCGGTTATGACAAGATAGTCGTAACCGGAAATCGAAATGTTACCCAAACGTTTGACAGTTAAGTTTGCAGCAACGCTATGGTGACACAGGTACAGCCGGTAAGTGCGGATCACGCAGACTTTGTGAGGTGAATCTATCTCCTGCGAAGTAGATGACAGGTGGGCGATCTCAGGGTATTACAAGCGGCTGCTGGCTGCGAGCGCTTGTAGGCGGCTTTGGAATCCTTTATAGTGTCATATGCGTCCACGTGGGTAGGAAGCGTCTTCCACTTTCGTGGTCGATAGTCAAAACATGCCCCAGGTAAGTCATTCAAAACTCCCCACCATACAATACATTATGCAATAAACCGTGACCACTAGCATATTCCTAGCATATCTGTAACAGTTTTCTTAAGCCGCAGACCGAAGCGCTCATCAGCACCATGTCTTCATCATACCTTAGATACCTATTAGATGATCGACACATGTACCACACGAAACTACCCTTTGGAAGGGGCGACTAGAATCAATTCAATTTCTTGTTCATTTTGACGTTCAAATGTGCCTTTCTTGTGCCTATTTGAAATAAATTATTTGACTTTGACTTTGACTTACCACGTGAAAGCCGACATGCTGACTGCTAATATATTACGTACATTACAAAGGACAGGAGATGTAAAGCCACCCTGCCTGACTTTGCATTCGAACTGATACTTTCTCATTTCGTTTTCCTTATCCATTTGGAGATGGTGATAAATCATATTCTGTGGTACAGTCAAACAAATAAATAAATGTTCAGTCAACTACATACCTCGCGCCTACTACTACACAATGTTGGCGTATGCTGAGGACTCATAAAAAGTTGTTATGTTCGCGCACAATATAGTAGTGGAAAGATTAATATTTTGCTTGTAGATGTAAAGGGTACTACACATATTCGGGTTGGAATATTTGATTTGGTAGTATTGTTGGACAACAAAGCCGATCCAAAGCAACTAACACACATATTTGACTTTTATTCGACTCGCGGGTCTTCACAACAATATTCTAGCTAAGTCATTTCTCCAACATAATAAATATGTATATTCCGATTGAAACCACTGAACCGAATCACACAGACTTGAACTTATGTGAAGCACCACTAAAGGTTTTGTTGACTGTAGGACCTACTACTACACTGGTTAGTGACGTCACTACAGTGTAGGTATTTCTCCTATGACGTCACTAACAGAGTTACTCCATAAGGTGTACTGTTCAAAGGAAATCTTAAACCCAGTTTACCCAACGGGCCTAATTAAAGGGATGGGTCTACCTCTACACAGTGACTGTCTAGCCGTTCGACCTAAGAATATTCTAAACTAAACCAGACTTCTAACGGCCTAATTCGGCTACTTCTAGTGAATTTTGAGTCTGTACGTGAAATGTTTAGATTTGTTTTAAACTAGCTCCCAGACACTGCTCAAGGGACCTCTCATCTGTCTGGTTGGTTGCTTTGCAAAGATATTTTGGATTGCTTTTTTATCTTCGCTTGCTCGCCCTCTGGTAAGATACTGGTGAAGGGTGAGCCTTAAAAAGAACATTTTGCAAAAAAGCATAATTATTTTACTAGCCTGTTTAAGATGTATAAATTCATATCTTAATGTCTAAATGTCGGTCTGACTGCCTTGAACGGATTTGTGACTTTTTACACCGGGACATGGACAATGGACATGGACCATGACTTGAGTCAGGACTTATGTTACTATTTATCCTGGTAGTACGTTTGCCGTGCCCTATATTCGACCTCTACAACAGTATAAATTAAAAATACTGTGCCTCATCGCAGCCGCGACCAAAAACCAGTATAGAATAAACAGCTATCAACAAAACTTCAAAAGTAATACCTACGTAGAAACAGCCAGCTCCGCGTCCCTCGTGAGTACATGTACACATATAGTTAGTTTGACAGTAAGCCTGCCAGTAAATCCGAGGTGTTACCTCACTATAGGAAGATTACACAATGTCACACTTTGAGCGTTCGCTCATTAAAACTACTTTAGTTTATGTTCGTTGCCATCGCGCAAACGATTTACCTACACGCTTTCAATAGTTTACAAAACTTTGCGACTGGTTGAAGTAACTTGCGGTGGTGAATGTGGGTGCTTTCTAAAGCATGGTCAAGGTTTTACAAGCTTTATTATGTGTAGCTTTCTTTGTTAGTATGTGTATGTTAGACGCAACTTTTGGGGTGCCCGGCAGAAAACCTCCACGTGTGCCCGGGGACTGGAGTTCCTTTCTGGACACGTCCGGGGGGAAGGCCAGTCTTTGGGCCGGTGCATCCTGGGGTGCGGGCAGCGACTTCCCATTGGGGCTATTTCCCAGTGGGTTCTCGCTGTCCGCATGCTAATGTTCTGCCAGGAGGATCGCTCCACACCTGCCGCTCTGAGTAGCAGAGCGGCAACTGTGGTGGAGTCAGAGCAGGCCCGGTGTGCACTTACCCTGCCGCCGGGCAGGCAGGAGGGGTAACCCTCCTGTCACCGCTATAATCTCGTAGCCCCGGAGACAGTTACGGTCATGTCTCTGACTGTTGAAGGGGGTCGAGGGTCTTGGCTTAACCGCCCGGACCGCGAGGAAGATAACCTCTATAAAAAATTCCCCAAACCCCTAAGCGGCGGCGCACCGTGAGAGGGGTTGCAAGCTTGACTGATGGGTAGCTAGATTCAGTCGCTAGTGCGGACCACTTAATTTGAGCCAGTACACAAAGTTCATACTCGTGGGACTAAAAATGGAAATTGACAACAAAAAACAAAAAAACCTAGACGAAAGGAGGAGTGATGCGGAATCGGAGTCCGATCCCGCATCTGGCGTTGCGAGCACGGAATGCTCATAGAGCTCCCGTCGCGCCAAGGAGTTGGCCGCTGCAGCGAAGAACCGAAGGTTCTTTGCCAAGCGGCCAAGGTCAGAGGACGGCCAGGGGTCGTCTTCTGAGGGAGAGCTGGCCTCAGCTCGAAAGATCCCCACCAGCAAAAGGGGGGGGGTCAGAGAGCGAGGCGTGGGGAGGGGGCTCACTGCCCGGGAGGCTGCAGAGCTGGAAGAGGGTCCCCAAAGGGACGCGGAGACTGGTCAAGCGGTCGCCTCGGGGCCCTCCAGCGACGAGGCGGGGGCGGCCGGTCCTAAGGCGAACCGCACAGACGAATTTGCGGCGGTTGTGGAGGCAGCCATCCGGGACGTGTCCCTGAAGAGGGTTCGGGCCTCAAGAAGTAAGGCCATAGTCTCGGCTACGGCCTCCATCATGGCGGCGGCTAAGGAGGCCGGGTGCGCCGGGCCTCCGGCCAGTGAGGTGGCCGATTTGCGGGCGGAAGTGGCACGCCTGTCGGCCGCCTTGAAAGATCTCCAGGAGGAGAATGGAAGGCTCCGCGCTGACCTGGCTGGCCTGAAGGCCACCACCAGTCACAAGGCCCTCGTGGAGGTGAGCCGCCCGCCACCGCCGCCACCGTTGCGGCAGCAGCAGAAGCAGCAGCAGCAACAACAACAGCGGCAGCAGGGGCCAAGCCGGCCCGAACCGGAGGGGAACCGGGTCCTGGACCTGGTTCGCCAGGAGCTAACCTCCTTCCAGGCGCGGTTCCAGGAGCGATTCTCAGTTATAGAGGGAATCGTCCTGCGCCCGTCTCTGGCGCCTGGAAGGACGGCCACAGGCCCGAAGCCGGCCTCGTACGCAGCCGCTGCGGCGGCTGCCGCCCCGAAACCCGGGCCGTCAGGCACAGCCTTGGCGCCGGCAAAATCGGCGGCGTTCGGCAAAGCCTCGACGCCGGCCCGGCAGACCAAGGCCAAGAAGGGCAAAAAGTCCCCACCGGCGCAGGTGGATAGGGTCCCAGAGCCCTCTCCCCGGCGCCCGGGGCCTCCCGCGACCGATGCCGAGTGGCAAGTGGTCGGGGAGAAAAAGAAGGCGGCCAAGGCAGCGAGGAGGAAGGAGAAGAGGCGGCGCCGCAAGGAGCGAGCCGTCGCGGCGAGACTCCGCGCCCCAAAGACCGCGGCTGTAGTCATCACACTACAGCCGGACGCGGTCAAGAGGGGCGTCACGTACCGCCACGTGGGGCGGTGGACCTCCAAGAGTTGGGGATCACCGGGGGCCTCCGGCATAGAGTGACGGCAACCGGCGCTCGCATGCTGGAGATCCCCGGTGCGACAAGTGGCCCCACCGCTGACGCCCTAGCTGAGAAGCTAAGGGCGTCCCTCAACGCGGAGGAGGCTCGGGTCTCCAGGCCAGTGAAATGCGCAGACATGCGTATCATGGGCCTGGATGACTCCGTCACGGAGGACGAGGTGGTGGCCGCCGTCGTCAGGACGGGCGGGTGTCTCGCCGAACAAGTGAAGGCAGGCACCATACGCCCTGACTTCACGGGCATGCGAACCGTTACGGTAAGCTGCCCCGTGACGGCGGCCAGCAAGATTATGGAGGGCCGAAGACTCCTGGTGGGCTTGGTTTCAGCACAGGTTAAGCTGCTGGAGCCCAGACCTCTGAGGTGCTTCCGTTGTCACGTGGGGCACCATGTCGGTGTCCAGTGCACCTCAGAGGTGGACCGCAGCACGCTGTGCTTCCGCTGCGGTCAGCCCGGACACATGGCCGGCTCTTGTAACGCCGCGCCGCACTGCGTCGCATGTGCGGCCGCTGGCAAGCCGGCCGATCACCGGGCGGGGAGCAAGTCCTGCGCCCCGCCCGCCGGGACCAGGAGGAGAGGCAGGCCCTCCGCCGCCACCCCCACCGTCGCCGCCGCCGCTGCCGCCACTGTCGCCGCCGCCGCCGCCACCGACGCCATTGCCGAGGGCCCCTCGCAGGGGACCCAGGGGGGAGTCAACATGGAGGAGTGATGGCCCCACTCCGCTTCCTCCAGGCGAACATCGACCACTGCGCCTGTGCACAGGACCTCTTGCTCCAGAGCATGGCGCAGTGGTCGATCAATATCGCCGTGGTCGCTGAGCCGTACTTTGTCCCGCCCAGGGATAACTGGGTGGAGGACCTGAGCGGCTCAGTGGCCATAACTTCGTCGGCCGCCGCCGGCACCCCGTCCCTCGAGGGTGTCTCGAAGGGACAGGGGTGCGTCGCAGCACGGTTCGGAGAGATTGTGGTAGTGGGAGTGTACTACTCTCCGAACCGAACTCTCGCCGAGTTCCACAACTCTCTCACAGAGTTGAGTGTCGTCGTCTCCAGAAGCCATCCCTTCCCCGTGCTAGTGCTCGGGGACTTCAACGCTAAAAGCCTGGCCTGGGGTTCCCGCTACACGGATGTGCGGGGTAGGATGGTGGAGGACTGGGCTCTGGAAGCAGGCCTGGCCGTCCTCAATCGGGGTTCTGTTCCCACGTGCGTGCGGATGCGGGGTGAGTCCGTTGTGGACATCTCGTTCGCGAGCCCCGCTCTGGCACAGTGCGTACTTGACTGGCGCGTAGTAGAGGAGGTGGAGACCTACTCCGATCACCGGTATATCCGGTTTGACGTCTCCACCCAGACCTCAAGCGCGCCGGTCCGACAGGCCCCGAGTGGTCCGTGGTGGGCGCTGAAGCAGCTGGACCAGGAGCTCCTCCTGGAAGCCTCGATCGTGCAGGCCTGGGTATCATCACCGGTCAGGCCTGCCGACATCAACGACGAGGCAGAGTGGTTCCGGGAGGCCATGTCCGAGATTTGCGACGTGGCAATGCCCCGAGTCCGGCCAGGATGCGCCCGACGTCAGGTGTACTGGTGGTCGCAAGAGGTGGAAGAACTTCGCAAGGAGTGCGTCGAGGTGCGCCACCTGTACACCAGACACCGCAGGCTCCGCATCCACCCTCCGGATGCGGCAGCCACGGAGGCGGAGCTGTACGAGGGGTACAGAGCGGCGAAGACCGCCCTCCAAGAAGCTGTCCAGCGGGCCAAGGACTCGGCCCGCGAGGAGATGGTGGGGACTCTGGATAGAGATCCATGGGGGCGCCCATATAAAATGGTGCGGAACAAGCTCTGCACCTGGGCCCCCCCTCTGACGCAGAGTCTCCGCCCCCAGCTGGTGGAGGAGGTGGTGAGCGCTCTGTTCCCCTCACGGGGGGAGCATACTCCCCCGCCTATGGCTCCGCCCGAAGCGGACCACGAGGACGACGACGACATCCCCGAAGTGACCGAGGTAGATCTGAGAGCGGCGGTTGGAAGGCTCAAGGCCAAGAATACCGCCCCAGGACCCGACGGCTTGCCTGGTAAAGCCTGGGTCCTGGCCTCAGGGGCTCTCAGGCCCCGACTGGAGGCGCTCTTTAGCGCATGCATGGAAAGAGGCCAGTTTCCGCTCCGTTGGAAGACGGGGAAGCTGGTCCTTATACAGAAGCCAGGGCGCCCTGCGGACTCTCCGTCCGCATTCCGGCCCATAGTGCTGCTCGACGAGGTCGGCAAACTCTTCGAGAGAATTATTGCGGGCCGCCTCGTCGAGCACCTTGGAAGGACGGGGCCGGACCTTGCGGACTGCCAGTTTGGCTTCCGCAAGGGGCGCTCGACGGTGGACGCCATCATGCGCGTTAGAGCCCTCACGACGGGGGACGCGGTGTCCCAGGGTAGGGTCGTCGTGGCGGTGTCACTCGACATCGCCAACGCTTTCAACACCCTGCCCTGGAGTTGCATTGGGGAAGCACTCCGGTATCACCGGGTGCCGACCTACCTCCGTCGAATAGTCGGGGCGTACCTGACGGACAGAGCCGTCATCTACCCCGGTCGCGATGGGGAATGGAACTGGCGAGAGATGTCGTGCGGTGTCCCACAGGGATCGGTTCTGGGGCCGCACCTGTGGGACATCGGCTACGACTGGGTGCTGCGGGCCGACCTCCCTGACGGCGTCAGCGTAATTTGTTACGCTGACGACACGCTGGTCTTGGCGCAGGGAAGGTCGCATCAGGCGGCGGCCGACGCGATGACACGCGGGGTTGCGATAGTCGTTGAGAGGATCCGGCAGTTGGGTCTCGAGGTGGCATTGCACAAATCCGAGGCCATGTCCTTTCATGGGCCTCGGAATAGGCCACCATCGGGATCCCAACTTACGGTAGGAGGGGTTCACATCGGCGTCGAGACCACGATGAAATACCTAGGTCTGGTCCTCGACAGCCGATGGAATTTCGTGGAGCATTTCCGACGTTTGGCCCCCAAGCTGGAACGGACTGGGGCCGCCTTCAAGCGGCTCTTGCCCAATTTGAGGAGGCCAAACGCCTCCTGCCGGAGGCTTTACGCGGGAGTCGTGCGGTCCATGGCCCTTTACGGGGCCCCGGTGTGGGCGCGTTCATTGCGGCGGCGAGCCGCCCACTACCTGAACGCGCCCCAAAAGGTGGTAGCCATTCGGCTAATCCGGGGGTACCGCACGATCTCGGGCGAGGTGGCAAGCCTCCTTGCCGGACTGCCGCCGTGGGATCTGGAGGCGATAGTCCTCGCGCGCCTGTACGAGTGGCGCGCGGAGGTACTAAGCCGGGGGGAAACTCCGTTTCCGCAGCAAATTGCGGCGGTGCGGATGGACCTCCGGCGCGATCTCATGGCGGCCTGGAATCAGCGACTGTCGCAACCCAGCGCAGGGCACGCCACGATAGTGGCGGTAAGGCCCCTCTTTGAGGAGTGGCTAGAGAGGCGTCACGGCGCCCTCACCTTCCGCCTGACGCAGGTCCTCACCGGACATGGATGTTTCGGGAGGTTCCTGCACATCATCAGGCGGGAGGAAACGCCCGGGTGTCACCACTGCGAGGATCGCCCAGAGGACACGGTAGAGCACACGGTGCAAACCTGCCCCGCTTGGGCGGAGCACCGCCGTGTCCTCGTAGAGGCGATCGGCGGCGGCGACCTCTCGCGCCCGGCCCTGGTGCAAGCCATGGTCCGGGGCGAGAGGGAGTGGCATGCAGTCACCTCCTTCTGCGAAAAAGTTATGCTCGCGAAGGAGGTGGCGGGATGGGAGAGGGAAAGGTCCTCCCGTCCCAGCCGCCGCGGGAGACGCTCCGGGCGTCGGGAGCCACGTGACGACTCCCGGCCACCGTAGGCGCGGGCCTGCGGACGGTGAGTAATGGGTGACTCACCGTCCGATCAGCACCAGACCCGTGCCGTACGGCGCGTATATGTTCCACGCGCGCCTCAAAGAGATGTCAGCATATGAAGGGGCCCCCCAGGGCCAAGCCTGCCGGGTAAGCGGGATTGTCCGAAAGGGTTACCGCTACCCCGGAACATAAAGGGCTACGGAAGGAACATGGATGGGTTTTAGTCAGTAAGAGTCTGACACTCCCTTCCGCTCCACCCAGAGCGGGAGCAGTCATTGGATGATTTCCCAGCCTTAAAAAAAAAAAAAAAGACGCAACTTTTGTTCAAGCAGTTTCTCCCATAAGATGGAGCTGGAACTTGGTATATATAATTACGGTGACAAAGCAAAAATGTGGCGCTGGTCTAAATATGGAGCCAGATGAGGAAGTACTCAACTAAATAAAGGTCTGATGATGGAGCCGCAAGGTGGCTACTCAACCTTACAAGATACGCCCTGTAGTGTTGGGTTAGTTGGATTTGTCTTGACAAGTACCTCACAAGTCAAGTTAATAGAACAATTACATAAACAAATTCTATTGTCAACAAGTACAAGGTTTATGTTTAGGTGTAAGAAAGACATTTACGGCCCAAGGCTTACAGAGATTATTTAATTTCGAAGTCTACATAAGTTTTATTTAGTACTTGAAGTTGATTAAAAGAAATCAATCTGCAACCAATAGCCTTTTAGCCTAGCAGGGCAAAAAGCTGATGCCACATTTTTTGCTGCTAATAGCACCAAATGCAAGTTTAACTATGGTAATTACTTTATCCGCAAGAACATTTTCGAAATGCAGAAAGAGTCCCGTTATTTACGAAGTAATTTACGAAATGAAATTTCGACTATATAAGATCGAAGAAAGATCTTTTCTTCAATATCATCATCTGTCTAGCTCTTTCACAACTACGTTGGGGTCGGCTTCCAGTCTTACCGGATGCAGCTGAATACCAGTATTTTATATGACGCGACTGCCTATCTGACTTCCACAACCCAGTAACTGATACAATAGGTACCCCTTGGCTTACCAAGGGGTACCTATTGTATCGCTTGATTCACCTCACAAAGTCTGCGTGATCCGCACTTACCGGCTGTACCTGTGTCACCATAGCGTTGCTGCAAACTTAACTGTCAAACGTGTGGGTAACGTTTCGATTTCCGGTTACGACTATCTTGTCATAACCGGAAATCGAACCTGCCCGGACTATTACTCCGGTTTGCTCTTTGCGTACTTTCTAACTTCCTTTTCTTTTGCTTTGTTCGTGAATATCTTAGCGTGATGTAATGTAGCCTATAGCAATGGAATTGGGTTAACAAATGCAAATATAACTTTTGTTAAATCCAACGGGTAGTTCCAAAAAAATATGAGCTTTTCCATACATTTTATTGAGTTACGTGTGCATAAATGTATGGAACAGCTCATATTTTTTTCTCGATTTCAGGGTTCATCCCATAGTAAAAGTTGGCAAAAAGCTGATGCCACATTTTTTGCTGCTAATAGCACCAAATGCAAGTTTAACTATGGTAATTACTTTATCCGCAAGAACATTTTCGAAATGCAGAGATAGCCCCGTTATTTACGAAGTAATTTAAGAAATGAAATTTCGACTATATAAGATCGAAGAAAGATCTTTTCTTCAATATCATCATCTGTCTAGCTCTTTCACAACTACGTTGGGGTCGGCTTCCAGTCTAACCGGATGCAGCTGAATACCAGTATTTTATATGACGCGACTGCCTATCTGACTTCCACAACCCAGTAACTGATACAATAGGTACCCCTTGGTAAGACTAAATGGCACATTTTCGAGCTTCTGACGACCTGTAACGACTGTCAAAGATTTTCAAATGACAGCCAGGACCAACGGCTTAACGTGCTTGCCGAGGCACGGAGTCTCGTTATGTAAAGATGCTCACCCATACACGGACCAACCCCAGCAATCGTAGCTTAACCAGATGGATCAAATAGTCAATTAGAGCCATATGGGCATATGGCTCTAATTGACTATTTGAATCGGTCAAAAATAAAATATGAATTCACATAGAAAAAAGACCGCTCATCATAAAAACTTCCATCACCGTACAGAAATTAAATATAATGCGAAGATGAAATTGTTAAATTGCATTAAATGCTCATAAGTATTCCATTTTATTCTAAAAATCTGTGACGTCACATTGTTATATTTCATACAAATCACGTTCAAATTTCGCGTTTTGGCAGTTCATAAAAAGTAACGTTCTTGATTACCCTTTTAAATACCCAATAACTTAGCCACGAGCTCCTCAGTTGATTATAAGAAAAATACACAAACAGTAGCTACTAGTAAACATTTATACATATGACATCGACTATACTGTTCTACTTTTATTGAAGTTTTGCAGAGTTAGTCCTTTAGCCCGTAATGGCCCGGCCACCACCTAGCCACTTTCAGTAAAGTCATCAAGTCGTCTACCGAGTTCCGTACGTTCCCTTCCGGCCTTTGACACGTAAGCATCTAATTACTGCGTCCTATTAGTGAGAACTTAATTACCGGTTGCATTTGCTATCTTTGAGAATTTGTATCTATTACGTCTACTTGCAAAGTTCTCCAGAGCAGCTGAGTGAGGATGCTGTTACACTGCCAATCAAGCTTATTAGGTTACACTCAAGAAGTTGTTACCAACTTTAATGTTTTTATGAAGTTCTTGAAAAGGCATTGTTATTGCAAAATACTGCTCAGTTCGTACCGACAACGTTGGACGGAGATGCTGAGAACTAAGTTGCTGAGATGATGAACACATCTATTGACTGTGGATAGATCCGAGCGGAAGCCTTCTTGTCAAAGTTACGACATGCTGCTGCCAACTATTTCTTTTCCGTGCCTGTTGTTAAAGATCAGTTTTATATATTTTAAACTCTCTTTTTTATATTCAGGTCCAACTGTGATTAAAAACGTATTTTTCTTCCATTACTTGCCTTATCTACTTGCTTTACATAATTATCTGCTGCCGATAACTAATTAAATCAGGTCCTAATTAAAAATCTATCAATCACAAGATTGTTTCTTTGAAACCGTATTAGGTAGACGGCTGTCGAAGAATTCGTGTTGCTGAATCGTCTATACATATTGTACATTAAGGTTGGTTTTCGTTTCTGTCTGTTTGACCGCGTTGTTCCTCTAAACTGCGCGTCCGATATTGATGCGCCTGGCAATATTAGAGAATTTATTCCGAAAGATTTATGTGTTTCATAAATTAATTTTTAGTTTTAACTTACAAAAAAAAAAAATGTGATTTGTTAAGTCGTCAAAACCGTGTGAAACAGGGGTGGATCGATAGGGACCCGCTGTTCCATTGTTTGATAATAGTATCAAACAATGAAAAGTTGGTAGACTCTTAGCGATTCGCGCTTGACAAGTTTTTCTAGTTGTAACAACCGCCAGCGAGCACCCAGGAATAATGTAGCTTTCTATTGGTGAAAAAAATTTTGAAATCGGATCATTGGTTCCGGAGATTACCCCCTACATACAAACTTACAAACGTATAAATTTTACCTCTTTATAATATTAGTATAGATGGTCCCCCATCCACGAACTGAGCGCGGCAAAGTTAGCTTAACCTTTCACAGACCCGTGTGACTGTTATTATTTAGCTACAAGCTCCCCTATAAAAAGTCAAGACTGACATCAACGGACAGCCGAAACTAAGACAGAGAACGTGCAATTTTGCACACTGCTTTCTTTTATTTGCCTCCCCTGTGAGATGGATACCAGACAATTTAAAAAAAAAACCTGTGTCGTGGCGAAATGGAACACATAATGTTCAAAAATCTGATTCTTTTGGTTCATACAAATTGAAAATCTGGTCCAAAATAAATTAAAAAAGAACATTCCATGCAACGTGGCAATGCTGCCAGTCTTCTGGGCACGTTTGCGGGTGAGTACTTCGACAACTAAGTGTCCTTTTTGTTTTTGTATTTATTTGTATAAACATAGTTAGTTAGCTAGTCATTTAATTTAAGTATGTTAACATACATAATGACTCATTACAATTATCACTACATAGTACTCGTATAAAACAAAGTCGCTTTCTCTGTCCCTATATCCCTATGTATGCTTAAATCTTTAAAACTACGCAACGGATTTTGATGCGGTTTTTTTTTAATAGATGGAGTGATTCAAGAGAAAGGTTTATGTGTATAATTTGTCGACATATTTTGCGGGCGAAGCTGCGGGCGGAAGCTAGTAAACTATAAAAAGAACATAAAGGGCGATGCCAGGTCGCCATAGTAATTTAGGCCCACTGTGCACACATTTAAAAATCAATTATAATGATGGGAGGCAATTTCAATAACTAATTAGTAAAAGAAATGATTTACCAAAAACTTTGCATTTCGAAGTTATTTACGATTCTTCTATTTAATCAATATTAGTTAAGTATATTTTAAATAAGTGAAAGATCACTATTAATACATTATAATATTAATTTATTTATCAGCATAATTAACTAGGAGTCTAATAATACAAAATACACTGTAGAAAAAATCAAAGTCCTGATCGGAAGGTGAGCTTGTAGGTATACACTAGTTATATTATTATTTACATGGCCAACCCATCGTTGTATACGACATTGAACTTCAGCGATTTCCAACGTCTGTCTTCGCATTCTAGATACATTTAAACCGCAGTTTACACAACGCAGGTCACCACTTACAGCAGTTATAGAATGATGATGACTGTTGTGAAAAAATAGGTACGAGTGAATGCCGTGTTCTTCGGTCGAAGCGTTTAATATCAAATCAAAGTTATCGCCAGTGTCATGGTCGTCAGGTATATTCATGGGTAAATGTGGTCAATTTAAACCGTAATAAATATACACAAGCTGTCGCAATGGAGTGACAAGACAAACACATTTGACACTTACGTTTTCCGCTAGCGGACAAGTTAGTGCTGCCCTTAACAAATGCAAAAAAAGGTTGATCGATATTATTTTGATTTTTTTTGTTTACGCTAAAATCATCAAAGATAGAAATAACAATCATTATTAAAGAGTTTTTTGTGATTTATAATATTATGTATCGTTTGCTCGGTACAAAGTGAACGGTGTTCATTAATAAATATTAAAGTAATGATGACTGATTATTCCGATTGATTAAATGTCAACATTTTTTTTGTAACGGCAACATTTTGTAATGAATTTTTATTCAAGTTCAATAAGTTTAGTCGTTGCAATATTTAAAAATTTTGAATAAATTGTGCCGACTTGCACAGAATAATGAATACGTGGAAGACATGGAAAAAAAAATAGCATATTTTTAGTGAAACCAATTCCTTGTGCGTCTCGGGGCCTAAAACTGGCATCCCCTTTTTCGGAAAGAGTTACTTTTTGATATTTTTGTTGAAAGAGGTGGCATAATTTTAGTTGAAAGTACGAAATACTAGCGGGCGAAGTCGCTAGCGCAGTACTAGTTACTAATACTATTAGTGTAATATAGAGAGAAATAATACACTGGCTTTCATGTTATTAGAGGTTCTTTAGTTTCTCCATTTAATAATTAGGTACAAATACGCACTGCCTAACGGAATTAACATTATGAGTTAGCTAATTGAAATAATATGACGGGAACTAACGTGTTGATCATTCAATGTTATTATAGTTATGGGTTATTAATGTTAGTGTGGCGCTCAATAATGAATAAATGTTTATTTAGTTTGTGAGGCACTGAAGTGTATGCGGGTTGTACACACGCTAAATTAATTATCATGAATTCACAACTTTCAGTTTATGCACACCTTACAAATTATTATCTCAATACTTTGACGACTAGGGTTACAATTTGGATTGCAGAGGGAGCCACTAGTGATGAGCGTGACCAAACCCTATTATAATGTAATGTCGTTAGTTGTAAGAGCGATCAGTGCCTACTAAAATAAATTATATTCTACAAAGAAGACACTACGTTAGGTCTATAGGGCGTTCGTGTTAATTATACATTGAGTACATAGTTCCATTCAGTGTTTGTTCTAGGACCAGTCTATAAGATTCCAGAATCTAACAAAAAGAAAAAGTAATCATATATTGAAGAAAAGATTTCTGCAAAGTGTTGTCTTTCATAGTGGTATTTCCTTTTCCTAAATGACTTCCTAAATAACGGCGCTCTCCCTGCATTTCGCAAATTCTCTTGCAGAGAAAGTATACAACACATTTAAACTTGCATTTGGTGCCGCAAAAAAATGTCGTATCGGCTTTTTGCCCTGATTTATCATCATGTGAAACATGACAAGTACTTCGATAGCACGGCAACAACGTGTACACATTGTAATGAATGTTTTCTCGCATTTCTTGCTTGTTACAAGTTATCGCCGAGTCGCTAACTTTATTAAGTACTTCACATACCAAACTCAACGCGCAAATGATTTGTTTGCGATTCATTGAAACACGCTTTGTGTGACGTTCTTATGAAACATTTCCATATTCAACATATCCTGTAACTTTTTCTTGTAGCTTTAATGTAACGAACAAGATAGAACTTTTTAATATGTACAGCTGTATCATCGGTCATAAATACACCGCTGTCCTGTACGATATTTAAAGGTTATCTTTTTCGTATCGATCATGTTTTGAGAGAATTTGACTGGTTTTGGGTCTTTCATAGTGTTATTGCACAGAGACCACGACAAAAAATAGGCGTCCATAGAGCTCCATCGACCGTGCTTAGACGCGGTGAATAAACTGTAGTTTTTCGCGGCGGGTGAGTACAAACAGCCGAAATGTCCTATGCGTGACTTTTATGAGTAGTTTACTTCAGTATAGGCTTCTTCTTACTGTATGTACAGCATACAGTAAGTGCACCTTAAGTAATCATTTTCAATATTTCAGAGGAATTGTCCAATCAGCGGGATTGTCCAAAAGGTTTACCGCTACCCCGGAACATAAAGGGCTAAGGAAGGAACATGGACTGGTTTTATTCGGCATGAGTCTGACACTCCCTTCAGCTTCACCGTGAGCGGGAGGGATCATTTGATGACTTCCCAACTTTAATAGTAAAACAAGTACCAACCATTTTTAGGTAATTTACGTGGTAAATACTTACTATTAAGTGCGATTTAGATCAGTGCCACGCGGATATCGCGTCCAACGCCCAAGTAAATTCTATATTATTGTTTCCGGATAGATGTCAAATCCTTTAGCATAACTGAAACTTTTAACAAGAGTATTCTTTGCTCTTTATAGTAATTATTTGGGTCTATTCTAAGTTTCTGAAGCAAGGAAGTCAGGCGTAACTGCGGAGCTACGCTTCGTAGACCCTCGTAGCCATTACGCTACGAGCACTTCCTTATTCACACAATGCTTGTATTCTGTTTACATCTTCTGTGTATTCGCAAGTACTCTGAAGATGTAAACAGATTCCATCCGCTACACTTCTGTTCCTCTCCTAATCATGGCAGGAAAATAATATAGGAAGTAGGTAAGTAGTCTGTTCGTTGACATATTATTTTATTCCGACTGGCGTGATTTCGTGAGCATTCACGCGCGCTACGATCACTTTGAACTTTTAATAACATTATACCGTATTCGGTATAGATTTCGATCAAATTCGTCTTCAATTTGTTTTTCCATCCTATTAGTTTAGGCTGAGGACACATGACACATGCCTTCTCCATGAAATCTTGCTCCTCTTGTCATCGTCGCCGTCTGTCAGTAACCCATAACAGGGCGATATGAACACATTATTAGAAAATGCTCATTTTCAATCGCCTTCACCTTTTGTTGGCTGAAGTAAAAACAGGAGTTACTGGAAATTTATGGTTGTTTGTGGCAGTGCTACAGACACCCATCAACATTATTATCTGTATAGGTATAGAGACAACGTTTTGGAATCTGTAGTGAGATACCAACAAAGTGATCCTTCTAGGCCAGACTTTTTCAGTTCTGCCTAAAGACCTGTCTTCCCAGAGACATTCAGATAGACACTGGGAAGACCTGCTCTGAAGGTTCGCCAACACTGCTGAGCGAGTGTTGCGGTGTCGCAGTCTATGGACACAATGGCAGCTGGCTCGCTACAAGAGCGCTGATCGATTGGCCAGCCTCGCCAGCTTAAATAACAGTAAACTGCCGCAACGGTAAATTGCCTACAGCAATATTTACTTATTGAAAATTGAAATAATTGTAAAATTAACAAAAGACGAATCTTAGTTTTAACTCTCACTCTAGAACATTAATATGTAGCTAGAAATAAACACGAACAAAACAGACGAAAAAATAAACTCGAAATCCACGTATTGATTGAGACCTTAAAATCGCTTGGATCTTTCTTTCGAACAATATAGGAATTATTTATTTCTCTTCGACTTTCTCATTTTATCGCGCACAAGGCAAACAACAATAAAACATCAATAAATAATATTAATTATTTGCGAAAATACGGAAACAGTGCTTCGAATTAATTTAGTTTGTTAATATAATATTCGAAACTTAGGCCATTATTTTGTTTGCAAAATTATTAAATGACGTAACCAATCCCGAAACATCGTTGCCACTAATTAGTTCCACAAATAGTTCATTATTTAAGACAAATATTACTAAATTGCGATTGCGAATAAACAGAATTGCATTAAAATGTTTACAGTAGAAACCGAAACGGCGTTTTCTGATACGCCATTTCGGGCACAATTAATTGCAGTTTTAGTTGCGAACTTTGCAATCTGCGGTATGGTACATACAAACTGGAGCCGGCGACTGTACATGAATAATTTATCAGACACTTTTTGTGGAAATACGAAAAGATATTTATGATCACAAATCTTTTGTTCTGCTTAAACAAAGCGGAGAATAAAGATTAGAAACAACTTCATATCGATATGAATGTTAAAATATTTTTGTCTTCTGCAGTTTGAATGTTCCAAGGTTTATTTGATGTTTTTATCGCTCAGTTGCACTTACCATGGGGTGTTGCAAGTGTGGGTGAGGGTCATGTAGCGGACGCCCAGTAGGTAGTAGGACCGGAGGACTCCCAAAGAGTTGGCGATGGAATGGCCTCCTTCGATACCGATGAGTGAGGCGATCTTGCGAGGACGTGCACTATGGGCCTCCAGGATGTCTGAAAAGAAGATCGGTCATTCCTATATACATTTGATTTATTTTTTTATTGAGTACTAATTAAAATATCACGTGATTTCAAAACGTGTGAATATTTTGTAATAAAATTTGCAACCAATGTTTAGTTACCTATGTTTGTTTGTTTGCGCATCAAATCAACGCGGAACGCCGCACACAACATTCTGGGACACAGTTTGTGTACGCAAGGACTTAACGTGTTTTATTTTTGAATGAATATTGCATTCACATGACACAGAAGGGCGCAAAATTATTTAATGTCAACGCTTTTGAATAGGTATGAATATTTCATAGCCCAGGATAGCTCCTATTGTCTCGCAAATACTTGGAAAGTTTTCTATTGTCTTTTCTATGTTGAAGGGAAATTAAGGGCTAACTTCGAAAAATATTATATTTATGATCTTTTGTACAAGGGTTGGCAGCCCTGCCAACAAGCTTGGGTTGATGGTCAGACGTATCTGCGTAATATAGTGCAATACTAAAGGAGTGTCTATGTAGCTTTTTCCTGCCTAACCCAATCGTATAATACAACAGTAATATTTTCCATTCACTCCAGAACATTGAAGTAGGCTACAAAAATTGTTTTTTTGTTTGAATTTTAGTTTGAATAGTAAAATTTAAGTTTGAACAGTAAAATTAAAAATAAATGCCACAAGCAGTAAAAACTAAGCTTGGGGAGTGTGCTGTATTACCACCCATAGGTATTGGTGGGTGTGCGTATTGTATAATTATCATTTGCTTAAAAATCGGTGAAGGAAAACATCGTGAGGAAACCAGCATGTATGTCTGAGAGATATTTCTCAACAGCATGTGAAGCTAAGTCAGAGGCCCAGGGGCAGGATAAAAACTCTGACACTAGGTTAGTCACTAACCACACGAAAAGAGAGAGACCCCATAGGAACAACTACACGATACTTATGAATTAAAAAGTAAAAGAAAATATACAAAGAAAAACACAAAACGGTATACTTAAATTACAAGAACGGAACACGACAAATCCGGCTATATCCGCCTCGAGTCGGTTTTAAAGTTACAAATTAGTTTAGTCGATACGAGATGGCGTAGTAATACGACGAGTCGGGGTATCGTTTAAAATAGAAACGGTTTTCTTTTGCACAATTTACATTTCTGGATTTTAGCTCATTTGTGAAAGATGTCGTTCGTTTTGATTTCATTCTTTTTTTACGATATCAAAGGAAAGCCTTTGGAAATTATACTATAGTCAGCACATGGTTTTACTTGTTACGGATTTTATATTAATAACCTGATAACAGTAAGTGTTGTAGAGTTCGATTTAAAAGCTTTAATAGCGTTGACCGGTTACTTTAAATGAGATTCTCAGTAGAGAATGTTTAGGAAAATGCCCGTTACATAACAATGATGTTGGTAAACCTATTATTCAGAGAACATAGATGCTGGACAAAAACTGAATTTCTGAATGGCTAAATGCTTTTAAAAAATATACAATTTACGTACAACTGTATGTGCACTTGACAACATGACTTTGTTACGAGCAATATATTATGTTATCGCTTTGTTCACCTGTCGTTATTCTCACAGTCATATAATTCAACAATAGTTGCGATATTTATATAGCAACTATTGTTGAATTGTATGACTTATGGGACTATTTTATTAAATAAATATTTTTCTAAAACATTATATATCAGAAGAAGATGACGACGATAGGCATGTCTAAGTGAAACCTACACTATGGCAACACCGTCTCTATAGTGTTATTGCGTTTTTTTGACAACAATAGTGTAATTGCAATTTTTTTATTGTGGCAATTTATGTTTTATTAGGGAAATTAAGTGTTTTATACGCCAATTTGTCGTGTAATTGTCATTTCAAAAATACAAATCAACTTATACCTATTGGATGGGCTCACTCACCAAAGTGAAGATAATATAAAGATCCTTATTTTGATGGCATACTACCTCGATTGAGTAACCTACCAATAAATAAACCCATTTAATTCGAATACGAACCGAAACATGATTAAAATTGTGCACGAAAGCGCAGTGATCACAGAAGCGAAACACAAAGGATTTCATTAGGTTCTTTTATAAAGCATGCATGTGTTAATGAACGACTCCGCAAAAAGTCAAGGCGTTAGCGAAATGGTGCCGTTTTATTTCACCATTTTTTAAAGCTACTGATGCCAACTTTCTGCATGTTTTTCGTGCGTTTTTACTGGAAGTGTGTGTAATCAGTCGTGCAAATGGACACAGTTACATGAGGGGGATTAATTAAATGTACTTTAATACAAGCTATATGTCTCTTTGTTTTAAAAATGAATATTACAATGTTGAGAATAATCATCAAGTAGATATAAATTCACATACAACTTTCAATTAATACATAGATAACATATTATAAAATTAACTGTTTCACTTAGCGGTCGGTTTAGTGGACTTCTTAAACTTCTTAACACGGAAAGGTTTCTCGTCCCCTTCGGCTGTTTTGACGGGTCTCCTGACACCTTTCGCTTTCTTGGGTGGAGGGGCGGTTTTCTTGCCTACGGGCTTCTTGCGCTTCTTAGCGGCCACTGCTTTAGCGGCTGCCACTCTGCGCAGGCGCAGCTTCTGGGCTTTCACGGCAGGGTCAACTTCTGACAGCTTGACTCCACGCTTCTCAGCCAAAGCTAGTGCCTTGGTGTTGTTCCTCCTGTTCTGATCAAGAATGGCCTTCCTCCTGGTCACAGCGGAGTACGGGTTCCTCAGCATAGCCTTGGTGTTGGTCAGGGGGTTCAGCTTCCTGGTTGCACGGACTACACGCTTGTTGGGCGCGCTTAGGACCTTTCTGATCTCATCAGATTTCAGCAGACGGCAGAGGTCAGTGTTGGCCATCTTGGGCTGGGGAAGGTTGAAGTTCTTCTTCTCCTTCGAGGGCAGTCTTCCAGGAGCCGAACAGGGAGTCAAGCCTGTCGAAAGCGGACTGGGTCCAGATGCAGAACCGTCCGAGGTGACCACCGGGCGCCAGCTTCAGCAGGTTGAGCTTGTCCACGTTCAGCATCTCGACGCCGGGAATGTTGTGGAAGGCGCGGGTCAGACCCTGGTCCTTGTGGTAGATGATGAGCGGTCCTTTGCGCTGCACGCGGCGACGGTTGCGCATCTTTCCCTTACCGGCGCGCAGGCGCTGGGATTTGTACACCTTGAGTACATCAGACCAGGCCTTGATACGTCTCAGGAAGATGACGGCCTGTTTAGTCTTGTTGATCTCCTGGACTTTGTCGGAGACCACGAGGGGCAGCTCAGGTACTTTCTCGATGATGTGACCTCTAGCCTGTACGAGAGCAGGCACGCCGCTAGCGGCGACGGCAGCGGCGACAGCAGCGCGCCTCTGACGTAGATTCACGCGACGATGCCAACGACGCCACGGCTTGCGCGACCCATGTTTCCGAACGCACCCTGGCCGGACCTACAGCACGTCCGGTACCCCAGGACTCGGCACTGGTCTGGTGACCAGCCTCCTTGCTGACAGAGTAAGGCTGCCTGCCATTCTTGGACATGGACACGTGCACATCGTTGACGAGGTCAGGCCAGATGGGGGCCTTGAAGACGAACGGGAGAGGGAGGGAGGCGCCAGCGACTGCCTCGCTCTTCTCCGTGTAGACCGACACTAGCGGTCGGGCGACTGATAGACTCAATTCGCTATTTAAGCGAAGTTATTCCTCCAAAAAACACTATAGGCGGCGGCTAAGACCATCCGCCATGCCACGGAGGAGTAAAAAAAAAAGGAAATAATATTATGCTTAAGCATAAGCTCAACGCGTAGCTGCCTCAGGAACGGTCTCAGTTAAGCGGTCGGACTATAGTTGAGCTAAGAAAATTCAAAGTTTTATGTTTCCAATACACCTTGTATTGGAAACAATTGAAAATCTAAAAATGGGTCATAGTATGATCATTATAAACAACAAAAGTTAACTGTTGCCTATGTCTCGTCGAGTTATGCTAACATAAGCAGCTGATGATAATTATCAGGTTTGGATCCAGAGTACAATGTTGTTCATAGTAAGGGGTACATGACTCCTTTTCGAATTTGACGAGGTTTTTAATTGAAAAATGCTTTTATAGTGTACACGAGTTTTTGGAGTCTATATTGTAAGTTTAGTAAATTGCACAGTCTTTCTTATTATTGCTATTGTGTGGCGAAACTCTGCCATTATTGACATGAGTATTATTGATATTTATGTTTTTTTTTTTTTTTCTTAAATTATATTGACATTTATTTAATTCAATACTTAATACAATTTTAATGGGATTATCTGTTAATGACTGCATGATGATGATCAATAATTAATTTGAATAATATGTACTTAACTTTATTTTATTTAATACTAGCTGACCCGACAGACGTTGTCCTGTCTTAACTGTGACACCTACCCTACCTACCTACCTACCTGCCTACCTACCCTACCTACCTAGCTACCTACCCTACCTACCTAGCTACCTACCCTACCTACCCACCCTACCTACCCTACCTACCCACCCTACTTACCCTACTTACCTACCTACCTACCTACCCTACCCTACCTACCTACCTACCCTACCTACCTACCTACCCTACCCTACCTACCTACCTACCCTACCTACCTACCCTACCTACCTACCTACCCTACCCTACCTACCTACCTACCCTACCTACCTACCTACCCTACCCTACCTACCTACCTACCCTACCTACCTACCTACCTACCCTACCCTACCTACCTACCTACCCTAACTAAAAATAAAAAAATAAAAATGTATTCTGCTATTCAGGGCGGAGATAAATCCAACGAAACAAAAACCATGAAAATTGGTCCAGCAGATCTCGAGTTATAACGAAGGGAACAAACCCGTCTTTCTTTTATATATATAGATTTGCACGCCGAAATTAAAGGCAGAATAAGAGATCAATTTTGTACATTTTGCCATCCTTCTGTACCTTATTTATGCAAATAAATGATTTTCATTTCATTTTCATTTCAGGTCTTCAGTGGTTTCAATTATACTTTGGAGGTACTAACTAACCAGGAGGTAAATTAACATTGTATTTTTTACCTCTAATCTTAAAAAAATGCAACCGGATGAGTAAATCGTGTACAGTCATGTTTCATAAAATAACTTAGCTAAATAGATTAGCTGAAGATAATCTAGTCTTGGTCAAGCTTTGACGGACATCAATCTAAGTTGAGGAAATACACTTCGTCATAGTGAACGGTCATAATACCTCGGAAGTTCGGTAGGTCTTTGGTGTGGGATATAACCTGCGTCGACACCCTCGTGCCTAACCCATCTTCGTAGCACAGCATAAACCTCAAACGGCATAACTATCTTATTGACAGCTTATGGCTCAAACAAATTGAGCCGTTTGAGGTTGAAACACTAAAGCTGAGTGCTTACTGAGTATTTTCGGATATTGCCCGCACTTGGTCAACTCTACACATGACCAGAGGCTGGTTGGTGTTTTTAGGTTCAAAAATCTGCATTGCCATTCAACGTGGCAACGCTGCCAGCTTTTTAGGCACATTTCTCACTGACAGCGGTGCGGACGAACTTTTTGACGCCAGATGAGCTGTACTCCGTTTTATCGATTGTATACTTGTGCATAATATATGCATGTTACTTTTACGTTGCATTTGATAACTAAAGTTTTTATTGGTATAGCCACCAACCAAAGTTAGCTTTACTATATAAAGTACGTATTTTATTTAGTAAAGTAGACTCAACGTCCGCGATATTAAATGCCACCTCAACCCATTCATTCGGAAAATTTTAATTTACTTTTCGAAAGACTCATTACGTTGTTCTCATAATTTTAAACTGCTTCAAACAACGGTGCAGCACGCCGTGAGCACCACCAAGCTTTTATTCTCGTTAGAAAGTGTACAGAAATTTTATTTTTTAAAACGAATTACAGCGAAGAGGACTTGTGATTGAAATTTTCTGATGCTTAAATTAACTGAAGACTGTTAAAAAAATGCTATTACAAAAATGTAAAAAACAGTTTCGACTTTACTACCCTCGACTTTTTTGCAGACCTTAGTCCGAGGTTAAGGCATCTGACAGCAATAAGTCAATGAGAGTAGTTGAGGTTGGGTTCTTTACTTTGTGTAATTTATTGCATCATTGCTACTGTCAAAACGGCAAAGGTGTCATAGACACAAAAAATTACATGTGACATCCATTAACCCGCACTGGGCCCGCGTGGTGGCGTGTATCCGTGCGTGTATAGGAATATTGGAGGCTGTTTATGTTATGCTGAATCAAATTAATTAAAGTTTGAATTGAGGATAGATCCTCAACTCAAATTATAATTAATTTGATTTCAGTATTGACTTGCAGTGGGAACATTATGGACTAATTATGCTAATGCTTGTCGACTTGTTGGTATTATTTATATTATGCGAATAAATATTTTGCCCATCTATTTACACAAACAAGAGGATTGATGTGTCGGATGGATGACGCTTGCCATGTCGAGGGAATTCAATATTATTTAACTAACTGAAAACCGATCAAATTACCAAAATGTTAACTCATTTGGAAAACCGACGCATGAATGGCGCATGGTATTTGCGGCATTTAACAACACGACAGTTTATTAAAACCTTTATAATAATTTATAAGCTAACAAACATAAATATGGAGTTAGGGTTACCAACTTTTCTCTTTTACACCTAAAACTGCAGTGGATCGAGATTGCGATCGATTTGCAAGTATTCTTTCGTAAAGAACCCAGCAACAATCAAAAGGCTACAAGTGGTAACAGATTCACATGGTGGCCCGTGTGTTGGATCATATAGGTAACTACTTTCGAAACGGTTGAGCTGAATAGTGCTAATCCATGCATGAAGCATGGATTAGCACTATTCAGCATGAACGGGCGCCGTCAGTAGGGACTGATAATTTTAATTAAATTTTTGAATTAATTATTATCGGATTATTCCCGACGCTTTTAACGTTCTGCACCGTTCTCACATGTATAACTTCTACATAAATGGTGTAACCAATATGAAATTATACGTTGCAAATATTAAAGAGTATTCTATTCCTTTACCCAGTAACTAGGTGTGGAAGTCAAATTAGCAGGCGTTCCATGTCAATATTTTACATGGAACGCCTGCTAATTTGTAGTCAGGTCTCTCTCACTCCATCCCAGCATAGTTGGCAAAAAGCTAAGTAGATAATGACATACCGGTGACTGAGGTGGCGAACTGCAGATGCTGCGGGTACTTGTCCACGAGGCGCTTGATGACGTCGATCTGCTCCAGAGTCAGCTGCACGGCGTCTTTGTTCTGAGTGGCGCACGGGACGAATGCTGACCAGAACTGTGGAGGAAGAGGAAATACACTAGAGGAAATACCTATAAATAATTTGTCATAATAATAATTTCATTTTCCAAAGGGCTGGATTGTTCTATGGCCAAAGAATTAGCCTTGCCATACAACGTGGCAATGCTGCCAGTCTTCTGGGCACGTTTCCGGACGACAGCGATGCGAATGAGTTCTTCGACGCCTGAGTGTCCTTTTTATTTAATTTGTTTGTATATTGTTAGTTAGATAGTCATTTAATTTAAGTATGTATGTATAAGTTGTAATTGTAAATTATTTTGATTTAGATTTGTGTTCTATAATAATTGAAAATGATTTTCCAAAGTAATGTGAGTTCAATGTATGCGCAACATGTATAGTTTAGGAGTTTCAACTGCGCTTAGATTCGATCAATAAAGGATTATGACAGGTGAAAGCTGTGTTACACAGTCATCCATTAGTCCATTACAAGGGAAGCCGAATAAATAGGAACTCTATTTTCACATTTGTTTTCCACGAGTGGTAAGGTAGCGCCGGTACGTTTTATGTACCTACTGGATAGTCCGTAGATTCTGTAAACATCTCACCGTGAAAACAATGGTGAAGTGAGCGTGAAGTGAGCTGTCTTCCCGCCTAATGGATAGAGATTCACACTATTGACAACTATCTTTAATTTTTACAGAATAGTACTACAGGTACGCAGGTATATTTAAGTTACGTCACAAGGGGCGAGCCTGTTGCTATCAGAGGGGCATAAATTCAAAGTCTGGTTTCTACTGATTCTTAATTAAAAGACCCAATAACACTTTGCCTGACCTGTGAATCGTATTTAGGATCTCATGTTCGGAGTTCGAGTTGTATTAATAAAACAAAGTTTAATGGAGGTAAGATTATTAAATATTATTGTGATTTTGTAATGTCCGTTTATTGATATCAACTGAAAAGAACAAAATGTTCTAACTTAATCCACTTATATCAGCAAGCGCCTGCTTGGCGCCAAATGAAAATAACCATCCAGATATAGATACAATTGAGTTAGGTATCGAGACGCGAGACTTGATCCGACATGTTCGAGTTTGCTTCGAAATTGAATTTGATTCGGTGTAGTGTCTATAGACATTTATTAATTTACCACAAAATACGGTTCATTTTATACTAGGTTTTGCCTTCGGTTTCCGTCAATCATCCGGAATCATCCCTCACGAACATATTGCAGGGACACATAGTACCTTATCTACTCACTGAGCTCATAGGGTGCCTGTGATGGTCTACCTGTGTGTCAAGTTTTACCGATATCCGTCTAAAGAATGAATGCATAAAAGGAAGTACATATAAATGCACATAAACAGCTGAGTGACTTTCATATTTACTATAGTAAATATGGATCTGTTCTTCAAGTGCACTTGTTCAAGTAGTTCTCAAGATACGATATCCCTGAACGCACTCAAAAAGTCAAATACCGTTTGTAGTATCGCGGTATTTACTTATAAAACCTCCTTACTTTAGAATGAAATCAAAATACAATCCTGTAGCAATCGAAATCTCGAAGGCCTCGGAAGTTACAAAATATTCCTATAATTAAGAGAAATTAGAAAAATGTCTCTAAATGATATTTTAGGAATAGTTCTGGACGCTGGCTCTCAGAACCTGAAGGCTGGGTTTGCAGGTGAACCGTCTCCTAGAGCTATGTTACCTACTACAGTAGCCAGGTGAATAAAATTAAGTTTTACGTCCAGCTTACTTTATCACAACAAGCTCGCCACAGCATACATTACATACTTTCATTTTCTCAACACTACAGCATGTGTTATCTCGTTAGTCATCCTCTTTTCAGCCATATTTGCTTTCATACAATTCATAAAAAATGCGTCCATACGGATTGAGGAGCCATGTTTCACATTTAAACGCGACTTAGTAGAACATAATCCTAATTTATAGCCGCGATCCTGGAATTTGTAGTAAAACCCATCAAAAGTTTTAAGTCGTTTCATGTGGCTCCTCAACCCATACGGTCTCTAGGAAACAAGTGTACGTAGCTGCTAAAGTAGTTGATTAATTCGGATACTCCAACATCCTCAACAGAAATTAATGAACCAATTTGAAAAATTGTTTCACTGTTGGGAAGCTAACACTAACCCCGGGTGACATTGGCTATATAATATTTTCCAAAAAATTAGGGATCCTTACTAAAATTCCAATAATAAGAAAATTCCCGACGCCCACGCGAGCGGTGCTGCTGGCAGAAGATATGTGTGTATAAAACGTACAATGACCCCTGCATAGTGTTTGTAAAAATTGCATCACGCGATGAATGTTCTAAATTCTCCAGACGACACAAACATCGTTTGAAATTGACTCGGTATAAAGTTGCAGCTAGTTAACATAAAACAAGAGGCAACACAGTAAGCAAGTTCTACCTTATCGGATGGAAATCCACAAAATATTGGAGTTGTCCGAACAATGGTCAAGTTGAATGGAACTCGAAACTAGTTTCGTACAGATTGGATGATGGCGACGACGGGTTGGATCCTACATAATACCTACCTCTATGTATGTTACAAAGTTACAAACTAGATCATAATATTTTCGTACCTAGTTTAGAACTACCACCAACACTGCTGCTTACTTTGGTTTAATCTTGTTGTAACCTTAGATATTTAAAACAAATGCAAGAAACTTTTGAGACGAGCGTTGCAGCCGTCTAATTACCACTTAACAATCTTGTTAAAATAATTAATTATTAATTAGACGAAGCTGCTACTTTGTTAGAAACCGTGCACCTAGAATCTTGTTAGGTCATGTTTGAGAGATTTAATTAAAAGTCGGAATATAAAGTCCGTTAATAATGCTATTAACAAATATTAGACGTCAACGTTTAAGTTAAACACTTTGGAACTTTCTGACGTCAAATATAGCCATACAATAGCAACCTGAAGTGAGCACGTAGGAGTACCGCGCCGGCAGCGGTTCATTTATATGAAAGGAAAGTGTGGCATGCATTGTATTAAGTTTTGTTTGTGTGTAAGTTTCGCAACAACTCGCGGTATACCCGCTCGGGCCCCACTTGTGAGGGTTTCTGATAGTAGCAGGTATAGGTACGTTAGCTAAAGTAAAATATTCTTGTACAACGTATCGTGTTATCTATCGGACAACTTCGCCATAGTAACATAGGAACATAATTACTAACATAGGGTCATTTTTTAACTAGCAATGGAGTCATGGTAACTTGAAAATAAAATAAACTGAGTGATTGATAAGTAATAAGGTTTATAAAGGTTTTTTTTGTAAATGACGATGTTTGACGTACTGCTAAAAAGAAATAATAGTTTGCGTTCGGGGTCCCGAACGCAAACTACTTTGTCTGGAAGAACGAAGTTCCTAGTCACTTATGATTTAAAACAAAAACAAAATTTTCGCAGGCGCCATCTTAGTATTTCACATGTTTTTTGTGTTTTAATTTAATGTGGTAGGTACAACATTTAGATCAGTGGACCCTATCGGGCAAGGCAAAAGTAGGAGAGACTGGGCTATTTGATTAATTCAATTGGAAATCACAATGTAGGTAATTTATAATATGTCATTTAAATATTCATTGACAATATAGTAGCATTTAGTAAATAGAAGTTGTTTTAATTTATTTACGAATGGGTAATATTTTTGTTTTTCTTTAATTATTTCTGGTAATTTATTATATATTTTAATTTCATTTATAATGTAGCGTAGTAATGGTTTAGCTTAGAACTTGGTAAGTTTAACCTATTTTTATGGCGTACTGTACATCTTGACTGTATAATTTCTCTTGTTGTGTAATAATGCTGATAATTTCTAACAAATTTGCATATTTCTAGAATATGTAGGCAGGGGAGGGTAAGAATTTTATGTTCATGGGAATAAGGTTTGCAGCTGTCGGTGTCTTCTATATTTACTAAGATTCTTAGAATTGTTATACGTATTTTTTGCATTGTAAAAAGTGTTGGTGCATCGGTGCTGTCTCTCCACTGTATCACGCCGTAACTTAGCCACGCATGTGCGTAGGCATTGTGGGTAACAAGTGCAGTTTTAAGGTAAGTAGTCAAGCTCAAACTCAAAGCCTTTATTTCAAATTACAGGCACTTTTGAACTGTCAAGGGGTCGGTCAGTCAGAAGATGAAGCTAGTTGCCCATTCCAAAGCAGTGGGTCTTTTTGACTTCACGAAAAGCGTATGCATATTTGGATAGTTTTGATTTTATCATTTTGATGTGCGATTTACAACGGGGATGATGATTGTTTTTTTTATTAGTCCGTAAGCTAGACTATTAAAAATATTGGACACGTATTTTTTCTTTTTTTACGTAATCCGAAGATTACGTCTATACATTGAATGAAATGTGACATGACGTCACAAGTATGTAGTTTTTAGACTTACTTGCAACGTAGAGAGCCCCACTCCCGAACTTTAATGCGTTTTATCTCAGACATTTTCTATTAATATGATAAAGCAAAAAATACATGTCAAATATTTTTTTATTATCTGATTGACGGACTACATTGAACTTCTTTTGTTTTTACTAGTCATCATCCCTAATTGTATCTATAAGCAGACCAAGCGGAGTCTATTTGTGAACAACTTCCAAAGTTGTGCCGTTGTAAGTGAAGGTTATATCTAGTGGGGGTGGATAGGAAAAGGTGGCACAACGCGTTTGATTCCCGCACGGATCAAATATTTGTACGACGTGCAAGTATGTATTTGTTCCGGGTCTGGATGTTTTTCTATCTATAATATGTATGTATTTACAAAATAAAGATAAATAAGTAGTTTGTTCTTCTCGTTACCATAATACAAGCATTAGGTTGCTTAGCTTGGGACTATAATTATGGCGTTGTGTGAAATGCCCAAGGATATTATAATGTAAAAGCAAAAAACGACATTATGTAACATTTGCATTTGTGAGATTATAGCCTTTAATAATTTGTATTACTCGTAAGTGGCAAATTTGAGAATATCCATTTTTCAATATTTGGCTTCCTTCAATTGAATGTGAATCAACAATAAGTATCCTTTCACAAGCAATAAAAGCTGAATACAATTGCTGAAACCAGGCAAGTTGTTTGTATTATTTTTGTATACGCCGGGACCGTTGTTGCTCTCTCGTATCCCACGCGTTAACAAACGCGCTGAGTTTTTTATTCGCAAGATTTTATTTTTGTTTGCGGTTCCACTCGATTGATTGGCACTGGTCAATCAGATTGAGAAGACATATTCTAACATTTCAGAATATATTTTAAAGTCAAAGTCAAAGATTTATTTGTAAAACATAGGTATAAAAATGGGTGTTAGAAAATGGGTAGGCACAGACTTTTTCCTATGCGTTGCCGTTAACGGCGTACATGTTATTTTTCTCTTCAATAAATATAACGTATTTAAAAATTATCTATTAGAATGTTTTTTAGATTATTCAATTGCGTTATACGCACATAATAAAAAAAAAACATTTGAAAATACCTACTCCGTACCGACCGTGGAAAAAAACTCCAGAACAATTCAAAGGCATTGCCGCAACATCAAAGAAAGTAAACATAAACAACTCCTTTTATTAAAATTAATCACTATAATTGCCATTCTTTGACAGTTGTATGATATGACAGAAACAATAACACGCAAATGGAAGTAGAATGTGATTTGGTTAATTTAACTGATTGTACACTACATCCTTTCCCACAGTTATCTCGCTGTTCCTTTAGCATCATCATCATATAGCAGTCCACTGCTGGACAAAGGCATCCCCAGTTGCACGTCCTTCAGCTCGATTCTCGGCAACTCTCGTTCGGACACCCTTTTTTTTGAGGGTAAGAAATCATCAAATGACTCCTCCCGCTCTGTGTGGAGCGGAAGGGAGTGTCTTGCTGACTAAAACCCATCTATGTTCCTTCCTTAGCCCTTTATGTTTCGGGGTAGCGGTAACCCTTCCGGACCATCTCGCTCCCGCCTACTATTCTATTCAGCGTTTGGTGAAGTCACCACGTTAGAGCTAATTCTGTCTTGCTGCCCTAACTGCGGTCACCATGCAGTTCTTTTTATAGCACAAGAAAATATGTTTCGAATATTACTCGATGCACCGAAGCTAACACGAGAATCCCTGTCTAATTGTCTACTCAACTAACAAAACTGTCGGCACAGTGTAACCGTCGGCTATCAAATTGGAACCAGCTGTCGAGCTCAACTGATTCCAACAGTCCACACATGAATTTGTTGGGTGTGAGGTTCAACTTTTAAATTCTGTGACTTTTCATGAAGAGTTTTGATTTTGTGTTTCCATTTATTCGTTTCAAATATCGAGTTTCTTTACAATCATCAAATTTTTAATTATTTTGTTTTGGTAATATGATCTATCAATACATTTCTAAATTCATGTTCACAAATAATACCTACAATATACAATATAAATATTATGTAGAAGTAGGTATATGTACATGTAGATGAGAACAAAGTGCTCAAGCTCATTGGGCATCATAATATTCGTCCTCATCGCTGTCCGTGATAAATGTTCTTTGTTTCGTATGTGTTGATTACGCAGTTGTAAGACATCGTAAACTGGTTGTCACTGCCTAGTGTGGGTATTGTAGAAGTTGACGAATAAATTTCTATTAGTACAGAATCTTAGAATCTTTAACGACACTCATAAAGAATATTCTCTGCTGGTATCTTATTGTGACTGTTCCTAAATTACCCCAGGCTGATAAAATTTTCGTTTTTCCTAACTTCGTTAATATTAGTGTTTGGGTCGGTTCCCCCTAAGGGGGAAGAGCCGCGCCCCGCCTTCCGCGCGACTCTGTAGGGCTCGTCCCGGACTGGTCACCCTCCCACCGACATAGATTAAATGAATTCCAAATGTGAAGAAGTCCAATGCCTTGCTACATTAAAAGAGCAAGGAAAGGGTTGAAATTGAAAGGAATTGTAAATAGGACTTAGGAATTCATAGTAGTGAAAATTGGAAGTGGTTTTAGAAGATGAACAAAATAACAGGGGAATTCAAAGTATATTATTACATAACTTAGCGAGTAACCCTTACACTAGTGTAACGGTATTTTGGCGGACATTACTCACATGATACCTCGCATGTGCAAGGCGCGTGTTCGTATAAGTTTGACTCAATTATTGGCCTGGTATAAAAGATACACTATTCAAGAATTACTGAATAAAAGAGTTGAGAATCTAGGCTCAAGAGTCATTATTAATTATAATAGAGTTTTAGATAAAACTCTCCTAATGGTCTAATATTGTTGATCTGAGGTGAAGGTAAAGTTAATAGAGTAGATAATTGAAACTCAGTAATGATTGTTATAGTAGAGTCTTGGGATAAAAGATCTAGTAATATTCAAGAATTACTAGTTACTAGAGTAGAGAATCAAGTTTCGAGAATAATCATTATTAATTACATGAGCTGTGGATCAACACACGGTCTTGTCTGTGAGGAGGGTAAAGGAATCGTTGCGCTTGCGCTTTAACTCATTATTTGTAACTACGTTAATTTATTTAATTACGACGTACCCACTTCAGTGAGATCGGGAACCGTTTTACAACGTTTGTCTCATTCTACGTGTTCTGCTAGACCTGACGAATAGAGCCTCTAACGACCCTAATACGATTCTAAAAGAACACGTTCCCTAAGCATAAAGTAAATGTCTTACTCAATCCTAAGGCAGAGTGCTGCGAAGCCCAACCGCAATTGAGGAAGACAAGTATTGTGTTAGTTCTAAATGCAGACTACTGTGAATTTACCCCGTGAAATTACCCTTACGGCGGTTTAGCCTCCTTATTTACTATAATAATACAAATCCAGCACAAGCGCACCGTAGACTCAGTCTCTAGCAAAATGCATTACGATCGTACTTGGTGAACGCCGAAGTGGTATTTCGTCTCTTCACATTTCCTTACTCTTCCCCATTTAGAAGATGCGGTGCGGCTAGTAGCGGCTTTGCATTAAAGTAACGTGTCTCGCTAAATAGTGGCGATTTAGAAATAGTCCTACTGAACGGACGGGTTTGTTTTAACGAGACACGGTCCCTAGCGTCTTTACAACGTCTACCAATTCAGTTTGGGGTACTTGGTGAAGCCTACCCCCACTCCCTGGAAATGTGCGTCAACAAGCCTCACGCAAAGCATTCTGTGGCAAGACCTTTTTGGAAGCAGATATTATTAGTAACGTTTGGTTGATTCATGTATTTACAGATTGGCTTTATAGCCTAGTAATTATGATATATACGGATCTGCCTTCCAGGTCTGGAGGGTTAGTTAAAGTCAATAGTCAGGAGCAGTAGTGCTCAGTGTCAAGTATAGGGGAAGGCCTTCCCCGTCTCCCTAGAACCAAACGTAACTGACAATTATCTGTCAAGGTACGGATTAGGAGATGGGCAGATAATATAACCCTATCCTATCAGCCTAAGATAATTATTATAGTAAAAGACTCACCCAGTCGCACCAACACGCACACACACACACATATATATACTACGTTAAGCATTAGATTGGTCTAATCTGGGGTTTTACTCAAGTATATCTAACTTAATAATGAATACTCGCTGTCTTGCGACAGCCCACTAGGACGTCGCCTCTTGGTATACACCAAGCTTCCTATCCTAACTACTCTGGACCAGAACGTCCGAATCTTGTAGCGGTTGAAAACCGACTGCCCGCCTGATTGCATCAGTCTCCTAAATTCCTCCAAAACACCACGCTTATCGCATGTTCCCACACTTTCGCAGGGTAGGTTTTATGGTCGTCTTTGTACAATTCATCTATTGTTCCAAGGGTGTGTTTGGGTATTGACTGGGCCCAAGTTATGGTAACCAGATGTGATACTAGGTATTGTAAGTGGCGTTTAGAAATTGGATGTTTCACTCGTTTCTTAAGAATTTGCTGAATTATTGCTTTCGACCCGTCGGCCGGCATTGTTCTAAGTTTGCCTGTCATTAAATAGAGAATTTATGCGAGTCTTAGTGGCCCGAACCATGTGCTGGTTTTAAAATAAATATAATATTTTGTTATTAAATAGGAATACGTGACAGACAGTCACATTATTATTTTAAAATGAAAAATTTTTCTTAAGAAGTACTTATGGTCGCGTAGCAAACGTATTGATCTGCGAGGCGGAAGCACGAAACATAACGAATTTAATGAGCCCCAGTCTGCGGTGCCTTACGAAAAATATTATTATCGTGGCAACATAATTATATTTATGCTTGACTGAAGCCACAACAAGTGGTATATTATGTTTTGTTTTCCTTAGAATTGGATAATAAAAAGGTAAATTAAAAACGATGGAAGGAAAAATAAAAATGTTCGCATAATTTCCAATGACCTATAAATGAAATTGCGAAGTAGCGAGATTAACAACCTGTTTACATTTTCTAGTCCTAGCTCTGTCTGTGGGGTAATTGCGAAACCCACTTACAATGCCTTTCACTGCCACTGTTCAACAACAATCATTACCTCATTAATCAGTTCATCATTTTTCAGCTCGTGAAGGATTAGTAATTTTGTCCAAAATTATTTGGATTATAATTGAAAGAGTGCCGGTTGATAGATCTGTGACCAGTTACAAGCACTCCAATACCTTTTTTCAGATTCCGACGCGGGGGCCTCCTTGACGGTATACCACTAGTGTACTGTGGTGCCGAAGCTATCAGGAATCGAGGCATCTCGTTGATGACGTGGCCAGTCCAGGAAGGTCTGATCCAGAACTGGGACGAGATGGAGAAGCTGTGGCACCACGTGTTTTATAAAGAACTCTGTGTGCCTCCGGAGAGTACTAAAATCATGCATTCCGTGCACCCGCTCGCACCAGAAGCTGATAAGTAAGAGCTTGTTTTTGTAAAGCTTTGACTGAAGGGTGTGGCCTCCCTACAAGCAACTGAAAGATTCTCAGAACACGAACATGGCCATCATCTCAGGTCCTTGTAATGCTTTTCTATTTATAATTGTTTTCCATCTAATCAGGGAACGAATGGCTGAAATCTTCTTCGAATCCTTTGCTGTAAACGCGCTGTACATCGCAAAGTCACCATCTTTAGTTCTGAATGCGTACGGCAGGACATCGGGGGTCGTTTGGGAGCAAGGGTACTCTTGTTGCTACGCGACCCCGGTCTTTGAAGGGTTTCCTCTAAAGCATGCTACTGTGACCTCCCCGGTAACAGGCAAGATGCTGACAGATAGACTACAGAATTTGATGTTCAAGGCTGGGTATTCCTTCACTACTCCTTTTGAGATAGATCTCATTGACAAAATTAAGGTAAGTGAAGGTAAAGTTTATATTTCATATTAAGCGCCCCTTTACTGGGTTGTGAAGGTCAGATAGGCAGTTGCTGTATGTAAAATACTGGTATTCAGCTGCATCCGGTGAGACTGGAAGCCGACCCCATATTGTTTGGAAAAGGCTAGGACTTAAATAATGATAATAATGATAATTTAATGATTTAGTGCCCCTTTGCACATTCACATTTACAATCAGAACCATACCTTCTGTTGGTCCATAGACCACTCCCCAGATACATACCACTATCTACTACGTACACCTATCTTGAGCTCAACAGATAGCTTCAAAATTTTAATCAAAAATGGCTTATTGAAATTTTAGAAAGACATATGCTACATATCTCAAGACTATGACAAGGAGTTGGCAGCAACTGCGGGGTATGACGAGGGCAAGGCTAAGTACAACCTGCCAGACGGACAGCACATACTCTTGGGCGAGGAACGGTTCCTCTGCCCAGAGGTGCTATTCAAACCAGAACTGGAGGGACTAAACTGCAGGAACATCATCGATGTGATTTGCCGCAGCATCGATTTGTGTGACCTCGATTATAGGTAAGTAAGTTCAGTGAATAACATGAAATTCCTCAAAGATGGATACAAGTCGAGCAGCGGTAGGCCAGTGATACCGGCTTACGAGTTTTAGGGTGTCGAATCCAGGCAGGCACTTAAGCACTGCTCATAAAATGGAGAAAGAAAGAATCGTGAGTAAACCAGTTCGTTCTAAAACCTATATATCTACCAATACGCACTGGGCCCGCGTTGTTCATTACGGCTAACTCCCACTTCCAGAGAGAACGCCCGTGACCCAGCAGTACTAGGGCCAGGGCTCATTGTCAATATCACATAGTTTATTTTTGAAGGTTCAGCTCTTACTCCCTTCTTTTCTAGTCACAACAATGACTTAACTTTATGAGCATTTGTCAGCCATTTTTATAGTTAACGTGTTGTTTCTTTCACAGATCCATATTCTATAACAACATCGTATTCTCAGGAGGGTCCAGCATGTTGACAGGTCTTGTGGACCGAGTGACCAATGAGCTGACCCATCTCTTGAAGAAAAAACTGCCAGACGTCAAAGTTAATATTGGTGCGATGCCGAACAGACAGAATGCGGCATGGGCAGGCGGGTCCATGCTGGCGACTTTACCAAACTTGAAGGGATTCTGGCTTACAAAGGAGGAGTATGCAGACTCGGGTTCAGATCGGGTTCAATCTAAGTTTCTTTAAAGAAGACGTGCTAGAGGTATTTGCGAGAGGTTCATCAGTCCCAGAGGGCATGTTTTTCCGGAATAGCGGAAAACGTGTTAACAATACTGCTGGTCACGGTACCTTCGCGATGGTGTTGGTCCATGTGATTGTGTGGTCGCATGTGACATGAATATTAAGAGCAGTCGCTTCGTGGTAGCGATATGGCGAGTCAGCTTCTTAGGAGTACGATCACCATTGACAGATTACGCTGTTTTGTTCAACCTGATGAAAAGTATATCTCGTGTGATCTCACTGCGAAACTTTTACTGGAAGCTTTAGTGGCCTGCAACTCGATTGTAATTACTTAAAATGTTTATTTTGTTATACATATTAAATAAAGTTCCGATAATGCAGGTGTTTAGTTTTGTTGTGTTGCGTTGTTTTGCAGACGCTTTCATGGTACTCAAGCTAAGGCTAGGTATTCAAGCTAAAGTCTAACTTTTTCTTTCTGAGAGTCCAAGCATCGAATGCACCCCCCCCCCCTCCCGCTCTGGGTCGAGCGAAAGGGAGTGTCAGACTCTTACTGACAAAAACTGATGATAAGATAGTAAGTGATAAGTAATTTACTGGGGCCCAAGAGGTGCTCTCGTAATAAAATATTGTACTACTACTATTATATATTAAAATATAATACGAAAGTATAATGCAATTACACCTAATTAATACAACAGTATTAATAGGTATAAATCATCACCATTATACAAAAGGATTCCGTAATTCTATGAATTTTGGCCAACAAATATTAAATTCTATGACAATTATGATTATACCAAAATATTGTATATATTTCCAAAATGAAAACAAATTATTTTGTGAAGTCGTATCAAAGCGTGTTTCACTGTTGAAACAATCCCTTTGATACGATATAAATAAAACAAACAACTTTGCAGAGCAAACAATACTTTGATTAAAAATTACATCCGAGCTTCACAGATGATAATATGTAAATAATGAATACCTACTCGTGGACAAATTCAATTTACTTCGTTCGTGAATTTGTATATTTGTGAATCGTCTGCCCAACCAATAGAGATCCAATTACAATACATCTTTATGGTGTGATTTATTTGGTCCAAGATTTTGGGATTGTGTGAATAAAGAGAAAGTTTATCCTATCGAATTCTAGAAAAACTCGATAACAAATAGACCAACCTAAACACGCAGTCGTGTCATAAAATTAAATGATGACGACGACCTGTGATTTATTACGATACACACAGACATTAATCAATTTACTCACGTAATGAGCTGAAAGAAGTTAAATCTGTAGAAATACCTTTGTTCAGAATGGACAATGAAATTAGTTAAGCCTGACATACTTTGCACTAGTCTAGACGGAGTTTATTTGATTAGAGGTGTTGTGGCGTTTCTTTGAATACCCTTTGTTCAACAGTAAATGGCGTTTTGCCGATGTAATGTTACGAGTATATGAATATTTATACCTATTCCCTTAAATATATACCCTTAAAACAAATCCGTTCATTTATGAACGGATTTGTTTTAAGGGTTCGTATAAGGACTGTTGTTCTATCCTGCCGAAATGGTTCCATTATAATTATAATATCATATTGTTTATTTTTTTAATAATTATTTGTAACCAGTCTTACCAAGGGGTATCGTATTACCCAGTTTTTGGTTTGTGGAGGTCAGATAGGCAGTTGCTCCATGCAAAATACTGGTATACAACTGCATCCGGTTAGACTGAAAGCCGACCCCAACATAGTTGGGAAAAGGCTAGGCAGGTGATGATGAATTAATTATAACATAAAACCAGATTTACGTTATAATTTAACATTGACACATATTTTCACAGAAATGACGGAAATCCATGCAAAAATACAGAAAAAATATCGCCCTTCCGTGTATGGAATACGTTATATTGCTATTTGAAGCGATAATAAATCGTTGCGATTAATCATGTCGCTCTAAGGTTGTTGCACACTGGATCGTGTTCGGTTTGATTTATTTGTGAGAATGTCTGCCTGTTATAGTGGTTGCTTACTAGCAGGAATCCGTTCGAGATAAGAGATGAAAATATAATCTGTTTTAATACTTTTTTAGTAACCTACTTATATCCGATACCAGCGACTTGCTTCAAGCGGTTTTGACGAAACAAGGAAATTTCTTTACTGTTATAAGTAAGTTTAATATAGGTATTGTGGTTAATTATCGACATGAACCTTCCGGAATAAATTCTCTAAATGATGGTGAAAGTCACATCAAAATCCGTTGCGTAGGAACGGGGTCTACGGGGACCTGTCACATGGACCCGTGAGTAAAACAAATTATTTGGGGTCACCCAATAATCAACGGTAATGGATATCATTTAAACAGGTCCGACTTTAATTTCCAGTTTCCCTTAATGGAATACCACACGTGTTGTTGCTTATTTCTTTTCAGAAAATATAACACACAGACCGACGACGATAGAATTTTTAATGGTGTTGTCATAGTTTTTTGTAATTAAAGTCATTTTGGAATCTTACGACTATGTTAGAAGTTGTGTTTTTTAGTAGGATATTCGCGCTCTGGTCGCATACACTTTGAATAAGTAGAAACTTGCTCATTATTATAATGACACCAGATTGTCATGTTACCTACCAGCGTACGTGTGATAGAATAATAATGTCTGCTAGATTGAAAAAAACTTACGATTTCTGACGTCGTACCCAGTGAAAAGGAGTTTCGGCGCGGTTGCCAAAATTTTAATAGAAAAAAAATTAACAAACTGGATATCACTATGCGAGGAGATTTTAGATTAAACCTTAATAAACTGATGGCAAAACATAAAAAATAATTATCAAATAAGCTGGTGGTGTCTGTCACGACATACGGGTAGCACGTCGTGGGTTCGAATCCAGACAAGCGCTTTATTTTGTGACATGTGACATTCACCAACTTGCACTGGGTCTGCAAAGTACCTACGCCCACTCCCTCTCGAAGAGAGGAGGCCTCTGTCCCAGCAGTGGGAACATTATAGGCTGATTATGAGGTTCATCCTTTTTACTAAATAGCAATATGGTACCGAAGTCAAAACTGCACATATTTTAAAGTAATTTTGGCAAGGTCTAGGAACTATTCTAATGCCGAATAAATATTTTTGTCTCTCTAAATATATGTTCCGGCATTACCTACGCCTACGTAAAAATTACCTGATACATTATGTTATTCTAAAGGCTGATTTTTCAATAGGCAGCCCTTAGTCTGATAAGTATGTTGGGTATATATTATCTCGCTATTTTCTAAGAAGTATGATCGGTATCGCATTTTGTTGGTATTTTTCTATATTTTACCGTCAATTGTATAAAGACCGATCAAAAAACCTATAAAATTACAGATAATTTACAGATTACTCTATGCAATGATTACCATCACGCTATACTTTTATTGTGCTAAGCAGAGAATCAAAATACACAGGGTGGATTTTGAGATGGAGCAGTAAGTGTAAGTAACCTTAACCGTTATCACTACAAGAAAGCAACTAGCTTCTGCCCGCGGCTTCGCCCGCGTGGTTGACGGAAATTGCATGTTATTATACATATAAACCTTCCTCTTGAATCACTCTATCTATTAAAAAAACTGCATCAAAATCCGTTGTGTAGTTTTCAAGATTTAAGCATACATACAGACGCCGACGCAGACGCTGGAAGCCGACCCCAACATAGTTGGGAAAAGTCTAGGTAGATGACAAACATTAGGACTTTGCTTTATACTATGTAGTGGTTATTTAATAAATGTGTAAAACTTGAAGTGTGATTATTTTAATACTTTTTCGTCTGCACCTCACTACAGTTAAAAATCAATCAAAAAAATTTGAAGTAGATAAATATTTAAACGTGCAAAATGATTAAATAAGCAAGGGATCTACCCAATGTCTAAATCATGGCAAGTAGTCTACGAGACATACAAGTTTGGGGACCTCTGGTTTAGAAGAACGACGCAGTCATATTCGAAAAGCTACTTGAATTTATTGTATAATGTATAGATAAGATGTCATTGTATTACATTCGTTGCCATGTCTTAATTGAATTCGGCCAATGAGCTGGATTCAATAATATCGTGTATGTATGTCCCAATTTATTTATTGTTTTATCGAAGACCGATTTAGGAATCAAGAACAAATAGAACTTTTTACTGAAATATGAGCTTAATATTATGAACACTGTTGGGCCCCACAATTCCTGACAACTTTATAATACCACTTTATTGCCTCAATGTAACTTAAGCACGTGATATGAAAGCCACCCCTGTTTTTATCTTGCTTGTCAAACTTCCAAGTAAGGTATTAAGTTAACTTCGAAACTTTGTTTAAACTTGGGTTAAGGTTAAGCTAAGATTATAAATTTTATTATTTCAAGTAACTTTACCCTTCAGATTATTCGTATTTCGAAGAGTAGGAGAGAGAGATTGTGGTTGGGACCCTACAAAAGTCGCGCGATAAAGTTGCGTTATCGTGCTAGTCAGTGTGCGGTTGTCTTTATCATACGGTGTCATATAAATTGTTCCTGGCAGCCTGGAACGAGGAGAAATAAATATCAATTATTTTTATTTGCACATGACAAGGTCAAATTCGTTTGATTCCGTCAAAAAGTGTTTTGTTGTGTTCACTGGTACATATCAAATATTAAATGAGTGACCCGTTTACGAAACCAGTGGTGGTGATTGACAATGGTAGCTACAACATCAAAGCTGGATTCGCCTGCGACAACCACCCGGTGTCCATCTTCAGGACTACGGTTGGACGGCCAAAGTACCTTCAAGGGACGTACGGGAAGACTCCCTACGACGTTTATATTGGGGATGAAGCCCACGCGCGAACGGCTGAGCTGGACTTGAACTTTCCGGTCGTGAAGGGGAAGATCACCCACTGGGATAACATGGAGAGGGTGTGGCACCATATATTCTACAGAGAGCTGAAGGCAGCGCCTGAAGACCGTGCGGTGCTGCTGTCCTGTGCCCCTGCCACCACCATGGAGGACAAGTAAGTTCTTTTTTGGTTTTTACCATCAAGAATAGAAGGGTCGGAGGAAGTCTTATCTGTTAATGTTTTTAAAAGATAATTGAGTTTCAAAGTCAAAGTCTATTTATTTGCCAGAATGTAGGTTTACAAAGTATGATCTTACAACTATAATGGCCCCTTTACATTCTACCATTACATATGGTGTGCAAATATTTAATTTTAATCTTCACAAAAGATGCTTTTAACCGAACGAAATCGTGTAGCAGCCTTTATCTTGCGTTTAACTATTGACGTATAAAATGCCAGGTGTCTCAACCTAGAAATAAACTGGCAGAGCGACAACTGGAACATCAGATAGGATTCTCTAGCTATCAACTGCAGAGTGAGAGAAGCTAGAAGCTTTTCCTATAAAATATGTCGTATCCGGTCAAAATATTGTTATTTTTGTAGCTTTTAGAGTAAATTTTAAAACTTTACTACAATTTGCACTAAAACCACTGATACTATTCCACGGTTCAGATAAAACGCATGAATATATTCGCTAGATAGATAAAACATTTATTCACATTATCGAAATACATGAGTAGGTACCTACATATATTGTTTTAAACCTAGACTTGGAAAACGTTGTGATTTGTCGAGTTATTCGTACCGAGACCCAGAACATCCAACATTACTCTTGAGGTCTGTCCGGACACGAACAACTGTGTACTGTGGAGTAATTTTATAAGCGCATGTACCGTCACGTCGCTTGCTCCTAGCTGGGTCAGTAGTGTAGTGTTTCTTGCCTACGTTTTGCTAGTCTGAAAGGAATTTTGTGGGTACACATAGACTAACGAGTTTATGTTGCTACCGAAGTTCATTACAGACATTGTCTTTGGGTAGGTTCTATCACAATGTGGATTGTTTAAATAGATAATTAGATAAATAGTTCTCAGTGAGTGAAATCAATAAGAAGTAGAGAAGGAGAAGTAGTATTTATGCGCCAGACGGAAGGAGGTTTTTGTTTTTCAAGTATACGTATGTAGGTATATTTCTTTGGTATGCTACGTGGCCGAAACGGCTTTATGGATTTTATTTTAAGAGGTGTTTTTATGGTAAGAGTGATATTGGTCAAAATTGTAAAATAAAATTGCACCATATTTAAATTGTCTTTAAATATGTTTTCCTCAAAAACTATCGAGTGGGGTTATCAAAATAAAATGGAGGGTTTTGTAAAGGGCAAAATATATGGCTTACAAATACAAAAATCAACAAAATATATATTATACAACTTATATGTTTAAATGTAATTTGGAATGAATCTAAAAAATAACTGTTTGTCTATTTAAATACTTTAGTTTCACCAGTATAATCACGAGCTATTCATTAATATTTATGAGTGTAATAACGGTCTAGACAGTGAATTATATTTAAATTCATTATCCATAGACATAGTTCATCCATTTATCAGCCGAAAGAAAGCAAACACAAATGAAAATAATAAATAGGCAGTATTATTGAAATTACCTACCCGCGCTGGGCGCGCGTGGTGGATTATGGCATTTATGGCCCTTTCTCTCTTACAGTGTGCAGGCCTGTGTCCAACAGTGGAGAAATTATAGGCTGATTATGTTATGTTAAGTCATTTACTTTTGCAGACCTGTGATATATAAAAAAATCAAACATGGCGCCTACCACTGGAAGGTACCTTCTTGGAACTAAAACAATTTTCCGATTTTAGACGCCCGACGGTGGGATTGTTAGTTTCAACCTTATTACCTACCATTCGTTGTGAATTTCAATCTGCCGAGGCTTTTCCCAACTATGTTGGGGTCGGAACCAGATGCATCTGAATACCAGTATTTTACATAGAGTGACTGTCTGTTTGATTGCCACAACCCAGTCAGTAAACAGATAATTCGATAGATACCCCTTGGTATGACTGGCTGTCAAACTTTCGGACTCCTGACGACCCGTAGCGACTATCAAAGATCCACAAATGACAGCCCGGACGAACGGCTTAACGTGCTTTCCGAGGCACGGAGGAGTCTCTATACGTAAAAACGGTCACCAATCCACGGACCAACCCCGGCAAGCGTAGCTTAACCTGATGGATCTACCCGTTCGACTGTTATTACTTAGCCACGAGCTTGAGTCTGGTATTCTTATTTATTACCTTTTAGCTGAAATTATTAGATACTAGCTTCTGCCCGCGGCTTCGCTCGCGTGGAGGTCGGAAATTATCCCACAGGAATGTTCTACCGGGATAAAAAATATCCTATGTGTTAATCCAGGATATAAACCATCTCTGTGTCAAATTTCATCCAAATCTATACAGTAGTTTTTACGTGAAAGAGTAACAAACATCCATACATCCATACTTACAAACTTTCGCCTTTATAATAGTAGTAGGATATTCTACCATTTGATATTCTTTAGAATTTTCTCTTTTGTAGGTGAGAAATCAAGTTAGGAGAGATTTACTAGAGTTCTTTGTCGAATAATCGAAGTAGATGTGTCTTTTCTTACAATTTAGACTTATCGAGTACCTTATTATCAGAATACTACTGCGTCGATAGAAAGGACTCGCTTGAATTCATACTTTTCTCCACAATGCGATTGCGAGTGTCTATTATGGCAGTTTTCAATGGATGATTATTCACGCTTTGGTAAAGGTCTTTTGATTTTCAGTTCACCACGGTTGGCGAACGGTGAATGCTTTATACTGTTACGTGTGATAAGGAGAGAAACTATTGAATTTGTTGACTATACCTTTGTGTTCGGATTTCCATTAATTTTTAAGACAGTTATTATAGCGCTATATGGCCCTGTAAAAATCATCATTTGCCTGTCTTTTCTCAACAATTTTGGGGACAGCTTCCAAATATAACCCATGAGATGCATATGATTACCAACTTTTGATATAATGTGACTGCGTATCTGGATGCGAGATGCGCAGAATTGGTCGATGTCTCGGCGCTTGGGAAAGGCCTTTATCCAGCAGCTGACGATCTTTCGGGTCATCAACAATTTCAGCCGAAGGGTATCCCCCTCCAGCTTCTGACTACCCAGAGCGACTGTCTTAGATGTGCAACGAATTATAATAATTATTTTGGATATACGATGATACTCTTTATACAGTCATGTGGGGATAATTGTACTGCGTGAGCGAGACCGAGTGTCTGTGAGAGAGAAAGAAGAAATTGGAAGATAGCGATGTGCACGTTGCTGCGTAAAGACGTTAGGAAATAATAAGACGATTAAAAATTTAACAAAACGGTAATGTTTGATTTCCCACAAAACCCACGATTTCTGTCAGGATGAACAGGAGAATGTTTGGCCGACAATATCGCGTCGACGCGACTATTCCGCAAATCTGTGCAAAGCGGCCCGGGCGGGGGCTTACAACCCGGGATCAGGATTACGTCAAAACTTGAAACTATGTGCCGTTAAATGTGTAGCTTATGAAGGACATGTGGTAGTTATTAATCGACTAAAACAAAACCGTTAAGTTTAGAACAGTCGAGTTGGTAATATTGCTCTATCGGTTTATGAAAGTAAATTCCCTTTAAATAGAAACTCCTTGCCATTGGAACTGTCTACTGCTGCTGTGTAAAAAGCAAAAATACATTTTGATTGCCTCGTTAGTCTAGTGTTCTCAAGCGCCGCTACTGTTGAGAGTGGGGCATTGGGTTTGATTCCCAGGTCGGGAAACGTGTCATTGAGTTTTGCCATCAGTATTTTCGCAGCCCAGACTCTAGATTTGTAAGCAACAGGCTGGCGAATTATAGGTTTATTATAAGTACTTTTGCCTTACTCCTCGAGGAAAACAGGCCAAACGTTATATTATTTACATATAAACCCTTTGTGACGTTCAAGAGACATTCACGCTTACGGTGGTGAAGGTCAACTGCTATGTACCAAACAAGTAAATAAATGTATTAATGCTCGAGCGGTGTCTAACCAACTGAATAAAAAAGAAAACTGTGTTTGTCCTCATGATTGCCGAGCGGCGCGGTGGCGGCAGACAACTGCGTCTGCCTGGCCTGTATACATTTACATTATGATGAGTTATACTGCTTCGCTCTTAGCACAGTTGAATTGTATGATGTATCATCATAGCGTGTTAAGTTCCGAGTCTCTGAGCTCTTAGTCTGTTTCAGAATCTCAAAGTAGGAAACACTCACCACATCTAGTTTTAAAATATGACTATATCTTCTGACTGTAAATGATTTTACAGAAATTAAATGAATGTTTATTTTTTATATTTGTATGTTTTTAAATAAATAGAATGAATTTGTATGTTTGTAATAAATAACGTGGTATATTTTTATTTATTTTGTAGGATTAACGTTCGGTTTTCGGTTCGCTGTGCTTTTGCATTTGTGCAAGTCAAATATAAACGCTTAAAATAAGCAAAAGGCTTATTAAAAGCATTTACTGGTTTAAAAAATTCATACATATAACACAGTCCCAATATTTATAGATAATGACTGCTTTACCTCGGGTAGTATTATATTATGTCATATTCAAGATTAAAGTCAAATTACATATCTATTTCAAATAGATAAAAACTACTTTTGGAAGTCAAAATTTACAAGAAAATAGAATTGATTCTATTTGACTCCTCCAAAAGAAAGTTTTGTATGGAAAAGAATGGGCAAGAAAATCTATAGTGAGTCTTTTAAAAATAATGTATTGAATAATAATAAATTATAATGATCGAAATATTCTTGAAACAACACAATTGCCCGATAGCCACGTCAGTGCCTGCCCACCGTTCTGGCTGTTTACATTTCGTTACTGACTGTAATTAACACAGCTAAAGCCTAATTTGCATTGGAACTGTCGTAGACTAGAATGTTAAAACAGAACGTTGCCTGTACAATCTAGGACAAAGTACGCTATCAAAGTAACTGCTGTTACACCATTTAAAGTCAGCTCTACTGAGCAGTAGCAATTTGTGGAATCATGTCGAATTCACTTACAATTCTACTCGCCCCGGTATCGAACGCTGCAAAGATAAGGGCCGGCTCGTTTATAACGGTGGTTTCTGTATTTGACATTTTATCTTTATAAGAATAATTTACTTTTTAATGCCTTATAAAAGTTATGCTTCAGCAAGTTATGTTCCCTAATTGCTTATTTTTCGCGTTAAAATGAGATGATGAAGATGTGCTTCAAGAAAGTTTTTGTTCGGTTTGCTCAAATGTTGTCCCGGTCTTAGGGTCTTCACAGATCGCGCTTCGACTTTACGTTGTTAAGTAAATGAAGTGCCTGATACGAATACATATCGACTATTAACATAACTTTAATGTGATAATATTAATTAAGTTCATGTTCATATGAAACTCTTGCTCAGATTGGCTTATATGAATATAAACGTTAAATAGAGGCATTTCATGTTTTATATTAATATGAAATGTAATAAGGTTCCAGTTTATATTTATATGAATTGCTTACTTTTATTTATTTATTATGTTAAGAGCTTTGCTGTGCCCCATTGGTATCGGCCCTGACTTGTAAATTATTTCATCACCACTGCTCCCAAAACGGTGAAGGAAAGCAAAGCATCGTGAGGTAACCGGCACGTGCTAGAATCAGAAATTCAAAGTGGTAGATTACGGCCCACTCCCTCTCGAAGAGAGGTGGTCTGTGTCCCAGCAGTGAGAACATTATAGGCTGATTATGCTCAGCCTCTGTTGTCCCACTGCAGGACAAAGGCCTTCCTTTCTCCTTTTCACTCCTCTCCGAGCTCATGTGAACCAATCCAGTTCTGCTGAGCCAGGCTCGATGTCGACACACGTTTTCTGGACCCACAGGTTGGTAGGTTTGGTATATGACTCGCAAATTATCGACATGCGGGATACATGTCCGACCCAGTACCACTTAAGCTTGGCTGCTTTTTGGGTGACGTCTGAGGTTCGTGTTTTGGATCGCAGCACTGTGATCCTAATTCATTCAGTTAGTCTAATTCCAATTATGCCGCTCCATGCCTCACATGCAATCCTCAAGCATGAACCTCTGCTGAACAGTCAAAGACCAGGTTTAAGCGCACTTTGCTATTCAAAATAAATTGTTGACTTTTGTTCTTATCGCTACAAAATCTCGGTCATAATCAAAATCAGCAGATCCCTCTGCTATTCTCTATTGTACTGTAAATACAAATGCAAATAAATAAGCTCAAGTTCCAGCAGTGAACAATAATAATAAAATAATATGACACCGTTCATTAGTAGAACAAACACCTGTGGTAGGCTTCCTTTCCCCGGCTGCAACACAAGTGGGGTGCATATCATTAGTGCTTCATTATCCGCTCTTGTATGCAGCAGGTACTGTCGCAGCAAGAAATTGTACTGGATATCGTTGCATCAGCTCTGCTAATTTCCTGTTCAAGGGTGGTGAGAATCTGTCGACACCAACACCTTGTGGATAAGTAGTGGAATGTTCGGCTGAGTCTAAATCCCAGCTGAACCCATTTCTCGGTGACCGATTTTGCACCGATTTCGGGGCATATATTCAGGCGTTCTCCTTTTCCCGCATTGATATTTTATTTCAATAAGTTTCTAAATAGGATTTTCTTCAATATGATAAGTATAAACATGTACCTAGTGATGTTATTTGAGACTCGTCTTGTTAACTTTTTAGTTCACCCTTTTTAACAAGTTTTCTACAAGTTTTGCACGCATGACAACTTTTTTCGATAAATTAATAAAAGTAGGTACAACAACTAGAACACTTAAATGTCTACCTTGTTAAATGTCTACCTTGTCAACAACCGCTTCTCAAACTAAGTCTGTATAGTTAAAATCCTTTTCGTTATTTTCGATTTCGTCTCTAACCACTTATGTACATACAAACGCCAGCATACCAAGTTACCCTAATCTGTCAAATTCCTTTGATAGTTTTTCAACTTAATTACAAAAGTATAATTTTAATTTTCAATTGAGAAAATTTGACAGTTATTTATTTACAGTTAGGGATATCTTCTTGTGCTGGCGTCTTTACTTCAAAGTAGTTGCAAGTTGCAACTCAATCCTTCACCTTTAAATTCAGAGATGTGGGCTCAACTACCTTTGTTTATTTTAGGATTGATCTACACAACATCCGAACAATCAAGTGCCTCAAAATACAAAACACTACGATACTGTGAAGCAAACTCTACACAGGGCGAATCTTTTTTCCTTCAACGTAAAGAATGTTCATCATTGTTCGTCGATCGATCTTTTAATTCTGAGCGCTATTCTTTTGTGAGCTCCAATATATTTCCATGTTAAGCTCTCAAGCCATTAAGTCAGGATTTGTGCTGAAAAGCATCTGACAATGGGAGGATATTTAATAACGTGGGCTCTAATACGTGATATAAGTTTGAGGAGTCGATCCGATCCCATGAATAAGAGGCAACGGGAACCAGATAATGAGACGACTTTTTTGTTCGTTCAGACATTTTGGTGAAATATTTAAGAACTGAAACGGACTGATGTTGCTTCCTGATTTTATAATGCTGTATATTTATTTTGTTAGTGTAAAAGAGACAACGTATCTCATAGAACAGTTTTTATTTACACAGTCTGCGCGGTGCCGTGACATTACAATGTCATTATGATTCAGTTCGAGAGAGACACAGAGTCTGTGTTATACGTAACCGATTACACCAATCTTTTATCGGAATGGAATAATGGTTTTAATATTTCACAATACGGTATACATTTATGAGGGATGCATCCGGAGAGCCGGGCTGGACTCGTCAGGCAGTGGCAGCCAGAAGACGAGAGTCCTCTCCGAGGGAGGCTTAGGAAAGGCTGGCATGGTGACATAAAAGCTTTTAGGGGAGATTGGCTGGAGAAGGCAACACACAGGGATGTCATGGGGGGAAGACCTTTGGTTTGGCCAGCCAGCAGTGGGAACGAGAAAAAAATAGGGCCCTACTGGCAACAAAAATGTAATAGTAAAATATGTCCTATATAGCACGCACCTACCCTCGTAAGACGTCCGATAATACTCCCCATTGTACCATCGAGGAGGACCATTCTTCACAGTAATCAATCATAGACCGATACTAAGCCCGGCCCAACCTTTAGTCTTGGGTTCGACTCCCGGCCGTATCTATCCGGAATTAACTAGCATGGTCTCGGAATACTAATGTCGCTGCTAGGACGACGGATTACGGGCTCAGGCAAGGGTGCCAAGATCAAGTGTTTATATTCTTTTATTTAAAGTCAGGAATAAAAAAGAAAATATAGGAAATATTTTACTTGCAGTAAACATGACGTAAAGAATCAGAAGAACTTAAAGTTTCTTTAGCGGTTTTTAAGTTTCAGTTTGTCCATTTCTTGTCCAGTTTTGTATTTTTTTTTTACAGATGCGCACTTCATTGAAAGACGGTAACAGTTAATACTCTTTTTAACAAACAACAGCTTGTATTATTGCTCTGGGTGATAGTATTTTTTGAAAAGGAAACACATAATGCAAACATAAATGCCAATAAAATATGATTAAACGTCCCTTAAATGTTTTTTTTTCAGTTTTGTATAATTTGATACCTTAGCTGATGCGTGCTTACAGTTCCGGATTTCGCATTGATTCCCACAGCAGAAAATCCACCTATATAAACTGAAATAACTCAGTTCGGAAATTTAATGTAATTAAGTATAATATTTTTATTATTTTATTTTATTTTGGCACTACCATTTAAAGTTTAATTAATGGTCACCAAGAAAAAAAGGCACCATGGTCTGTTGCCTTTTATGACTAAGAAAAAATTGTCTATGGTAGGTTATATGAATAACTCTCTAATTAGAGCGCTAACACAACACAATTCCACCGTAACTCGTATATATGTAGATATTATGTAATAAGAACATTACAAAATACAAACGTGTAATTATTTTATTCCAGAGTAAAATGCTGCCAGATTTTCTTCGAGACTCTAAACGCTCCTGCCTTGTGTGTGAAACCACAAAGTGTGCTAGCTCTGTTCGGATCAGGGTTCACGACAGGCCTCTCTGTAGACCTGGGCTACCAAATCACGGAAATCAACCCAATCTACGAAGGAGGCTCTATCAGCTATGCTAACATGATCACCAAAATAGCTGGGGATGACTTGTCTGAATTCATGAATCATAGCTTCAGAAAGCGAGGACTAAACCTCGGCAGCCACGCGGATGACGTTATTGCAGACTTGAGACAAAACTATCTTTACGTCACCAAAGACGGTGCAGTATCTAGAGAGCGATATCTGACGGAGTATAAGCTGCCAAGCGGGGAAGTGATAGATGTGAGTGAGGAGGTATACATGGCTGGTGAGATGTACTTCCGACCTGAGCTGGCGACGGGGAAGAAGACGGATATCATTTCTATACAACAAGCTCTTGTGACTGCGGTATTAAAATGTGATCCTGGACTACAGTCTGCAATGTATGATGGCATTGTGGCTCATGGAGGAATGGCTACCATGCAAGGGCTGAATAAGCGGCTAGCTCGAGAAATTGAGGCAATTATTCACAGACCCGTGAAGATTAAGGATAATTCGGAATTGTATGCGCTGGCGTGGTTAGGGGGCGCCGTGTTCGCAGGAATAGTGGAAGCCAGGAAGGTTTGGGTGCATAAGAAACAGTTCGAAGAACATGGAGATAGAATATTAAGGCACAGGTTCTAACCATGTGACTGTCCCAGGGTACAAAGATTTTAATACATACAAAAGGAACAAATTTTATTATAATTCAATATAAATATGTAGCTGTTTTTTATATTTATTTTTTTAATTTTCTACTATTAATAATGTCCTTTATTCCTCATTTAATGTTGAATATTATGAATTGTTCATTTTGCTGGCAACACATTTCTGTTTACAAAAAAACATCAGCAGCGAAACCTTGAGTGACCTTTTGTTACTAATATTTATTACGGTTTATTTATTACTAGTTACGAGATACATGATTGGCTCCCTCTAAACATGATTCTTGGTATACTATGGAGTGCATTGTCGCTGGAAATTGGCTCGTTACCTATCTGAGTAAATCATACCGTGGGCGATGAGTAACTATCATGCTTCATGCTAATATAGTCGTAAATTGGCTGCAAAATAATAGTTTGGTTATAAATCTTGACAAAACAGTATTAATGAAGTTTCAACAAAGAGTAAATTACAATCTGGACTTAAATATTAAATACAAGGACAAAATTATAAATGAAACAAATGTGACTAAATTTCTTGGACTAAACATAGACAACACTTTAAAATGGAATTCACATATTGACAAAGTATGCAGTAAGCTAAACCAACTTTCCTATGCTTTCCACACGTTAAGTAAAACGGTCAATCGTGCAACAGTTTTAACCGCATATCATGGCTTAGTAGCCTCAACATTGAGATATGGAATTATATTTTGGGGCAATGCCACTGGTAAAGATATGGTATTTAAGTGCCAAAAGAGGTGCATAAGAGCTATTTACAATTTAAAGACAACAGACAGCTGCAAACCATTTTTAAAAAATACGAAAATATTAACAATGCCCTCACTATACATATATGAAACTTGTATGTTCGTCAAAAATAATTTGCAGAAATTTGCTCGAGTAACTAGTCAGCGCCGCTGTGATCGGTTACAAACAGTCGGATCTAGTACTGCGCTATATGGAAAAAGTATTTTTGTAATGGCACCAAGGGTCTATAATAAATTACCAAAATGTATAAGGAGTGAGGACAATGTCCGTAAATTCAAAAGCAAATTGTATTCTTTTTTGTTAGATAAGACGTATTACTCCATAGACGAATTTTTAAATGATAAAATTTGACATTACTTACCTTTTAATACAATTTACCTTTGACATGCAGTAAAATAAATTATAATTGATTAATTGTCTATTAGCAATACATTTAATTGAAATTATTTACACCAAAATTGATTTACTATTGTTTAAATTCAGACTTATTATTATAAAATAACTAATATATTTGTACACCAATTTCATTGGTAGAACATAGAGCTCGACTCAAATATATACATAAGAACTGTACTGTAATACCTGTGTTCACAAATAAAGATTGATTGATTGATTGATAATATAGAATTTCCTGTAAGTAGCGTAGGTATTGGTATATTATACTATCGGCATTTCTTTCCGACAAAATTACTGCTAACGGCAGTACAAATATTCTTAGGTGGAAGGATACTTAATTATAAAATAAATATGATATAAAATTATGATACTTTTTGTGACACAGAAAGGCAAAATAATAAAATTAATTATCTCGGTAGAAAACATTACGAAGCTGCCTTTAATTTTCTCTGTATATTTGATTTGTGTGTCAAAGCCAGTACTAAAAAAAATATATGATTCATTATTTATTTATTTGCTAACATGTAAAACACTGGTTAGTAGGCATGCATTAAAACTTCATGAGACAGTATTAAGACATGTTCCTTGATAGGTTATTGCAAATACTATTATATATAATATTTCATATATCAAATTATGGCAAGATGATAGTATATTATATGGAGCGACTGACCACTTCAACCCAGTTACTGGGTATTGCGATACCCCATGGGTAAGGCTGGTTTTAAGACTTTGGGCTTCTGACGAGCCTTAACGACTGTCAAAGATCCACGAATGACAGCTGGGACCAACGGGCTTACCATGCTATCTGAGGCAGGGAGGGTCATGGCACGTAAAAATGGTCACTCATCCACGGGCCTACCGCAACAAGCATTATTACTTAGCTACAAGCCCCCCGTCATATGGGTAATCATAATATAGTATTGTCATTTATTATTTCACATTTATAACAGGCAAGAAATTCTACGGGCACTCTTTTGAATGAAGATAATGTATTACAAAATCCCTTCGTTATCCGTCTGTCTGACCCTTATTCGAATGCGTGGTATCAAGTTGAACTAGATTTGACATCAAAATAGCTCTAAAACTAGGGATTCGTGGTCCTGTAAAAAAACGAACTTCTAAAATGTTCATTTAGTGACTGGGAGAATATTATTTTATTAACTAAAAAGTTAAGTTTATCCTTCAATTCGGAATCGAAAGTTTCGGCCGTATCTTGAAGTAACATTTAGTCTTTATTTCATACAAGTTGTTCTACTAAAGTTTCTCCTTTAATACGGAATTGGAAATTCATAGGTAGTATACATAATATTGACTAATATGCATACTTGTACTCAGAGCTCTTACTGAGGGTACGTACATTTAATGGAGCCGTTTCATCTGATTGTTTTGCTTCAGATTCGAATTGAAACACCCATATACGCCGAGCGAAAACTTTCTGGTGTCGGGATGGAATTGTTTTTTTGTTTTACCTGACCGTTTCACCAGAGTCGCTTGTTATTGAAACGAAGTTCCTTATCGCGCGTTGCGAAAGGGGGTTAGACGGAAATTAAGACCAAAAGTTGTAACGACACTTTTTTTGAGTAAATAAATATGATGTCTTTTTAATCAATATTTTGTGATTGGTTAATTTTAGATCAGATTTTTTTTTTATTATTAAACTTTAAATTCAATTTATATTATAAATAAAATTTTATTACAATTTTTCCATTATTGTTATAGTTTTTTTTGGACTAGACCAGACCTGGAATGTTCTGGTAATGGAGATAATATCGAAGATCAAAGATCCAGAATAATTGGATCTTTGATCATAAATGGAACTATGTAGCATAAATAAATGAACTAAGATCATTTTTTTTACATCCGCAGGCGCAGGGACTTCTACCACCTACAAAGTATCAACCTGCAACTTGACGATATTTTTTTTTGGTTCTAGGGTTAAATGCTGTGAGATTTTCTTCGAAACTCTGAACGCTCCTGCATTGTGCGTGAAACCACAAAGTTTCTTAGCTCTGTTCGGATCAGGGTACACGACAGGGCTCTCTGTAGACCTTGGAGAATACGTCACAGAAATAAACCCGCTCTACGAAGGAGGTTCTATTAGCTATGCTAATATGACAACCAATATCGCTGGAAGCGACATAAAGAAGTTTGTGGAAGATTCCCTTTTGAAGCGAAATATTGACCTTGGTTATGATAGCGAGGCGGTAATAAACGATATTTGGAAATTAATGTATATCACTGAAAATTGTGCTGTTACTAAACAGCAATATAAGAAGGAGTTCAAGCTGCCAAATGGTAAAGTTATAGACGTGAGCGACGAGGTGTTCATGGCTGGTGAGATGTACTTCCAACCAGACCTCGTGATAGGGGCGAGTCCGGATGTATGGCCCGTACAGGATGCCTTGGTGACTGCGATCTTAAAAGTCGAGGAAGGTCTTCAGTCTGACATGTACGACGCCATTGTTACACACGGAGGATCTCTGACCATTCCAGGGTTCAACGAGCGATTAAAACTGGAAATTGAAGCGATAATTAACCGACCTGTGCACATCGTAGAAACCTCGGAGCCGTACGCGGTGGCATGGATGGGGGGCGCAGTGTTCGCAGGAATGATGGGAGCCCCTAAGCTGTGGGTGCTTAAGAAACAGTACGAAGAGTTCGGAGAGAAGATTGTAAGGACCAAGTTCTTGTAAAGGTTGTGTTAAGTTTTATCTTTAAAATAAACAAACGTTCTTATTGTTTACTGCAGATCATGTTATCGCCTTATGTAATTTATGTTACACACTTTCAGTATCGTACGCTTAAAAAATTGTTGATTAACAAAGGACTAAAATTACGACTGTAATTATTACAAGAGCCCGCTGGCGAGACCTTAAGGAACTTTAATTTCTATGGGAATTAGTTCTACTAACAGTAATTACATTGGCTTAATAGTGACGTTCCACTATCCACGAAAACAAAGCTATGATAAATGTTGAAACTAACGTGACAAAATGTTACGAAAGGTCTTTTTCGTAAAATAAAACGAAATCTACAAGACGTAAAATTTATATGGCTATCGATAAATATAAAGTTTTGATGACTTATAAAATTGTTTTCACAACTGAGAAAGATGCGATATCATTCATTTAAAGGCGGTCGCCGCTTGTTGCCAATATATTGTCATTTTGCTTGCACTGATAAGACCGTCGCAATGTATAGCTATACAGGATGGACGAGGTATCGATGCGAAGCCTGTTATTATGCATTAAGTATATCATTCTGAACCTTCCTGCGTCGAAATTTGTCGTCAGTTATGAAAAAAAAATCTGTTGTTTTAAAGTAAAGTGCAATTCCTACGCAGTGAAAATGTTTGGAATAGCAATTGTTTTTATTTACCGTCAAATATGTCGATGTCACTTTCACTCTGCATTAGTTGGCAGAAGATTTCACGTTTAAGATACCTTGCTGGTTGATACGAGAGGTAGGTCATTCTATTTCTTTCTATTTGATAAAATTGCGAGAGCGCATCCTCCAAGTATATCATCGTGCCCATCGATCGAGATTCATTCCAGATATCGATGGGTGCGACCGACTGCCAAGTGAACAAACGTTTATAATTATACTAGCTTCCGCCCGCGGCTTCGCCCGCACGGTGTTTTGGAAAAAGTAGTTTATATTCTTCCACAGACTTCAGTTCATCCACATCATAAACGGCTCAGCAGATTAACCGACGACCGAAAACATACATTCACACAGATAGACAAACGGATAGACAGTTGAAGTTACTTTCGGTTTTTATAATGTCAGGTAAGGATTAGTACGCATACTATTATTATTGAAGAGGATTACTTGCGCGGCAGGCCCGGAAAGAGATGGCAAAATGAGCTGGACTCCTTAAAGGATTGGCCCACAATCGCTGTAGACCGGGAAAAGTGGAAAGTGAGGCCTTTGCCCTGCAGGGGGATAACAGTGGCTTATAATTGTAATGATAATCACTTGATATAGCGGTTTCACATGTCGTTTGGTAGCAATAAAAACTGAAAGGATTAGAATAAAGTACGTTAGTAATGATCGATATGTTTTGACGGTTCTACTTACTACAATAAAATACTTCTGTAAACTATGTTAAATGATTTGATGATTGAGATTCATTTGAGGATGTAAATTCAACGCTGTACAATCAACAATCACTTAGATCACTCCGGGCTGGCCGGAAAGGTGAAAGATGCTAACATAGGCAGCCAGTAAAACCACCACACCGTTTGATTGCTGTCTTGTAGACAGCGATCAAGAGCTTCGATTGCGCGTTGGTGCCACATCACATAGGTAGTGCACTCGTCCCACACGATCAGCTTGCACTGTTGGAACAGGATACCACGTTCATTTTACTGATGTTGCACGCAGGGCTTTCTTCGCTCGCCAGATTAAGAGGTAATTTAAAGACCGAATGTGACGTCAGTCCACCATTTAGCAATGTTGCAGCAATTCCAGAGGAAGTCACAGCTAATGCAACATTATGATCCTTGCGTTTTTAGCTAGAAGCAAACTAAGCAAAAAAGTATTGCCTGTAATAATCCCGCATTTACCATTCTCAACTCGTTGTAATATTTTGTGATAAATCTCTTTCTGCTCAGGTTGCAGACGTGGCACAGTTTCGCTCACGTGAGCGTCTAATAAGGTGGTATGGCAGCTTAGCTCTCTTGAGGAGTGGCTAGAGAGGCGCATCGGGTGTCCTCACCGGATGTTTCGGGAGGTTCTTGCACATTCTCAGGCAAGAAGAAACGCTCGGGTGCCACCATTGCGAGGATCGCCCGGAGGACATAGTGAAGCATACGGTGGAGGTCTGCCCTGTTTAGATGGAGCACCGCAATGTTCTCGTAGCGGCGATCGGCAGCGGCGGTGACCTCTCGCGTCTGGCCCTGGTTCAATCTATGATACGGAGCGAGAGGGAGTGGGAAGCAGTCACCGTCTTCTACGAAGCAGTTATGCTAGTGAAGGAGGTAGCGGGATGGTTGAAGCTCAGAGCCTCACGTCCCGGCCGCCGCAAGAGACGCATCACCGCCGTCCGATCAGGACCAAACCCATGCCGGAAGGCGCGTTCTTGTTTCGCGCGTACCTCAAAGAGATGTCAGCATTAAGAAAGGGGTCCGTTAGGGCCAAAGCCTACCAGGTCAGCGGAATTGTCTGAAAGGGTTACCGCTACCCCGGCATATAATGGGCTAAGGAAGGAACATGGATGGGTTATGGTCAGTAAGAGACTGACGCTCCTTTCCGCTCCACCCAGAGCGAAAGGTCAGGACATTTTTTTGACATGGTTCACACCATCAAAAAAAAAAAGATCTGATCAAATCATTTGACAGCTCTCCTTTACGCCGGCCGCCGTGGACTCGGCGATGGCGCGTCATTGCCTGGACCCTCTGGAGTCCTCGCTGTGCTCTGCGCACCGCCGACTAATAGTGTGCATTTAATGGCGCCCCACTCATATCAATCTTATCGTGATAACTTTTAAACTATTTGTCAAAATTGCTTAGTGTAAAAGACAAAGTTTATCTTCATTAATCACTTAAAGTGATAAACGTATTTAATTCGATAAGAATTAACTGAGTACTCTAAAATGTGCATTGTAAAAAAAGTATCAAATTGAAATGTATTTTTGGCTCACTATTTCGTATATAATGGCTTGCACATAATAGGTAGACATATGCTGTCGCGGATTTTTATATAGAACTTTGTAAGACAAACAATCCCACAATACATTACCTTCGCGTAACTCTAACGGTTTAGGCAGCGCACGCCCAGATAGCTCTCAGAATGCAGGAATTTGGCGACTTACATGATACTTATCCTTATATTATGGCCAAATCACGCAAAGTCTATGTAAAATGTAGCCTATGTGTTATTCTGATGTATAAGCTATATTATTGGTAAGTTTCATCGAAATCTGTTCAGCCGTTTTTGCTCAAAGAAGGAACAAACATCCATCCATCCATCCATCCATCCTCACAAACTTTCACATTTATAATATTAGTAGGGTTGGGTGAACAGACTATGCACGGGATTCATCATAGCCGAGACCTGCTTTATTTCGGGGCTAAGTATGGTCATGCTACCCCTATTTTTTTTGTTAATAGACTTCTTTAAACAAAATCAGAGAACTTAATTGTTTAGCTGATTAATAGAGACGTTGAAATCTGAACAAAAATCTCATCAAATTGATGGATGAGTTTTTGTTGATTACACAAACTTATAGGCTTTTTTTTTTTTTTATAAGGCTGGGAAATCATCCAATGACTGCTCCCGCTCTAGGTGGAGCGGAAGGGAGTGTCAGACTCTTACTGACTAAAACCCATCCATGTTCCTTCCGTAGCCCTTTATGTTCCGGGGTAGCGGTAACCCTTTCGGACAATCCCGCTTACCCGGCTGGCTTGGCCCTGAGGGGCCCCTTCATATGCTGACATCTCTTTGAGGCGCGCGTGGAACATATACGCGCCGTACGGCACGGGTCTGGTTCTGATCGGACGGTGAGTCACCCATTACTCACCGTCCGCAGGCCCGCGCCTACGGTGGCCGGGAGTCGTCACGTGGCTCCCGACGCCCGGAGCGTCTCCCGCGGCGGCTGGGACGGGAGGACCTTTCTCTCTCCCATCCCGCCACCTCCTTCGCGAGCATGACTTTTTCGCAGAAGCCTCCCACTCCCTCTCGCCCCGGACCATGGCTTGCACCAGGGCCGGGCGCGAGAGGTCGCCGCCGCCGATCGCCTCTACGAGGACACGGCGGTGCTCCGCCCAAGCGGGGCAGGTTTGCACCGTGTGCTCTACCGTGTCCTCTGGGCGATCCTCGCAGTGGTGACACCCGGGCGTTTCCTCCCGCCTGATAATGTGCAGGTACCTCCCGAAACATCCATGTCCGGTGAGGACCTGCGTCAGGCGGAAGGTGAGGGCGCCGTGACGCCTCTCTAGCCACTTCTCAAAGATGGGCCTTACCGCCACTATCGTGGCGTGCCCTGCGCTGGGTTGCGGCAGTCGCTGATTCCAGGCCGCCATGAGATCGCGCCGGAGGTCCGTCCGCTCCGCCGCAATTTGCTGCGGAAACGGAGTTTCCCCCCGGCTTAGTACCTCCGCGCGCCACTCGTACAGGCGCGCGAGGACCATCGCCTCCAGATCCCACGGCGGCAGTCCGGCAAGGAGGCTTGCCGCCTCGCCCGAGATCGTGCGGTACCCCCGGATTAGCCGAATGGCTACCACCTTTTGGGGCGCGTTCAGGTAGTGGGCGGCTCGCCGCCGCAATGAACGCGCCCACACCGGGGCCCCGTAAAGGGCCATGGACCGCACGACTCCCGCGTAAAGCCTCCGGCAGGAGGCGTTTGGCCCCCTCAAATTGGGGAAGAGCCGCTTGAAGGCGGCCCCAGTCCGTTCCAGCTTGGGGGCCAAACGTCGGAAATGCTCCACGAAATTCCATCGGCTGTCGAGGACCAGACCTAGGTATTTCATCGTGGTCTCGACGCCGATGTGAACCCCTCCTACCGTAAGTTGGGATCCCGATGATGGCCTATTCCGAGGCCCATGAAAGGACATGGCCTCGGATTTGTGCAATGCCACCTCGAGACCCAACTGCCGGATCCTCTCAACGACTATCGCAACCCCGCGTGTCATCGCGTCGGCCGCCGCCTGATGCGACCTTCCCTGCGCCAAGACCAGCGTGTCATCAGCGTAACAAATTACGCTGACGCCGTCAGGGAGGTCGGCCCGCAGCACCCAGTCGTAGCCGATGTCCCACAGGTGCGGCCCCAGAACCGATCCCTGTGGGACACCGCACGACATCTGTCGCCGGTTCCATTGCTGTGCCATATTTAGATTTTTCTGAAAGTAAGTTTGTAAGAGTTGGAACATATTTTTTCACGGTACATGCATAGTGTCCATTATCTCCAACAAGCAGTATTTCCCAGAGACAGTTTGGGTTCGACTTTAGCATAGACTTTGACAAACTTTTGGGAATAAGCATAACTGAAATAACTCGGCTAGGTTAATGAAACTACGTCTCCCTATAAACCAGTCTGGTGACTACTCCCCGTGATATACCCGTACGAAAACTATTCCTATGATCCACGGTTTCCATTTGCATCAGCAAATACTTTCTAAGGAAATTTCCTCAATGGATACAAAACAAATCATTTCCTACCCGAACTGAAAGTTTGACACAAAAATAGACTTTAAACTTAAGTATCTAAGGCTTTATATGGAATGAGAAGGTTTAGGTTGTGCGTAATTGAATCTGAGTTGCAAAGGGTTCTCTTTTATAAATTCCTAAACAGTTTTGGGTGTGAGAGCGAGATGCGAGTGTGTTGGTATCTGTGCGTTTTATGAGCCCGCGTGAACCCGGCCGTTTTAACAAAGGACTGGGATAAAACCAAGCTGCCTGATTATATTAGATGGCTCGGGTTTGGGATGCGCTTCAAACGTTACGATGTTACTATAGGAAAATTTAAATAGAAGGTAACTTGCAGTTAATTGCAAGCTGTAACGATGTTCTCAAGCTGTGCCTCTCATTATCGTTTTTCTTCTTAGCGTATCGATGGGGAAAGATGCGCCTCGCAGACTCCGCTCACCGGCGTAATCATGAGGCCATTAAGTGTAGGTACAGGTAATACGGCACAAGATTGAAGATAGTTAAAGATCCTAGAGCAATTTAGAATTAAATTTCAATAGATACTCTTCTTAGTCACAGATACACTAAAGTGTGTCGATGGGAAATATAAATTTAAATTTCTTGTAGCACTGAACTCAGTAACGGTAATACCATTTGGCTGACGCAGACAAGATCCTCAAGTCGTTTGTGGATACTGTTTTAAAATAAAGAATATGTATAGCTAAGGGTGTCAATTATTACATAAAGGGCTAAGGAAGAAACATGGATGGGTTTTAGTCAGTAAGAGTCTTACTCTCCCTTACGCTCCAGAGCGGGTTGAGTCATTTGATGATTTCCCACCCTCAAAAAAAAGGGTGTCAATTATTGGGTGAAATAGTAAATTAGAGACATTAATGGTATCTATTTATAATTGTATTAATTTTAGCGGGGTGTTTAAAATATGTGTTCCTTAGCGCGACACCCCTGACCGGCCAACCGGGTATCTTTATAAGCCTCAGTCCATCACTTCTCAAAATTAAATAACCCCATGTGGTGGACCCGTATCAAAAGATTTTGACCCCTGATTTATAGACGGACAATATGCTTTGTGTAGGTGCCTACTATAGAAAGATTTTGATATTGGTGAGAAGGCTTTAGCCAGTATCTCGTTGGTTCAACTATAGCAGTATAGTGAAAACTAAGTAAACATACTCACGTTACTTTACATTGAAATGAATATTTTATTACGTCGTCATTATACGCAATAAAGTGACAGCAGTGCACCTCATTCGACAAATAGCAAATTCGAGCTAGCGGGTTCCTTACACATTCGTAAAAGGGCCTTCCGTTCCCTTCATGATAAGAACTCTCAAGGAAAAGTTTACGAGTTTTACAAATAGTTGCGTGTTATCGCCAGCCCAGACCCTGAGGGTTCAATGACCTACAATTTTTCACCGGTATATTATGATGATGCCGTTGACCTCTACAAATTGTCTGAGGGTAGTCCGACGTTATTAATGTGGGGCAAGAGACGAAATTGGTAATGAGGGATATTTTGTGTTGAGGCTGCGTGAGTTTTATTAATTCGTAGAAGTTTGCTCTGCTGTTTACGAAAGTAACTTTTTAAACTTTCCTAATGCTAGCACTTGGAAAATGTAAAACAGTTCCAGTGCTGACTAAGTACATACGTACTCAAGTTACTACATGTATTTAAACGCCTCAATATTATAGCTATGTATGTTGGAATTTTTAAGCTACTCTTGGACGGTTGAATTTTCAACAGCCTGTTACTTAGTGTAAGTTAAAAGGGGCTCTTTTTTTTTGAACTTGTAGTTACAAATCCGACTTGTAGCGCAGTCTATCACTGACATCGAGAGATAGATCGCTTTAGATCAAAGTGTACCGCAACGTATTTAAGTATCGGCGTGTGCAGCAAAGTACCTGAGGTACATACCTGAAAGTTTGTATAAAAAATGTTCGTCATATTTGGCGATGGGAAATCCTGTAAGGTATCCATGGACGCTCAGGGATGGCGATTATAATGTTAATATTTTCGTAAGCCGTAGTAGAGTACTATACGGGAACTATCAGCGATCTGTCTTTCGCGCTCCCAATCGGTGAGACGTGCGCAACTGTTGTGGTGTAATATTGCGTGAAATGAGAATCGTTTAGTGCTCGCACTGAGCTGCATCGACCACATGGTGCTGTACCCGGATAAACGTACTCCGGCCATTGTGAGTCGAACATTAGTACAGACGCCAGCACATCAAGCTATACCTAACTGTCAAATTTTCTCAATTAAAAATGAACCTTATGTCTTCGCAATAAAGTTGAAATACTATCGAAGAAATTTGACAGATTGTGGTAACTTGATGTGCTGGCCTCTGTACATAAACAGTTTATCAAACGGCGATTTTGAAACTGACGCTATCTTCCCATGAGGGTGAGTAGTCAGGAACTACAGAACACCATCGGCTATGATCCGCACATCAAACCATCCCGTAAAAGAAAATTGCTTTCCAGTTCGTTTAGTTTGGTTCGTAGTTAATTGTTTTGTGTAGTTGTTTTTCGTAATGATAAAAGATGGCAGTTTTTGTCGACTACCATTTCTCAGCTAGAATTCGCAGCTCGTTGGGCCAACCCGAGACAAATACCCATCTTAAAGGTTTTAAAGCCCAGAACCAATGGCTCCATAAATATCAAAGACTATAATTAATATTCTATGGATAAAAGACAGTGGCGCGCTCTACTAATGTTCCTGTAGGTATTATTAATTATGTAGGTTTACATGTACCTACATGGAGGGTAAAAACCCCTCCTTTACGCCAATCGGTGTTTTTGCACCCACAGTCGCAAACTGGGGTCTAATTTGAATTTATGCCAGCAATAAATATTTTTGCTGCCTACCAGAGAGTTATTGGGTACAATTTATTATGCCCGTACAATTTTAAAGGGTTATTTTTTAGCGATGGACTGATGTTGGCACGTTTTTTGTACTAATCTGTTGTTGATTTCTTTTTCTGTATTTACTATGCGAAAATAGACATACTAGACACTTGTACTTCTAGGTCTGATTATTATCCTACGGGACTTACTAGTGGGATATAAAGTATCCTATGTTCTAACCCAGGTCATGGTGTACCTGCGTGCCAAATATCGAAATTCTTTCAAGCTTTAAGTTGCAAACAGGTCATAGAAAGACGGAGCTACTTTCGCATTTGTACCATTAGTATGAATGGCCACTGCGTGTTCACCATCCAGTAGGTATGGCTTTAATAAAAAGGCCTTATCATATGGATCTGAGCTGGTCTGATCGATCAACATGCTCAATCATCATCTTTTGCAAGTAATAACTGTATTCATCAACTCCGAGTCATACATCATGTGCTGTCTTCCAGTTAGCTAACTACGAATATGGATCAGCTTTTAGAGATCGGATCGAAATAACTGGATTTACTAGAGCTAAGACAAGTTTGAATGAAAAATCAAAGACCGATCTTCTATCAATTTGCCGAGCCTTTTCCCAACTATATTGGGGACGGCTTCCAGTCTAACCAGATGCAGCTGAATACCAGTATTTTACGATACCCCTTGGTAAGTCTGGCTGTCAGACTTTCGGGCTTCTGACTACCTGTAAGGACTGTCAAAGATCCAAAAATGACAGCCGGACCCAACAGCTTAACGTGCTTTCCGAGACACGGAGGAATAATACTCACTATATAGGTACAAGTTCTGTAAAGTAAATTAAACTTGAATATTTTACCACAAATGTCGTTAGAACTGTAAAAGCACTCCAATACGCTACTATCGGGAGCAGCAATTAGTTTCCAGATCAAACAATAACAGCAGAGTTAGTTTCTAGTTTGTTCTCGAATGTCTGACGCCCAAGGTCGGAATGCATAGAAGTTATTTCTAAGATTTGGGGTAAGGACCGATCTTCGTTGTAATTATTTAGATCTGTGTGTAGCGTTACATGCGAGTTTGTTTTTGCGGCCCGCCCCCACTTCCAGAGGCTTTACAACTTCACAAATTACCGAGATTTCTGTACTGAATGTAAGTTTAATATTCAAGCACAACAAACATGAACCTTTTGAAAAACATTATCTAAATTATGGTGTTAATTGCTCCAAAATCCGTTGCGTAGTTCAGGAGAACAACGCGGTCTCACAGACAGGCAAGAAAGGTGACATTAATTTTAAAAGCATTTATACATACATATCTATTAATGTTAAAGAGTGTTGCGTAAATAAAAGTTGTAATTAAAAGGACAGTTTGGTATCACAAAAAAGTATTGCTTAATTAGGTCTTAACCTGGGCAATACATTTCGTCCAGATGTAATCTTTATAAAGAGTACGCGCGTATTTTTTCCATTCTATCCACACAATACGTCGCACCGCCTCCACGTTCATAATGCATTAGAGGTCACTATTAAATAAACCATAACTCGGCCAACATCACTATTATGGGTATCGTAAAAGGTGATTACAGAGGATTCGTAACTACCGGGCCGCTATAACAACAACCTGTGAATACCAATCCGGATGCGAGAGTCGTGATTGTAACGATGGTATTAATATTATACGATTTACCATTAAAGGGGTCGTTCAAGGGTCATACTCAGAAAAAGTGTACATTTTAAATTTGTAACGAAACTGATAGGTAACGATACTGAGAATCAAAATAAGGTATAGTACACATGAATACATATATACACATACGATAAGAATTACCAACAATTTTTTTAATAACTGTTTTTTCTAGTGAAGACTCTTTGTACACTAAGCTGAGAGACTCGGATAGAATTTCAAATGCAGTCGGTGTCGATGGCTGCTCTCTTTCAACTGTTTGTCGTCTTGACTGGTTTTTGTTAATAAACCTTTTTTGCTTTAGCCGGTAGATTTGCTTTCTCATGGCTTCTTTTTTTTTTAATAAGTGGATGAAATAAATATTTTTTTTATTTTTTTTTCTTGTTTTTTTAACGACTTGTTCTTGTATCTTGGCAACGTTTTAATTCTTTTCGAAGTTTGACTGTCTTAAATTTCCACCTCTTTATAATAATATGCTCGTTTAGAATTGTTACTGTATTTGCTGCATTTTAGTTTCTATGAATTAAAGTGTTTTCTTGACATCATTATTTTATTTTTAAAATAAAGGTAGAAACTACAGGAATCTTAGTTAGGTATTTGTGATCACCACATCGTCATACGTAGGAATATGTAGATAGATATAGTTACCGGCACGTAAGTTCGCCAAAGATTTTCGTAGTGGAGGAAGTACGCGCATGTTAAAATGTATGATGAAATTGTGCATGCGCGAACTTCCCACTACCAAAATCTTTGGCCAACTTACGTCCTGGTAACTATAGCTACGTACTTGTTGTTCGTGTGAACTAAGCTTAACAATTTCTCAGTTTCGTAGCGTAACGCAATATAACGAAAATGAGAATAAGACATGAGAAATTATAAGCCCGAAAAATATTTTTACGTAAACCACGTGTTTACCACGCAAGCACTGAGCATTTTCGTTAAGATGTTACAAAAAATAAGAAAAGAACATAGTAAGTAAACAAAAATTATAGTAAACTTAATGCAATAATAGTCGTTTATCACCCTGAGGTATTTTTTTGTAAATATTCATTTCATACACGTCTTAACTCCACAAATACGGTGAAAACATAATGGTTGCCGCGACAGAGATTTTGAAGGAAGTAATAATGCTGACAGAATAGAAAACAGTATTTATACCACTTCAAATAATGGCGTTTCAAATTTTATTGCGTGTTACTAACCCTGAGTAACGAAACTTCATAATTTTAGGACAACATTAGTTTATTTAAAATAAATTATTCTGTAAATGATTTACGAATAAAAATGGTCCTATTTAGTTACTTGATTCATCAAGAATAATATAGCCACAGTCAGTGTTAAGTAAAGCGATGCACATTCGTAACAATTCATCTCTGAAAATGAGTAATAGTCATTGGGACACTAAAAAAATGTATGATGATATTTATAACAATGTTTTGACACTCAAAAAATATACTCTTTTAGTGAAAATTAAAGTTGAAATACCAGAAAAACCTTCTTATTAATAGACTAATAAAGCAACAAGGGGGAAAAAAGACAACATATCATAATATTAGATATTTACTTTAATATAAAGTAGCGGAACAAGAAAAGATACCAAATGTACACTTTTTCTGAGTATGACCCTCAAATGCCTCATAGTTGGTTTAAAAATGCTCCATTTTGGTCTTACATTCAAATATTTGAACAGTAATCGGCTGCTGTCAGATATGTTGCTCTATGATCAACGACCGACAAATACGGAACGAATTGCGACATACATCATCACTACACCAATTGGAATAACATTTTTATTTTTTGTGCTGGGTGTATTTTTTGGAGCTTAACATTTTTTATGTTTGCCTATAAAGGTAGGTTTAGACAAAGTGAACATAAAACAATACCATTATATTCTTATCTTCCCGTTTTAGTGTGGACGGATCAACTAAAGAATACTCTGTGCCTGTTTTCACAGCTAAAGTCCCCCTAAACGTCCGCCCTTCACCACATCCTTGAGAGTGGTGAAGGGCGGGCGTTTAAGAAGGACTGTCTTATGTCATTTTGACATCCATAAAGTGCTGATTCTCAGCCTAGATTGAATATTATTTATGTGTTTTGTGATTTCTATTCTCACACGAAACAGAGTGGTGGGATAGAATATTGTGCATATTTTGCTAGTTGGGTCCAAACCGACCTCGATATTACGAGTTATGAGATATTAACGACGCTCATAGCTTTTCTTTACTTCACAGGTATTAATTACCTGTAATTCTCTAAAGAAATCATGTCTGTAGTTATAATTAGTTCAAAGGTAATTGGTAGACTAGCTGAGCATAAATAATGGTTCTTATTAAACATATTATATCAATAGCTATTACACGCCTTCTTCGACTTCATCTGCGTGTATGTTTTTTATTTTAAATATTCGAGATGTAAAGTATCATTTTGTCCTTGTCGTCTTAGGCTACCTAGCTCGCTCATAGCCATCGATTCAGTGTTTCAAGCAAGAAATGGTAACAGTCAGACAATTTTTTTATAATATTAGCATAGATAACTAAACGTACCTGTGCCCCCACCATCCCCGTCTTCAGCCTCGGCAGGTCCGTGTGCGAGTATTTGGAGATGGACCAGGGTTCCACCATCGTCAGGTCTGTGTTCAGCTCAAACTCGTTGATCTGGTTGCGCAAGAATTTCCTGATGTTCCAGGGCAGGTCGTTATGTCTGGGGGACAGAGAAAAGATAGCATTGTTAGGATATAAAAATGTCTTTAGGATTACCTACTCGTGAAATTAAAGATGGGCATTGTTACAATTATGTAAAACGAATCTTGTTTCTATACAGGGTGGATATAGTAGCCTGCATCAGTCATTTGTTATTTTTTACACGAATCAAATATGAGTTTCATGGCGTTATTTACTTAGTGTGACCGAGTGTAGGTGACTAATTCGCCGCCCAGTGTAAGACCCTGTTATCAATGATCTGTTACGCCAAACCTGAATAATAATAAAATAGTTCCTACATAGCTCTCAATAAGGACAGATTTAGGTCATATGTAACGATATGAACTCTGTTCTTTCATTAAGGAAGAAAGGCCAACGATAACACCACATACACCATTTTTTAAAGTAAGTAAATGTAATTGTTGCACTTACATACGTTATGTTGGAAAGTATTGTAAATAATAATAATAAACTTTATTGCTAAAATTTAACAATAGGTTTAACATTGGCCCCAAACTAGGCAAGCCTGTATCTTGGGCACCAATTTTGGAGGGTTTAGGGAAAGAAGTTCAATAGTAAAAGTAAAATAGGATTGTTTCAAATTAGGTACAAAAAGGAAAAAAACTAAAATAAATTCTTGAATCAAAAATTAAAAGCAACATTACAAATCAATTCGAATATAAAAGCATCGTAATAATAATAAACTAGAAAAATGCTTTTGTTTGTTTGAGTTTGTGTGTAAGTGTGTGATCTATTGTAAATGAGTATGTGTGTGATCATGTCCTGTGAGTGAGTGTAGGTGTGAGGTCATGCGTGTGAAATGTAGGTCTGTGATCATAGTGGTGGAGAAGTTTAAAAGTGTCCAAGCGCGAGTATGTGTGTGACCGTGAGAATGGTACGAACGTCATACGTGTACAAATATTTTATTTTGCCACTGTGTCCAGCGTCTCTGCATCGTCATATGACAAGTGTAGAAGCCAGGATGTTATTTTGTTTTTTAATTGTTGACGAGTGCAGTTTCTTATGTCGCTGCATTATACACGTGAACATGCAGGAAATATGGGAGCCTCTGTGAAATATTTTGTATAAACAATTATTGGCTAACCTAATAAATAAATAAACATTATTCCAACATTCTATAGTCTGTTTTTCTATTCACAAAATGGCTTCAGTTTTCTTTCAACGCCTGAGAGTATTACTGCCAACCGTACGCTCAAAGATCTTTTCATAAAATTCATAAAAGGATAAACAGAAAACAATAACAATTTATGAATGCTGACCGCAAACATTTTCCTCCCGCAATTTTAAGTAGAACACTTTTTGTTCCTTCTAGAAAACTTTTAAAAGCTATATCTGGAATTTGGCAAGCGGACAAACAGACGTTGCGAGTGAAACTAAGGTCATGGCTACACAGTAGGCGGGCACGGAGCGGAGTAGCGGCCCTTCTACTTATCACCATGTTGTAGACGCACATTTTGCGTGCTATGGCCCCGCTCTCCGTGTGACGAGGGTCCAACAGTTATTTATCTGGCTGTTGCTTTAGCCTTGTGTTTTTCACAAATAGAATAGTGGTTCAGTTAACGAAGAGTTCTGATGACAGGCTTCTTGGCCACGCTTGCCTTGGAAGCATGACCATCGCTAAGTGTGTTTTTTGGTAGTTTTGTAGCGAGTTTACTATGGAATATTTCAGGAGGAGAGACAGTTTACTTTTTATTTTTTCTGCCCAGCATAATTTTCTAATGAAACCCCAAACTATAATTTGAAAGACGTGGGCTTAAACCATGGTTAAAATATTTGGTAGCGAGGCTGATAACGCATTGCCGAACTTAAAACTCCTTCAATGCTATTTACTTTGTAATAGTAGAGCTACTTTTCAGTTGTGGAAATATTGTAAGGGTTTTGTTTTATCATTATTAAAATTAGCAGACTTGTAATTATAACATAATATCAATTATTTTAGTATACTGCATTTCCCACTCTGGACAAAGGAAAACATAACACAAAAGAATGATAAATGTATTTACTGCACCACAACCATATTATACAGAATGGAACAAATTGTATTGACAAGCTGGTTATTGTAACGTTTGTGCGAACAGGGCGTATCAGTGTGTTGAAGAATTGTACAACGACACGCTCCATTATGAGCGGTGAGGCAACTCGTTTCATTGTGCTGGAGAAAAATATTGTTTCACACGCGACAAAGGAAATGTAGTCCAACAATATTTGTAGGGAATTAAAGAGTGGATTCTACTAGCTACTGTTCACGGCTCTGTCTGCGTGAAAGTCGGAAATTATCCCACGAAAACGTGAACGTACGTACTATCGGGACAAAAAGCCTATGTCCTAACCCCAGGCATGATCTACCTCTGTGTTAAACATCTAAACCCGTTCAGCTATTATGGTGGGAAATAAAAGAAAATAAAATAATTAATAATAAAACCTCAATGCATGATGTTAAAATGCAAATAAAAATATTCTATTCTCTAATATTAGTAAGTATTACGTTTGCGTAACATTCAAAACAAATTACAGACTTGTATAGTCAAGCCAAGAATTGGTGACAGATATAAATTTCTGTGGCTAACTTAGGTTTAAATCTCCAGAAGGCTAGTTGACACTTCCCGTGACCCAAGGGCTGGCTTTTATCTTGTCCAGAGGCTAAGCATTGCCATACAACGTGGCACAGACGCTAAGCTCTTGGCTCTAGGGGATGCGGAGGAGTTTTCCGACGTCATATTTTAGTTAGCAGTTTTATATTATAATGTATACTGGGTGTAACCAAAAGGGTACATACAAAAGGATATGCTACAGACCACAGAACAGATAAAGAGGTTAGAATGGAAGTAGTTCCTGATTTGTATTAGAACGCGTGTCGCCGCATGTCTCCCACTCTTGTCTCTCCACTACAAGCAAGAGATAATACGTACGCGCATTACGCAAACAAATAAACCACACGCACTTACATCGCGTGTTTACTATTGGTTGTCACACTAACGCAAATACTGCTCTGGACGTACACTCACACACGTGTAAAAGCAATTTACTTCTCATATATGTTACGGCCTCCAAAAGGTCGATTAATCATATCGATAAAATTACTGTAGTTTAGTTAATTAAAGTTTTGCATTTTTTCAAGTTGCGGATACGGTACGAATAACTTCCTAATTACATATAAATAAACTTAAATCAAAGACAAATTAAGGGGGAACATCCGATACTGCCGGGAAATTTAAATTTTCTTTAGTTTTATGCTAGTTGCAGCTCTGTTTTACGGCATAATAATAGAAAGAAAGAAAAATAGCATTTTTAATAACATAAAACGTAAAACAATGCTACAATATGCAAAAAAACTATAAAGAAATTTTCAAATTTCACGTCCATATCGAATGCTAAGTCGAATTAACATAATATAATCTAACTAATTTATTGTGAACTACTCCGTGAAAAAGTATTTATTAATTTTATCATGTTAATTTATGAATAATATCTGTGCCCGCCGGTTTCACCCGCGTTACATAATCATTTTCTGCAAAATGTTGCGATCATAAATTGTGCTACATTTAGTACCTATCCATTCAATTCTACCAGTTGCTTCAAACCACAGTTTTCTTGTAACAGGATCTTATGGACAGTTAAAAAAAAAGTGTTTGCATCGTAAATTAGATTTTAGACGAAAAACCAACTAAGAAACTAAATTAATAATCCACATTATACAATAATTGGTGTTAATATAAACAAAGTTATTTTCATTGTTATATTACTAACAATAATCATTCGTATACACATCTTAATATCGACATTGTTTACAATTTGGTACAACACTATCGACGCGCATAGATTTCCCAGAATTGAAGCTTTGGATCGACGCACGCGACGTTCGCAGGGAACGCAATACATTGCGCGACCGCTCACGTCGTGCAAGATCGTACCAATGTAATGCAAGCAATGTATAATTTTGCATCTGAATGCGATTTTATCGTTTTTGTCTACAAACTACATAATACTTTTGTAATAATTACAAATATCACTCGTATTTTAAGGTTTTTGGAGTTACCGGTGAAAAGAAATCCCTCCTCGGGCCACATTACACTCCTGACTTCTTTTCCGACACGTTATAATTGGGCAAGACGGCATAATTCTTTTTTTCCGCGGAGAATTGAACGCTTTCACAATAAGAGCGTGACTGTTGACCGGTGATTCTAATTTCGGTTGGGTATGGAGCGCCCGCGCAAATGTGTGGCGCGCCTGTCCCGCCCACAAGGCCCTTCTAACCTCTTTAACTGTTCTGTGCTACAGACCACCAAACTAAACAACTTTTACAATAGGACCTGAGCTGATTTTTTTTCACGATTTCGGTCCCATCCCATAGTAAAAGTTGTTCAGTTTGGTGCTATTGTATGTATATACCCTTTCAGTTACACGCTTTATACGTAACGTAGGTAAAATGATAAGTACAAAAATCAGAAAAACTTAAATTTTCAAGCAATAGAAAACCGCATATATTCCGTATGTGGTGCTCACTTTTGACCCATCAATTAGCAAGATAAGCACGGATCAAGCAACTTTCGACATCAAAGGGACAGCTATAAGTGAACGTCAGCGATACCCGCATTTATGTCACCGTCGTTCACTTTGTGGCTGTTCACGCACTAAAGGATATCGCATTTCAACGTCTGCCGCGATACGGAGGTAACCAGCTGTGGATAGCCCGAGTGGGCCTTCAGTGAGCCGTCTGGCATTGTACGCCGCCGTGTACGTAGGCGGCTCAGTTCTCACTCGAACTAATACCATACAATCATGTATCGAAAGACGGTCCATAGCCGGTATATATTGTATATTGTGTCAAGTGACATTCTAATACAGGCTAATCCGACTATCGACTGACCGACTGTAGCAGGCTTAAGTAGCAGGTCAAAAATTCACAATATAAATGTTATACCTACATCTTTCTCAATTTCAATTTTAATTTCACTATTTTGACTTTAATTCTGAGCGCGGTAAAGCTTTTAATACAATAATGTCAATTTAAACTACGGTTTGGCGTCAGGTTTTGTGATTAGAACAACCTACTAACTTAGCCGCAATAAAGGTCGAAATTTAAAAAAAAAACGGCGGGGTGTTTTAACATTGTTCGGAAGATAAGTCTTGTTTAATTTGTTGTATTGTTTTTGTCCTCGTCCTTTTATTTTTAGAAAAAGCAATTCTCTCTATCATCTTTCTCTCTATACATAAATAGTCCTTAAATTAAGCGCAAATCTATTGTTTACCCCTTTTTCTACGGGATTGCTCAGCATGAGTTACCACCAGGCTTAGCAAGTGCTCAATTGTGATACGGCCAATGCATTTAATTATGCTTTCTGTTGAAAGCATGATTATTACGCCAGACCCCGTTATTTCCACAAACTCCACCTTCTGGAGCTAAGTCAAGCTTCTACGTAATTATTCCTAATGTGGTTTGTGGCGCCACTCCGCACGGGGGCGCACGGGATATGTTAATGTATTAGTTTTAGTTCAGAACTGTGTAATGTGTCATTGGGAAATGTGCGAACTGTCGCGGCTGCGGTCTTGGGTTTGAGTCTTGAGGTTGCGATTTAGCATACTTACCCCGATTACGAAAAGGGGAGTGGAGGGTTATGAGTTTAACAGGCGATGTCTGTTCATCTGATATATTTAAGATTGACTGAACTTTTAAACAAGCTGCCAACTTCGTCTAATACTTAGTTCAGGTTTGTGATAAGTTTTGGAAAATTTGAATGTCGCGAACAATCTTAGCGGATAAATACTTCATCATACTCACTCGGAATAAAGATCAAAATACAACGCCTGGCTCGAAGATCAAAGCGAGGGTTAAAGGTAGAACATGCCTAGTTAATAGTCTAGCCCTAATTCCACTTCTTTCCGTCTGATTCAATTTGGTATCGACGTAGTGACAACTTTTCACGAGGATTTAGGTAGAGCGGCTGACATATTGTCGGTGATCGTAAGAGTTAAACACCAGATTTTTTTAAAGTATTATAACAGCAAACTTTGATTATCATTACTGTGGAGTATTGAAACTGACAGCTATTGAACTCAGCTGAGATGTGCTGATCGTATTCAGCTTTATTAATGAAATTCACACTTAGTTGGCAGGATTAACTGGAGTACGAAATAATTGCAACCTAGAATTGGCTTTTGTATCTATATTAAATGCAAAGTAACTCAGACTGTCTGTTGCCTTTTCAAGCCTAACAGCTAAACAGATTTCTATGAAATATGGCGCACAGGTAGGCCTTGACATTCTATTCTCCGCGGGGAAATTGTCATTGATACCTCGCGAGCTGGCCTTGCGAGAATGGGTTATATTGGACTCCTACCGACTGAAACCCAACTGTTACTACAATAAGCCGGGAGCCCGCGAGGTACACCTACAATCGCCGCATTCCTGACCGATATCAGAAGGCCATATCCAGTAGCCTCATCACCGAGTGCGGCCAATACCATGACCTGTGTTCCATGCGCATTCTAGCGCGCCTTTCTAGAAAAACGTGTTCCCATAATTGCGCGCATGTAACACGTTTACTACCTTTGGGTAGGTCTTGACCAGGGTTAGAACATAAGATACTATTTTTATCCCGTTAGAACATCCAACTCTTTTTACGCAATGATGCAGTACCTAGATGTATAAACCAGATGCACACACAAACAATACTAACTCATTAAGACTTACCCGTCAGTAAGAGGCACTTCCTCCAAGATTTGCTTGGCGATCTCCAGTCGCTCCCGGTCGTAGGAGGCAGCGGCCACCACGGCTATGATGGCCAGGAGAAGGCAGGCCACAGAGCGGCGCTCACACGGGTTCACCATTCTTGCTGTAAACAATAAAACGGTTATTACTGTAGGCGGATTATACTGCTAAACAAAAACAGGGTTTGCCATACAACAAGTCAATTTTTGATGAAACAACATGTGAAGTGTGTAGCGTTTTTGAACATAACCGCTCTACAAATTAACCACCCAAAAAGTGATTGCATGCCCCTGGTTATCAAGGCATTTCAAGCCTGATAGGGCCTAGCAAGCACTGCCATACCTACATTTATTTGCGACACGATTTTAGAATCGCGCTACAAAATATTATTGCAATAAATTGCGCGCACTGCGACAATTTGTTCATCAGTTGGATTGTTTGTTCTCAACACATATTTCGTACGAGTTGCTTGTCTTGCCTTGCTTCTTCAGAAGAGATGGATGAAGAAAAAAGCATCGTCAATATTAGTTTCATCCTTGCACATTTAAAAGTTTTCTATTATATGAAACACAATGATCTTCGAATGAAGTTTCAACGTTTGACAAATTCTGTAGACTTCATATGCTGCAATTTATTTTTGCGAAATTTGCTTCGAGAGCAATTCCACCAATATCACAATTTTAAAATCGCGGCGACAATTTCTCTTATATACGCGCACTGTTGTATAAACCAATGCGTTGAATTTCTGCAACAGAATAATCGCGCGATAAAAAGTCTTAATGCGCGCTGGCTTTTCGATTCAGCCTAGTGTAGTGATGCGTACCTTTACAAAAAAAAAATACATAATATAATATGTGGGTATAATAAAGAAAAGATGCTAGGGTTGCCAAACCATATCGCTGCATAGCTATGTTAATGAGTTTTTATCGATATTTACCCATAATGAGTTTCCTTAAAAAGTTTTGAAGCATAAAACGGGAGAATGGAGTTAAGATAGATGGATGTGACAAATTAAGGTTCACAAATATGTACAATATAATGTGCCGGAGCCGACGTGCCTGACATACCGAGCGCCTGTTTGTGAACGTGTAGACATATAATACTCAAAATGAATATCTTGCAGTTCTTGATGAGGATTTGATATTATAATCATTGTATCATTTTTAATACAACGGCCGAAATCAGAACTGACGCCATCATCTTGTTTTTCAGGACAATTTTACAGATGTTTCCAGCAACACCATCAGTCACAACATGAATGTAGTTCAGGCGCCAAAACATTGTACCATTAAATAACCCTCATTGACTTCCATTTTTGCAATTGCAAAAAATGTTTTGGTTCATAACAACCAAGTAACCTAGGCTTCCAGGTGTGTGTATCTGGACCGATGGCCTATTATATCAGAACAGAGTATCATGACAGATCTCATTTGCCAAACGAGGTATCAGCAGTACCGATTCAACATTTTGCTATGCGTCATAATATAAACATTGTCATATTGTATTCTGGCTATGTGAGACTATGTGCATTGAGTTGAAACAACGCCCAACGGCTCAGCTACTGATTGATGGCGTGAAATTCAAACTCTAGGCGTCCGATTCTACGAAATTTGTCCTTTAGATTCATGTTCCCACCCTCGCATACCAATCGATTTAGGTAGATGGCTTTGCGTGTCATCAAGTTAGGAATCTCTCAATCTCTTGAAAGTTTAAATCGTACATTATAATATAACTAGGTTAAATGTAAATTAAATTGAGTTTAAAACATTTTACTTTTTGACTGCTACTTAGGTGCATAAGGAGAAGAGTTAATAAAAAACGATGACACGACTCATTTCATCTCATCTCCTAATTAATCCTTCAAACTTAATACTCACATTTGCGACATAGGCCATAGGGGGGAACTCTTCCAACACAATGTGTCAATTTGCCACAAATTCAACGACAAACACCGCACATGCAAATCCTCTGGAGTTTTAGGTCGTACGTTGTCTGTCATTGAATTTAAGATTTTAACTAAGTAGAGATAAGGGAGATTCTTATTTGGTAAGTGGATGTGCTTTGTTATTTATTGCTGCTCATAACCACAACAAAGCGTCGTATCTTAAGAGACGATATGAGCTCAGTAAGTGGGCAGGTATAGTTCATATCTCATGGGAAAAGTTTTAATGCCGCGAGCAAGACCAAAAATGTAGTAAAGTTAGCAAAACACCAATCGCCATGTTGGGGATTTGTATTCAAGTCTTGATTGATTATGCAATGGTTCCGGTGTTTTATCAAGCATGCATTCCTTCACACAGTCTTGTCAAAGCGAAATACTAATGATAGCATAAACAGCATAACATAACATCTGAGTTGCACCTCAAGTAGGTACACTCACATTTCGCCAGCATTTTGACTACATCGTTGGTCCAGTGGTCGCAAACGCTACTGCTAAGCATTGAGTCCTAAATTCCGTCCTAAGTGCCGCCGCGGGGAACGCCCCGGGCGTCGGGAGCCACGTGACGACTCCCGGCCACCGTAGGCGCAGGCACGATCCGATCAGGACCAGGCCCGTGTCGAATGGCGCGTAAATGTTCTATACGCGCCTCAAAGGATGAAAGCGGGATTGTCCGAAAGGGTTACCGCTACCCCGGAACATAAAGGGCTACGGAAGGAATATGGATGGGTTTTAGTCAGTAAGATTTTGACATTCCCTTCCGCTCCACCCAGAGCGGGAGCAGTCATTGAATGATTTCCCAATGAATGCTCTGATGCAATGAATCAATGCAATGAATTTCAGAATTCGTGTCCAGGTGATGGCAATAGGATCTCCTCCAATTACTTGAGACCAAATGTAACTGGCGAAATGTGGATTACTTCCTAAACTTAAATGGCTATTCCTGAAACTAATCGACTACGATTAAATGTCCCCCTACTTAGGGAAATCGACTATTCATCGACAAAAATAGGTCCCATTTGTCCTAATAACTAAAACTATTTACGAGAAGATTGGAAGCTCGGTAAAATTAAAAATGTGTTACATTTTTAGTTAACAGGGAAATTGGAAGCACTTTTTAAACTAAAAATCAAACACATTTATAGTTTTAAGGTGCTTCCAATTTTCCTGTTACCTGAAATAATAAAACTTTACGAAGGTAACCTTTACGTAATCTGAGCTAACATTTTACAATGTAGAAACACTCCGTACATTGTGTTGGTCCAATATTATCTAGCAAGTTATAAAAGTGGATAGAATGGAGATTGCTTGCTACAGTTATAGGCACGTCTTCTTTAGTTCAGGCTTAGTGGGGACGAGGAGTGGGTACCTACTGTTTTAAAATTTTGTCTTTTTATTGTGTACATAGATGTTGATTTGGTGTGGTGTGAAATAAAAAAAAACTATGTAAGATAATTTCTTGGATTGTTTGTTAATCTTAGAGACACATTGTAAGTCATTTATCGTATTTACGTATTATTCCTTAAATCTTCAACCGCTATCACGATTCTTGGTATCACAACGACGAGAGCGACTAATATGAAAACGTACTCTATTATTAACCTATTTGCGTCTAAGACAAACGTATTCCCAAGAACGTTGGCGCGGCATCCAATTAAACCAGATGCGGCCGTAACAGTAATAAATCTTCCACACACGTACATCACAGCATCACCCACAGCGACGTCCTTCGCACCTTAATCCCCCATGGCTAAGAATGTCGCCCCTTAATCACCATTCCTGAATAACTAACACGATTTACAGGGAACAACATCGAAACACTCCACAGGTCGCCAGCTTACCTCTACATGTCAAAAACAGGTCAGAGCGAAAGAGACAGAAATACTGTTCTTTATGTGAGCGAAAAGGTTCGAGCATATAATATGACGGGCACCAGGTAATCCCGGTTTTGTACAGAATACATAATACAGGTCTAACAAGGGAGCTTTAAAAGTAATTAAAATGCTCCTGGAGATTATCTTTTTGTACGGAATTGGTGTCTCTTGCTGGATCAGGGAATGATCTAGTACAGCTGAGACCCTTTTCACTTTAATTTTTTAATGGCCCTCGTGTATTTTTGGGACGAAGTAATTTACAATGGAGAGGCTAGGACCTACATACCAAAAACACGGCAAAAAATAACTGAAAGTTTTTCAAGGAATTTGTCTAGGAATAATGTTGCCAGTAAAGCCACATTCGTGAAAGTTGGTTAAATTATTGATCAGGATATTAGACGTAGCATTTACCTTTTGAGTTAGTGAGATTACGAGACGGTACAAACGTTTAGCAGAACTGAAATGTCCGTGGCAGGATAAAATGTATTTTCGTATTCGTCGGTTCCTTAAGCGGACTCTTGGCAGCTATCCCAGAAAATGAATCTGTACTCAAGCATCCCAATTGAGTAATTAAAGAGTCTCATTAAGTATTTAGAGTAATTAGTGTTTTAAGAAAAAACAAACGGACTTCAAATGAAGACGTTTATTCCAGTAAACGGCTGAATTACGGCAAACAGAGCCTGTTTAATTAACCGTTACAAAACATATATAATCATGGGTATAATTAAGGTCGCAGGGAAACGTTATTATATCCATCATGCTTGGTAAACGTTAAGGTGACAGCAGAACGTGGCTGTAACTATCCAAACTATAATTTTCCTATCACCTGGACAGAATCTTTCAATAACTTTATTATGAGTATCGTAAAGGACGGGATTGTCCGAAAGGGTAATCCTTTCACTACCCCGAAGCATAAAGGGCTAAGGAAGAAACATGGATGAGTTTTAATCAGAAAAAGTCTGACACTACCTTCCCCTCCCAGAGCGGGAGGAGTGATTAGATGATTTTACACAGTCAAAAAAAAAACGGTTTCTTAAAGGAGTGGCTTTAGCTCTTCACATGGTTAGAGTTACAATACAATGTGGCAGAACCTACATCCATGCCTTGGGAGTACCTATAGTGTCACAAAGTGCGGCACTTTCGTTCAATTTCTCGAGTAATACATTAAGACCAACGACGGCTCTCAGTCACACCGTGTTACAAAACTGATGAATGAAAACATAGTTTTGTGTAAGTTTACAAATGTTTGGATCCGATTAAAGTTGTTACACAAACAAGAACGTATTTCATCAATAGAATAAAATTTTATTTGCAAAGTTTGGCGGTTCATGAAAGCATTCAATATATAAAATCCTATTGTTGAAAATACTGAAATGGTCGCTATCCTATTCGCTATTCTAATTTATCTTCTAATTTTCTATAGCTAAGTAAACGCACACAGTATTTAGAAAAAATTGCCAGTAGAAATTTTAATTTTTCAGCGAACAATATCAACACTAACTTTCTAAAATTAGCTTGAAAATAACAAGGAACATGTCACATAAAATATTCCCATTCGTCGCAGTAACTTTGATAACTCGCCGCCGAACAACTTTCTGTTCCGTTTCCAGGAAATGGCGTAGTCCTAACCGTGCGCGATAGCCTCAACTCCTAACTAAGCTGAATCAGAAGCCCCGCAACTCTGACTTTAGCAAGTTATGTGGTAGTTTCTTTTGTTTTTTGTGTTTGCCTTACCAGAAGGACATACCATTAAATAAAAAATCTCAAAGCATTAGCATTTTGTGTATAATTATATTTTAAAGGTAGAGGAACCGTTTTTCCATCCATACATAAAAATGAATCCACCGTCACCAGCAAAAATTCGATTGTAAAAGTTGATTCAAATGTATGTTAAACACACCTACAAACAGACTGAAAAAGTTGATGCAAATGGAGTACGGTTCGGTTGGGAACGTCGGTTCGACATCGCATTCAATATGCACAAACAGTCCCATGGAAGCTCACTTGACACTCGGGTAACTTTCAACGCATGGGCCACAACTACGTTAGAGCATATTCTTGTGCACCCGATTTTATTTTACGTAGGTAGAGAAATATGTGTGGAACCTTGTTACAATGTTGGTCTTCTCAACTCTAGTGATTTCCTTATCCATTAACAATCTCGGTTCTGACGTAACACATATTATTTTACAACCTGCACTTGCACGGGTAGCAGAACAAGAGCATAAATGTGTTTTTTTTTGTCATAATGTTGTATAAGCCTGTTGCATCGAGCGTTAAGCTGCGTGAGTGGGATTAAAATGTAGGAAACTGTTTTTTAATGTGTTTTATTTCCAATCTTGCAAATATTTGTTAAAGTAAAGAATACAGATGAGATACATAAATTAACCAGCTAAATTATTTCTTTGTATAATTTACACCAGGGCTGATAAAAATTTAGTTTTTCCTCATTTTGTTAATATTATTGTTTAGGTCGGTTTTCCCCCTTGGAGAAGATCATTGACCTCGGAGACTGTGACCTCTGAGTTTGTTTCGCTCTTTCTTCTTAGAGTAGTCAGTTGCGGAACACCGGACTCATCTAGTTTAAAAACTTTATTCAATTTTGAAGTGTAGCGGCGTTATTTGTATCATTTATAATTTTATCAAAAACTCAAGTACCTATGTGATTTCATATACATCCTTCGCCATTCGTTCATCAGCTCGAGAACTGAAAAAAACAGGGCCACTCATCGGCTCGACTGTCGCAGTCTTAGTTATATCCGTTGCATTATATTACTATACAATACTATTTATGATAATTATATTTACTGTTGGGGGCACAGGACAGTTAAACTTCTTTATCTGTTCTGTGGTTGGGGGCCTATCAAAATTGAGCATAGTTATGTAAAAATCATCAGACCAAAAACCAATAAGAATCTCTGGTCTTCCAAGGCAGCGGAAAGCCATCAACTCTTTCAACTGATGCGTAATTATGCCACAGCTTTTTAGGAACTACTAAAACTTACATTTACGCCGATAAAATCAACACTGCACATGCGTAATCGACATGCATTTGGCTGGTTTTAATTAAATAAACAAACAAAATAAATGAATGATTACAAAGCCATTTAACGTTACACTACGGTGTGACAGGCGGCCCGTCATTAACGATTTATTGTGACGGTGTTAATAGCGCTTTTGAGCTGCGTCGGGAGCCGGGAGCAGTGGCTGTGACGAGCTGCGACTCAGTTTCGTTAGTACTTCATTATACAGCCTTCGGGGGTAAATTGATTAATTTTTGGCCTGTAATCAATTTTCTAATGTGAAATGTTGCTGAGGGAACATAACTTCCTTATATGAAAATACAATAATTTATTGATTTACGTAGTCTTTATGTATGTACATTAATTGAGTCGTTTTGTATGTCTGTCCGTGGACCCGCGTTGTCCATAAACTACGCATCTACGTCTATGCGGTTCCATCATCATTTAAAGGATTAATTCCGAAAGATGTTTGTGTTACATAATTCTTTGATAATATTAAACTTACATTTAATAAAGAAATTTCGAAGTTGTGATAACCGTGCGAAGCAGGTGCGGTTCGCTAAGACCTATGTATATAGAGAAATGCCTCACCTCAGCTAAACTATTGGGCAATGATAAATTCTATAGAACCTAATGACGCGAGGATTTACTATTGAAGGCTTTTTCTGCCACATGCCATTGTATCTGGGCATAGCGGCCCCTTTTTGTGTTCATATGAACATGACAGTGACAAAGTTAGACTGTTCCAACGCGAATAACAAGGGGACAAATCAAATTGAAAATGAACTGATACTACTTATTATTATAAATCGCATGGATTACATTGTTTGGATGTTTGTTTCTCAATCACGCAAAAACGGCTGAACGGATTTGGATGAAATTTGGCACACAGGTGTATACCTGTCCTAAGTACATGTAAAACTTTATGATATAATTTTAGGATAAAGTTTATAGATATAATGGCTGTGATAATTCCCGCCCCTATCGCAGGCGACGCTGCAGGAAAAAGCTAGAAATTGAATTTCTGAAACTGAAAAAACACAATCGCTCGTCTCTAGCCACCTGGTCGCTCCTTGCTGTTAAATTAAAAAACGCTCGGTTAGTCCTGCTTCTGGTTTTCAATTTATGAGTAGTGATTTATTTCTATAAGTATGGTACTTAGTTAAAACGTTGTCATGGTAGCTTAATTTCTTCAAGTAATTCTTAACTGTAAGTAAATCATCATCATCATCATCATTCCATCTGATAGACGTCCACTGCTGGACAAAACACCGCTACTTCGGCGGAGACCAACTATAAACGCAGATATTATCTGTAAAATCCCAAAATTGATCCTAAGTACCTAAAGAAATTACCCATTTTTACGAGTACCTACTAAGCAAAATCACCAGCGGATACACCTATTCCTTTATCAGCACATTTGCATAGTAAACGCTTACGAATACAAGTTGAATTTAAATTTTTGGATAATTAACTTCAAGCTTCTGAACGTAAAAGGTAAAAACAAAGATCCATTTCGGCTAATTGGATGGGAGGAAATTACGTCATTTTGTTTAGTCGTCATATCCGGCTGGGCGAGTTGCGTCGAGTTCTGTTTTGAATAAAAGGTAGCATTTATTTGTCACCCAAGCTTATTTCCGTAATGTAAGTATGCTATTACAACGAACGTACATTTGACAGACACAAGTTAGCCTGAAGTATTAATTCCTGGACGCTATAAAGTTAGACGTTCATAGAAGTTAACTACATAAGTCGACCAACCATATAATTTAGTTGTACAACTTAGGAGTCCCGTGTGGAACGCTAACAAATCCGCCTGCTACCCGACCGGCTAACAAAATGAGCGATGCGCAACGAACACCAACCGATCTGGCCTCGGTGCGTGAAACCTCTCCGCCGAGTTGCTTCCGACGACCTCGTCGCGACCGGGCCGCCCCAATCGTAACTTGTAAGTTGCAACCATACACAACTGCTTATAAATTACCGTAGCTTTACCATAGCTTTTTAGCCAAACTATCCTTTGTTCAGGCATATTTATGTAAACTTGCAGCTGATCGTAAAATTGTTGGAATAGGGGAGACAATCTTTCTCCACATTTTATAGGAAAGCGTGTGGGTGTACCTTATGGCCCAATTGCCGCTGTAGCGCGCAGCGTCGGTGCAGCACGAGTAGTGCCAATATTGATGCGCTGTCACTTGCCACAAAAGTCGTGGACTTTATTTTCACAAGTTTTACATTAAATTAATTGGCGCCAGAATGTAGCAGCAGAATCTCCTCAACTTAATAGAAGATAGCTCAGTTACATTTGATTTGTTTGGACAAGTGCGTTATCCCATGGTCAATTCCTTGACCATGGGATAACCAGCTTCTAACTATGAAGCTGGAAAGTGAGAACTACTCAATTTTGCAAGAAAATCCTGATGTGTTTAGATTTTTTAGTTCTGTCTTTGCATGTGAAGGTTATGAAACAAATATTGAAACCAATTTTAATGTTATAAAGTAAAAAATAAAATATATGTAAAAGTTCTTTAAAAACAAGCTTATACACACAAAGCTTTAGCACAAAGCTTTAATAATGTATTAAAAGCTTGAGCTGTGAACGTCGTTCTTACAAATAAAGATGAGAAGCCTCGAGCTTCATTTTATTTATTATTTATTTGCTAACATGTAAAACACTGGTAGGTAAGAGTACTGAATGAATTATAATTATATTACAAAGTATTAAGACATCATTATATGTTACATTATTCATATACATATATATAAGTATTTTTTTCTTGCATATATTAGAGCGAAACCGCGCGCGCGCGAAAGTTAAACTATTTGTACGTATAAATCTTCATATTGAATCAGTCTAGCTGTTGATGAAAACCGCATTGAAATCCTTTGTATAGTTTAAACGATCTATGCAGACGGCGGGAAGCGTCTTTTCGTTTCTCAGAACTGGAAAGTAGTACTTTTGTCCCGGGGGAACGATTTTTCTTGCTGTCAAAAAAAAAAAAAAACTTTGCAAACCAAGTTCTGTCTCTATACAGAAACTCTGTTAAATCACGGCGTGAAATTGTAATTAAAAAATTTTATCAACAATTTTGTAACATGAATTTGTACTTACCCGTGTACATATAATTTAGTGTTCAATAAATTATTAGTTAATTTAGATAGATTTGAGTAAAATATTTACCACTATCTATAATAAAAAATACTGGCTGGTAGAAAGCCACAGAAAAAGAAATAGGCAGGAAATCGATCTTCAGTTTTTTTGACGAGTGTGAATTATTTACGTTTACAGATTAAATATTATTGTTAATGCCTTTCTTCGTATTCGAAATGAAAAACAGAGTGTTTACCTCAAGTGAAAGACTTATTAGCGAGCTCGCTACGCTCTTGCGCCAAACCATCTCGTGCTTACATAGGTCGCTTTGATCCCTTATGTAACAATCTACTATTGTATTATACAATAGTACATAATATAATAATACAATAGTAGATTGTTGTTGTTAAACTAATAGCTCTTCTCACTAGAAGAGCTATTAGCTTATCTGATACAACAACACACAGATATGGATGCACTTTAGAACCCACTTAGTGCAACAAACATCAGATCAGTATCATCGCTACATAGGACATACCGCCCATTCGCTCGGCGAGCAAATTCATTAACAATGCCAGAGTTCCATCGAATATTTCGAATGCTGTCCTGAAATAACAGATAAATACAGTAATTTTGATTGCATTGTTCTTGCGGCTTGTGGCGACAGGTTTGGGCAGTTCCGTTCAATTAAACTTAGCACATTGTTCTGTTGCAATCAGTTGACATAATATTTTGTTTCGGCGTGCAATATTACAATAGAATGTTGTTTTGCTAAATCAATGCACATTGTACTATAAACTATACCTCAAAGGGTTTTGATACAACATAACATCACGCCTGTTATCACGGAAGGGATAGGCAGAGGCGTAAGTACCTAGAGCACCTACCCAAATATCGCCAGTTATGTTTAAGTCCCAAATTCAGGTTGCAGGTTGCTAGTGAGAAATCCTTGATGGAAAACCCAATAACACTGCCCAACCTGGGAATCGAACCCAGAACTTTACGATCAGTAGTAGCATTAGGGACCACTTAGACCAACGAAGCAGTTGGCTTAAAGTTAGAGATGTTGTAATTGTATATGTAATGCGTCTTAACCCTTCTAAAAGGGGTGGTAATGTATTAGTAAGAAATTGGTAAACGATATTGCCCTCGAAACTATCGACAGTTATTGATTGAGGTATTTTTGTTAGAACCCAAAAACATATAAAAGAAGAAAATCGTCACACCGCTGTAAGTGTTAACAACGCTTCTACAAACCGACCCGAACAACCTTCCGTTGGTTGACCTCCAAATTCTCAAAGATATAGTGTTATCGTTCGAATAGAAACTATCCCGCAACAGTAATGGCTGGGTTTTGTATGCGATCATTGTTTGCCGTCAATATATTACTTATGTAACGACCTACCGATACAGGCCTATGAATTAATGGCATTCGGAAACTGTTTAGATCGTATTTTGAAAAGGGATTTGCTGGCGCGCTTATTTTAGGGTTAAGTGTGCGTCAAATGGTGGGTGGAGCGGGCAAGTTGGGGAGCCGTGAGTCGTGGTGAGGGGCCGAGCGCTTAGTGAGCTGACCTAGAATATTTTTATGAGCACGCTTTGATGATAAACTTGTATGGCGGCACGGGTAAAGGATTTTCGGCACGCAGCAGGCTAACACCCCCACGCCCGGAAAACTGTTTACCTAAATAGTAGCGACAGTAATATAGTCCGTTAGTAGATAAATCATAGAATATTTAATGACGTGAATTACTCACTTTTGCAGCCGATGGAGCTAGCTTACTACTATTTAGTATGGTCCTGCAGCACATTGCCGTGTCGAACTGTCATTGACAATAATAATTAACGCTAATTCGAGTAAATAATTTAACAAATTAATTCCCTGAATTCGCATTCGCGTCTGTCTATTGGTATACTTTTTAATCTGTGCTGAATAAATGTTTTTTCTTTCTTTGATCAATTTTCCGACCACTCGAAGAATGAATCCACAAGCTATCGTTTGCTATCGTTTGCTATCGTTTGCTATCGTTTGCTGCGGTTGAATTGAACCTCTTTCACCTCCATATTTAATCATTCTTCGATCAACTGCAACAAGATGTAATTATTCCTCGGGACCTTTGAAGTCTGCGAGCTCTCATATTGAAACCTTGTTTGTATCATGGAAGTGGGACAACAAAGAAACCTGTTCATTTATATCAGAGAAAGGATTGAGCCTCTTCGTAGTTAAAAAGGTAATGGTCGCCGGACGCGGTGCCAACTAATTAAGTGGGCTGATTTAATAGAATTGGATTAGTGGGCTTTAGTGGACGATAGTAATCTGAACCTTTGTAATGAGGACGAGCTTGGAGGTCAGCTTCGGAGGGTATTTTCAAGGGCAACGTGATTTTGCTAGACTTTCATTGGTTGGGCTTACAGAAATAATTTTAAGAAAAGTATTTATCTCAAAATCGCTCTTTGGTTATCATACTTACCTACATATTCTTTTTATTCATATTATGATGAATATTTAGCTTTTAAATGTAAATATGATTAGATTAACATTATATTGATTTACTTGCAGTAAAAGACTTGTCCATTAATAATTGTTAACTATGTAACAAGTATCAAACTGTAAAAAACATTCTTATAATCTCAACAAAACAATATTTGTTATTGTTCTGTCGAGATAAATACATATTTAATTTTATTAAAAGCTCACGGAATAAAGTTATTCTAAACTTGTCAAACTGTAATTAGGTACATTCTTTCCCAGTTGTTAGTTATTTTAATTGATTGATACCTTAATCATAAGTTCAAAAGGTTGTCAACAAGTTATTAAAGTATAACAACTCTGTCTAGTAGAACTGGCAACAGAATCAGAGGAAAGTTAGTCGTTACAACAGTTAAAATCCGATAGACTGCGCTAATGATAAAAAAACGGATGTCTCAGGTGGAGTTCGGCTCGAAACTTGTCGGGCGGAACAAGATCTAATTACAAAGGTGGAATTAAAAGTGTAATTATAATAAAAGGGGAGAAATTAGCTCTGAACTCGTTTTTAAAGAGAATAAAGTTACGTTGAACATTAATTTACATATCTACTCGTGCGTGCCTAATTATTAAATAACTTCATACAGCCCCTAACAGAAAGGTATGTTCATTGTATGGGTAAAACTGAATATTTCGCAATGAACTACCATCATAATTGCCATACAATTATCAACTATCCCATACTTCAATACCTACTCAATTCATATGTATGGGAAGGTTAATCATTTTTTTTGGCGTTAAGATGGTAGATGGTTGGAATTACTTCGTTTAAATGTCGTGAAGTAACCGGCATGCCTGAGAGATATTTCTCAACAGCATGTGAAGCTAAGTCAGAGGGCCCATGGGCAGCATAAAAACTTTGACACCAGGTTAGTCACTAACTAAACGAAAAAGAAAGGAAAGACCAATAGTGGCCCCATAGAGAAAGTTGTTCGGTTTGATGATCTGATCCAAATCTTTGAATATTACCTTTCTGATAAAGTTGTGTATGCTTTCGACATTTACTTTGTAGGTACACCGGAGTTACCGGCATAGCTTGCAGACTAAGCAAACTGAAGTGGCAGTGGGCTGGTTTTTAGATGGACCGATGACCTTGAGTGGGTGGCTGGGTCTGACTGGATGCGGAAGGGGAGTGGGAGAGTGGTAGAGGCCTAGGTCCAGCAGTGGACTGCGATAAGCTGAGTTGATTGACAGTCTCAAATTAACTTGTAAAAGGCATAGGCATGTATAAAGGGTGATTCTGGGAAACAAAATAACTGCGCAACATATTTTCTGTATATACTGTCTCTCATATGCATAAATAAACTCACGTCTTGCCCATGTTTGTATACAGAAGCCCACGTACGCCAACTGCTACGCTACTTACATCTGGTCATACGCGCACACTGGTTGGAAGTACTACGCATCTGAGTTTCGCAAGAACATTACCTATTTGGTCGTTATATGTCCTGGGATAAGGGCAGGAGAATGATGATGTCCCTCCTAGGGCGTCCCCTCTTCTCACATCTGCCTTGCAAATAGCTTTTGTTATTCGCCTTTCATTCATCCTCTCAACTAACCAATATCAACAACAAACTTCTTCTTAGCGTGTCAATGGCAAAAATAATACTTAAATGTAGATTTATATTTTAAATTAGTTTGGCCCAAAATTCAGCAACGCGAATACCGCTAAGAAGAACAACCAACTGCATTCTTTTAAATTTTTGTGAATTCATCTTCTTTTGAACCGCTACGTTGCTTATTACATCATTGTAGCCTTTTATTCATAGTCACGTCACACATAAGCATGCGCAAGTATTGAATTCCCACAGCATTCATGTTTCAACATTCACATTCAACATTCTCTTTCTCGAGCGCAGGCACCAGCACTACATTGTGAACCACCAGCACTACTCTCAGGCATGCCGGTTTCCTCACGATGTTTTCCTTCACCGATTTTAAGCAAGTGATAATTATACAATACGCACCATGCATCCGAAAAATAATGTGGTTGGTCTAATAAATATTTAGATAGGAACTCTATTTTAGTCTAAATTATCATACCATGAGACAAACAGATTCAACAGTGTCAGTATTAGTGCCTAGTTTGTATGATGAACCATTTCACGTGTGTACAGAGCAGACACATCAGAGGACACTGAATTTTTAACATAAAATGTTCAAAATGTACTGACCACATCTATGTTCAAAATGAACTGCCCACATTTTGTTCAAACTACAGTATTTTCAGTTTCATTCATTTCATGAACCATATTCAAACGACTTTTTGTATAGCTCTGAATGTGGGGCTGTGATTGGTTAACTTTGTGATGCAACTTCACTCGGGAAGCATGGATGGATGACAGCTGCTCTCACTCAAACAAACATCATGACACTTGTAGCAGGCTTCTATAAATATCCGACCACTATGACGTATAGGTACGCATACTAGCGTTCTTCTCGTATTTCGCGGAGAAAAAAAAAAACAAATTCCCGTACGAGGTCAAAAAGCTTCTCAGCATGATGCTGCGGCATTTTAAAATAAGTTAAGCAGCGCTGGTATACCGACTCGAATAGTTTTTTTTTCCGTTTTCTGTGTGTTCGATGTAGCTGCTAGATGCCATTTAAAAATAAAAAAAACAAAATTAATGTAATGCGTGTTATGAATTATTCTATCATCCTGCTATATGAGCCATGGATCATAATTTTTAAAGTCAATTTCTCCTTTAGTGTTCATATTATTATGAAAATTAACTAACAATATTCACATCCCCAAATCACAACACACAATCATAATGTCCTATAACGCAAGTACGTCAGTAGATACAATGTGTCCGAATGCTCATTAATTAGTAAGTTTCCTTTGATGTTGGTCAGTTAGTTACGTTACCTGGAGCACGCATTATAATATAATGAACTATGCACTTCGAAATGCATTTTCTATTTTCCCTTGACGCTGCCAGCTCTTGAGCGCGGTAAGATAAGCTGATTGTGTTTAGTTATCGGTGGAATTCGCCATTAGAACCATTCCGAATTTCAGTTTTACACATAAAAGTATTTTCCAAAAATCTGCATCAGAATGTAAACTAAGTGAGGATGAAAGCTTCAGTAAAAGGTACTTACCTCCGGCTAAGAAGCCGAGAGACTTAATTTTCCTTTTAGGAGCTGCAACAAAAGAAAGGTCCTTATTAATTGGGTGAGCGCGTGAGTTGGGTTAGTTCCTATCTTTTTATCTCTTTTCCTCAACACACCGGCCACTTAGCTATGTGTTCCGCTTTCTTTTACTTAAGGACACACTTAATTGGGTGAAACTGGCGTAAAAACCTGACTGAAAAGAACGTTTGAATAATTAACCAATTACAAATTTAGTATAACCTGTAGATGACTTCTATTTCTGTTCTCAAGTAAATAACACATTTTTGAAACATGTGAAATGAATGCATGCAAAATAACATTTTAAAATACACGTCCGTCGTTCATAAAAATAATAGACTCCTAGAAAATAATAAAAACCCGACGATTGTAAAGTGGCCAGTAATATTTATTAATGCCCTTTTTTACAAAAACAATTTACAATTATATTACCTTTAATATATCACTACTTTTTAAATAATTTACATGATTGTGGTCAGATATGATTGATTGATCACGTTCAAATAATTAAACATATGAACGATCTTTAAAAATTAATGTTTTAACGGTTTGTAAATTATTTGTTGGTCTATAGGAATGCTGTGTGCTTTTTACAATATTACTACACAATTACATAATTATTTGTTTTAAACTGTGGTTTGTAACTGAAATAAAAACTGCGACGTTATACAGCTTGTTTCAATAACTGAATAACTTTCTTCAAAAATAATTCGCCGTCTCATATACGCTTGGGTCGAGTATGGATTGAACTTTTGTTGATCGCATGGAAAAAGTTGTTCAGTTTGCTAAACTTTTTCATATACATGCTGTATAGACCTGCGAAGTTAAGCTGCACTTGCCGCGGTCTGTCTATTGTTGGGTACCTATTATAAATGGATCGGGACTCCACCGTGTCCATCATTGTATAAAACTTTGAATGCTTAAAAGTGTGACAAATTAAGTATTCAAATTAGCTTGTCGCAGTCCACTGATGGACTAGACTGGATAGGTCACTCCCAGGCTGAACCACAGCATGGAACACAACACCTTTTAAGGTCACCGGTTCATCTAGCTGCTGTCCCACACTATCCTTGGCGAAGGCGATCTCCTCTCCAGGATCGTCAATTACTCCACCAGCCATGGGATGTACAACAAACACGGTCAGCACACCGGGACTTCAGCTTGCTTGCGGTACAAGCTGTGTCGATCGGCAACTCGGGTTTCTTCGAGTAATTTAATTTTGTAGTTGTTACGTAGTAAGGACATAACATACTTCCCGGCAATTTATCGCGCTAATTATTTATACTCTTTTACGCCATTATACAGTTTGTCGAAATTGACGTTAACACATCAGTGGCCCGTCGTCGTTTTAATTGATCCCATTAAGTACCGACAAAAAAGGTTTACCATAAAAGTCGCAATTTATAAAATTATCCTTAGTAAATAAACTGGCCACAGTAGACCCATGACAACAACCTACTTGTGAAAATAATCCGATTAACTTTTCGTCCATCACACGGTGTGAGTTCCGCAATGAATATCGGAAAAACAATTGAATTTATCACAGTCTATTAGTGTGAAAAAAGAAAAACCCAAAGCTGTAATTATTTTATCTGTAAACCCTGGTAATGGTTTGATTAATTTGATGGAAAATAAAAAACCTCACGTGGGTCTCGGAAAATTGCATTACATTTATTTATTTTTGAACTGATAATAATATGCAAGTATTAAAAAAAATCTGTTTAGCATAGGTAGTTTACCCACAGAAAATAAACATTTCGAACTCAAATAATAGGCCCACGTGTACGTACGCTCTTTGTATTCGAATTTCGAATGTCGCGCATTGTAGGTGCAAAAGCCAATTAAAATGTAGAACGCCAGCCATAGGTTTTGTAAAAACCAGGTGTAAGGTTTATAGGTACATGAAATTGTTTTTTTGGGCTAACTTAATATTCGTTGATGGAAAAGCTACAAACACATTTATTTGAATACATATAGAAATACATTTATTTTTTATTTTGTCGTAGCTTCGCTCCTCAATCGTCAATCTGCCTAACCTTTTTCCAACTATGTTGGGGTTGGCTTCCAGTCTAACCGGATGCAGCTGAATACCAGTATTTTGCATGGAGCGACTGCCTATCTGACTAAACCGATAACCAAGGGTTATCCTTGGTAAAACTGGCTGTCAGATTTTCGGGCTTCTGACGACCCGTAACGACTGTCAGATGCACAAATGACGGCCGGGACCAAGGGCTTAACATGCTTTCCGAAGCACAAAGTCTTAGTATGTAAAGATGGCCACCCATCCACGGCCAACCCCGGCAAGCGTAGCTTAACCTGATGGATCGACCTGTGCGGCTGTTATTATTAAGCCTCCTATGGTTAATTTACTTTTTCAGAATAAAAAACGATGTAATAAAAGTCGATGAACTATCTCTTTACAAAAAATACGTCAATCTGATTCTCTTGCATAAAAGATGAACAAACCAAACACGGTTCCACATTGATGTAGTAGTGATTTATTATAAAGAATAGAAGTTCTATAACCCCTACGTAATTCTAGGATAATTTTTGATAAAAAAAATACATAGCTCAGTCTATACCGTTCCTTAGTTAAAAGAAACCTTCGTTATATAAGGAACTCTTATTTTAAATTTAATGCTTCTAGACCTGGTGGCAGAGCGGTGCTGGCTGTGCATTGTTTGTGCTCATAGGTATTTTAAATAATAAAAAAAAAATATCTTCTTCTTCTTCTTTTCGGGTCGATGGTACTTGTTTGGATGTTATTAAATTGAATGCGCCCATTAGGTTGCCACATTGATCGCGGCTTTGCAGGTGAACGGGTCCTTAGGACACTCCAGCAGGTGGGGCATGTTCTGGTCAGACACTCCGTAATCGCACTAGGTATTGCGTGGACCAGTAATGCCCCATTTCGACGGATTGTGCCTGCAGCGGTCTACTTGGATACGCAGTCGATAATATATAAAATAAGATAATAATCAACAAAAAGTTGTAATTCAGAAGTAAATCATAAAAATGAGAAGCTGCTATCCATCATGTCTGACATATCAACGTTTGATAGCCGTCAGTTGTTTAGTGTTTACGCGTCGAGACACTCGGTGACCCGAACATTGCGTAGGTAATGTCTGCCACCCAAATAAATTGATCGTCGTAACAGACAGCTGAATATCTCAGACAACTGCTATTAATAGAACTGACTAGCATAGAACTATTTTTGCCTCGATTTTTTTAGCCTCTTTAACCTTGATTGTAAAGTCAGTAAACACGGCAAAATAACTTTCTTTTGCTGTCTATTATATTGTCAATTTTCTTAACAGTTAAATTCCCTAACTGAAGGTACAAGTAGTTAGCAAGCTTGGCATTAAAATATATTCTAGGACTTACAGATTTCATAGCTCCGATGATATTATCCTACTGCAGAAATCTTAAACAATATAATTATTTTCATAAGAAAAAGGACCACTAATCCCACCAAGCGACTCAAACTTAGCCCGTAATTTTCTGATAAAATTTTGTTGGCAAAAAATTGGTAATAAACCGTTGGTAGGACTGATTTTAATCTTGAAATTGGGACAGACAGCTGGGTCGGAGCTCAGTGTACATACCAGGCCTTGAGTGGGGGCAGGACGGAGGTACACCGGGATCCTTTGTTGATTGCGCTTTAATTATGATTGAATACCGGTTGGCCGTCTACACAATGTGGTCCTATGTCATGAAGGTTAGAGAACACTAGGGAGACGGAAAAATTGAGGCCTATGCAGGGAACTGTGATGAAATGCACGAAAAAAGGCCATGCTAGAATCCGAGTTGTATCTTAAAGGTATTACAGCAATTAAAATCGAATAACATTTTTATTACCTTAATTCAAAACAATCAATCTGCCTGCCTTTAGCCTACTATGCCAGCTTCTAGTCTAACCGGATACAGCTAAATACCAGTATTTTACATGGAGCGACTGCCTATCTAACCTACACATTTTTGATTCCCTAACTACTTTAAAAAAATTTAAGAATGACAGCCGGGACCAACGACTATTTACTAAAATTCATTAAAAGCAGTTAGATGAACATGTTGCAACGTGTGGCACCCGAATGCAAACATTCATTCAACCCATACCTAGCCTTAATTCCACTAATCTCTTGACAATAGACTGGAATCCCTGAATACAATCAAAATTCAGGTAGTCAGTGAACCGCGGTAGTTGTTTATATTGCAACGTTGTGCATTGGATATAAAACAATCGGGATTACTATGAATAAACAATTTTTAGCAAGTTGTATTTTACCACGCGTGTACACAAAGGTATAAAACGTGTTGTGTAAAAATATTTTTGATTTTATATCCCAATGAGCCGAGTGAAAAAAAAACTGTCAGAAAGAACACTAAGCGAAGACAAAGTAATAGAGAGAGAGCTATTGGTTTGCACGGGTGTATTTAGTGACTTTTTACTTTATTTTTATAAATGTGCGTTTTGTTTGTGCAGAATCAACATTTTTCTTTCTTTTTCTTCTTTCAGATAAGAGACAGAAAGGGGGTAATTTTTTTTCAATTGAGCCAAGTTATATTACTTCGAAAATTGGTAATTTTTATACATTTATTGATTTTTGAACTTGTATAACTTGACTCAGAGCAATCCTACAACTTTTGTACCATATTAACTATTGCTCCAAAAGACTAGACTAAACACACGTACCTTTTTTTTTCGTTGTAGCAAATTTGTGGATCCTGAATGTTCTCCTTTACCGCGAATAAAGTCGTGGGCTGAAGCTAGATAAGCTATAATTTGAGGTAAAACATGACTACATGATGTTTCACTTCAAATGTTGCTTTCCACCATTGCCTCTAACAGGAGTCGTAACACAGTATATTAATGTGATTGATACCTGTATCCAAAGTGACCAGCTAAGGGTTGCATCACTGAAAGCAATCACTCTAACGCGATTGTCACGAAGCCCTCGTGTAGCCTTCGTGCGGCTTACAATCGAATCAACAATGCTAGTTGAAAATCTACGCAAAAAGAGCCTCAAAGCCGAAATATAGCTTTTATCTGTAGCAAATTGTCAATGACAATTTATACACAACAAAAACCTCCGGCTTCCAAAAACACTACAAAGTGAAAAATTACTTTAATTTCGGAAATCGGTGTCTTTGGTTTTGTATTTTGATTATGCCACCGATGTCGGAAGTTTTTTTTTTTGTAAAAAAGGTTTTTAATCTTAAACTGTCATCAAAGGTACGATTGCGCCACGACTAAGGGTCTGAGGATCAAGGTCACGACTAATAATCTAGTCATGACGTTTTTCATCGCTACATGAAAAGGACCGGCCGTTCAATTACCCAAGACCAATTCACTCGTTTATTATAACACAATCTTCTTCTTCTGACTGTATTTTAAATTTTGTTGATCCGAAACTCATCTCATCTCAACTCGCCACTTCTACAGCGTCGCCGGTGGCAGAGCAGATATCACTTAAGGCCAACGCAGCCCGAGACGGGATGGCAATGGATTTTGCCGATAGTCAGGGCACACTACCCGCTTAGATACCACGGCGTTCCAGCGCTTTAATAATAATAGTAATATATCATTTATTTCAGGTAGCAAAGACCCTTAACATATATACCTTACAGACTATTATACATATTTATAAAACCACAAAAAATAAAAACTGTTGCTATTAAACTATGGGCTTGCCGCGGCACGCCGAACCATGCCTCAGCAGCTCCCGCTTTCTGATACACATTTCATGGTGTTCATCCCCCGCCTCATTCCGCGGTATGTGCGCGCAACGAGCGCCGGCGTCCTCGGCATGCCGTTGCCTACCGTAGGACAGCCATGGCATCCCGCCGCGGGAGTTCGTGGCTCGTCTTTCAATGCTATGCAATGAAATCCCTTGCGATGTCACGGCACCATTTTAAAGCATTGCAGTTTATGTCGTATTTATATATCGATACGTTTTTTTTTGTCGAGTCAGCATGGAACGGTATAACCGGCCGGCGAACACACACAGTTGACATTGAATGTAAGCCCAGGTGGTTTTTAAGTAGCTAAAGATGTAAACAACAATGGCCGCTCAAAATTTAGTATTTTTGGGGTTATATACCTCAAACGGAAAACATGAGACTTTTATAGGATCACTTCGTTGTCCGTCTGTCCATCTGTCAATATCCTTTTTCTCAAGAACACGTGGAGGTGTCAAGTTGAAATTAATAAGGAATACGTAGATCTTCTTTTTTTGCGACTGCAAACTTACCCTTTCTTTTTTGGGATATTGTTATCCTAACTACGGAACCCTTCATTGTGCGTGGTTCAACAGGCACTTGGCCGGTTTATTCAATTGTATGATTCTTAAGTTCAGGGATAATCGATGTTAAAATTATAATTAAATTACCCACATCAACACTGTTTAGGGATATTTCATATGCCACTTCTAAAGATTCAAAGTTGTTTCTAGCAACTTATTTTCTGTATTCTAAAATCAATTTTTATTTACTTAAAAAAAAACCCCGTAAGAAATAATAATATGGCGGTGGCGGCAATTGAAATAACTTTATACCTTAATTTATTTTTTTCTCTGTGAGTTAAACATTTAACGGTTTTAAAACAAATTATGTTTAAAATATTGAAAGCAAATTGCTCAATTTCGCCGCCCTCCTGTTTAGTCCGTTTTTTTTCCCAGATACTTATATATATCTATATAAAAATCGAATACAAAATATACTAAGTGGTTTCGTCCGATAAACACCAACGATATTATTATTTTTTATGTAAAAAATGTTAATAAATATTTTTTGTACAAATTGTCGATAATAATCATATTAAAAATAAATTTCGACCAGACCAAATGATGTCAGTTGTTTGCAGTGTTCAATTCGTAAATCGATCGAGTGCGGGGCAGTGGTCCAACTGCTCCGTCCAACTAGTTGGACCACGGGTCTTTACTAGGGGCAGTTGTCCAACTTTAAAAATAGTTGGACCACAGCACCTTTTGCGAGTTCCGTGGTCCAATTCATTTAAAAAACAATGTGGTGACAATTTTTTATCAGGTTCGCTGTCCACAGTGGTCTGAGGACAGTGAACCTAATAAAAATTGGTCACCCGACTTTAATTTTGTTATTTTACTTTAAATAGGTCAATATAACCGTAACCAGTAGGTACCATATACACAAAGATGCAGTTGAGGTTTTTAAAGTTGGCAAGTTATTTTTTAAATGAATTGGACCACGGAACTCGCAAAAGGTGCTGTGGTCCAACTATTTTTAAAGTTGGACAACTGCCCCTAGTAAAGACCCGTGGTCCAACTACTTGGACGGAGCAGTTGGACCACTGCCCCGCACTCAATCGATCCAGGTTTTCGCTATTATTGATGAATTAAGTGTAGATAGATATATTTAATTGCTTTCCGGTGACCCACAGGATGGAAAATTGACTGTGATAATGTGTAGGTATGTGTTTAGGCGCGACCCGCAGATGTCGCGTTTTCAATGTTATTGTTTTTGGTTCCTGGGTAACCGCCTCTCATATAGATATTTATACATTCAGAAAAAGCCGGTCGGCTTAGTTCAAATCGTGCCGAGCCGACACAAAGTGAGGGTTGCCGAGTTTTGCCAATCGGCACGAGTCGAAAAGTAATAATATGTAGTAATTGCTTCGAATCGGCTTCGTTGTTTAACAAACACTGCGGCATCGAATGTCCAAAACAAACATGTGCAACACGCCTTATTCCGTGAAGTAACGTGTGTCCAAATGTGCCACTAAATCAATGAGGCGGTTAAAAAGTACACGAACCACAAGCTGCGGCTTTCACGCGATTTAATTTAATTGCAATTGTTTTCACACTCTCTTCCACTTTGAGGTAAATTACTTGGAAACGAAGTTACCGCTATAGTAATAAATTCAGGACAATCGCTTTACTGGCCTATTTGAAACAGTGACGGTAGCTGTTTGCCATTGTATTGCACAGTTTTCGTGACTTTGGAGAAGGAATTGAGCGTCTATTGCGAAACTTTCGGATGACTTAAACCTATATCCATTTATTTCGACTTTTTGTGATGATAATCTAAATCATGTTCTAGTATCTTCTAGTCAGCTCTGTCTTCTTAAACCAAAAATAAACTACAGAAGATTAACCTATTGCCCCATATTCACAGCTTCACCTCAGGGTATGTTCATCTACTTCAAAATTAATGAATAATTAATATAAGTTAATTTATTCCGCGCTCAGTGTGTAAGGAGGCTAAGCAGGAGTGTGACAACAGAGTCAAATTCAGACAAGTGAGAGGCACCGATCGATCCCCCACACAACGACTATTGTGTCGGAGTATATTCATCTATGGGCATGATTCGTCTATGAATACAAGTCATTATATAAATATAACTAATGTTTATTATTGTATGCATCTCATGTCATGTCTGGGAGATGTTACCTACAATAGCGGCTCTGTATCACGGCTTGAGACATTTGTACGTTTTTATAATGATAGGTTAAATGTGAGGAAACGGAAGCTTTATAATATGCATTGATTTACGAATAAGCCGTATTTGTTAAATACAGCTGGAAATGTAATTTATCAAAATGGAGAAGTGAGTAGGTACTATGTATCTACTATAAAGCTAACATTTACTGAGTAGGTCTTAAATGTGCCTCCCTTAGAGCTGAAATGGTGCTAATCCATGCGTCATGTTGAATGGGCGCCGTCAGCAGGGACTGGTCATCTCTTAGCGGCTATGACTTATTTTTATTTAATTTTTGAATTGTTTTGATTACTTTTTTAAATCTTTTTTTCCAAACACTTTTTACGTTCTGCATGTATAATTTCAACATGAATGATGTATCCCATATTTTGTAACCGTATTCTGATTTAAAAGAGTGTCCGTGGAGTTTCTTGTCTGTTCTTCTCCATTGGTACCTACTGCTTTGGAATGGGCAACTAGCTTCATCTTTCTGACTGACCGACCCCTTGACAATTCAAAAGTGCCTGTAATTGGTTATGAAGGTGCATTTTTATCATTTGTAAGCTGTCACGCAGTGTTGCAGTGTAGTTACGGGATTTGATTTGAATCAATTACGAATATGTTGACATGGTGTCTTCCATATCTGTTTTCAAGGAGTACTGCTCAAAGGTTAAGGCTAACTACGAACGAACGAAGACAGACTCGACGGTATATCGGACTGTCGTTCTAGCTGAACACAACACGAAATATAGGAGGTCGCGCGCACTCTCTTACACTGTCGATGTGGCATTCACAACAAAACATTTGACAAATTATAATTCTCTTGTCAAAAAATTGGTACAAATATATATAATAATATAATATATATCTTTTGAATGCTCAACCATTATCCGTGCATTCAAATTCTCGTAGTTATATGCGGTTGAAATCATCAAAATTTTCGGATGCTGATTGTCATGAGTCCAAATCTGGTGACTCTTAGAACAAATCGGCCTTTTTATATTTGATTAAATGAGAATTTATTATCATTAAAAAGTATAGAACTAGACTGCTTAGACTAACGGATACATTAATTCCTGTTTCGTAATGAAAACAAGTTTTATCCCAAATAAAATACTTATCAAACAGCAGTTCTATAAAACCACTGCATTTTAAATCCCGATGAGTATTGATATGTTAACCCAAGTGGCACATCACTAGTGAGTATTGGCCTGTTAATCTATTCAGACCTCTCTGCGAGATACTGTGACGATATTCCGATGAATACACTTTAAATTTGGTCAATTTAAATGGAGTTTCAGGATTGGAGAATGGAAGGCTTTTAGTCTGTATTCGTTTACGTGATTGCTACACGAAGGGGGCCCGTAGTTAAGTAACAGCCAAGCGGTACATAGTTATATACGTATAGCGTACCACGCATTTGATCATTCGATCGCGATTCGGTAGAATGTTGAATGTTGAGTGCTTTAGAAAAGTTCGTCTGGTCGACAAAATAAATATAAATATAACGCAATGAATGCTGCCATTTCAAGTGTGTAAACGCAATTATTCCGCCGGTCGATCAAGGCTAAACTACGCTTGCCGCGATCTATCCTTTTTATGTGTGTGATTGGCTTTGGCCGTTTTATTTTATAACTAGCTGCTCCCACGCGCTTTTAACCGCTGCTCGGCTCGTATTGGTCGTAGCGTGATGTTACATAGTCTATTGTCTTCCTCGATAAATGGACTATCCAACCCAAAAAGCGAAGATTTTATAATTCGGACCAGTAGTTCCACAGATTAGCTTAGCGCGTTCAAATATACAAACTCTTCAGTTTTATAATATTAGTACAGATAAATAAATCCGTTGTTGGATGACCATTCGATCTTGAAAATATTGTTCTACTCGGATTTAAAAATAATTAAAATATCCACCGTTTAAAATGGAGGACTCAAAGTATGCAGGCGGGCGCTGAGATAAGACGGGATTAATCATGTCATGCAGAAAGGAGATGGAGGAAATATTATAATTCGACTGTACCTACTATGTAATTTATTTCTCTCGGAGATTCCCATAACGAAATGTTTGTTAATATGGCGATTTTACGTTTAAGATATTAGAATACGTCAAATCTGAATTCTTGGATCTTTTACGGTTTCGTAACCAAAGGATGTCGACGGGACCCGATTTATAAGACCCCGCTGTCTGTCCGAATCGTCTTCTAAATGTCAATGTTAGAACAGTGTTTTGAAAGTAAACAAATTATCCGGATATTAAAACGAACGGATCAAATAATTGCATTCCGGCATCATGACCGGTATAACAAAAATTACTAACAATAAGAAAACAAAGTTTAAAAATAGACACAACAACAATATTCTCGTACCATTTACTTCGCAAGAATCCTAGTATGTAGGAACAGAACGCTTTACGATTCAATTTACTGAACTCTACAGTAACACCAAACAATATGAAGCAACGAAGATTAACGCTTAGCAAGGCAGCCATTAACTAGCTCGTTTAACTGAACCGAGTGACGTCACGTGTCGGTTACTTAGCTAGACATAAAAAAGGTTTGCCGCATTAGGCGTCGATATAATTGCCTTGAAGCTGAGCTGCAGACTATAATATAGAATATGTTTGTGAAGTGGTTGTAATAATAATAATGATTCCTATTTTTTATACTTTTAAATGTTTTTGTTTGTTTTTTTATAAAAATATTTAAAAATGTATTCAATTATGAAATTATATAAATAAACGAATAATGATGATATTATTTTCAGCGTTTTATTTTATTTTTATTTTTATTTATAGTGATCGCAACTGCTACAGTTGATCATGAAGTCCTGGGTTTGACTCCCGATTCTGGCAAAATGTTACTAGGTTTTTTTCGGAAGCAGCTAGAAATTTCTGATTACTGGATTTGTGCCTGGTTGTTGATATTTGCCCTCTTTAATAGGTATTGTATAGAGTCCAAAATTCAATCGAAGGTGTTTCAATATTTCGTGTAAAATTATGTTTACAGATTTCATGAACTCTTATGATTTCAGGGTCTGAGAGACCAAACTCAAACAAAACTGTTGCTGCTGAATTTTGTCTGATCATGCTATTAAGATTGAGAGACTTAATTAGTCACCGAGTCTGCTTATAACAATATAACGAAAATTTGCTAAATGAGTACGCCTAATGGTGCAAAAATACTAACTGACAGACGTATTTCCCTTTCATAGTTTATCTTAAACTAATATTCGTAAGAAAAGCTTAAAATCACAACACAAGTTATTCTTCCTCAAAGCTTATTTGAAGTGTAAAATAACATTTAGACTAAGTAAAGCGGCGCCACATTTCGCAGACATTGTCACAATACTGGAAATACGGGACAAAATGAGCCATTAAAATCTATCTCAGGCAGGGTTGCCACACGTCTAAGAATAACCGAGTATATCATTTATAAAAGGGCCCGTTCTGTAAGGCTAAAAATAAATGTTCTGTCTGGGTTACTGTACCTTTTCCGTGTAATACTTACAATATTATTAGGGCATGACCCTTTTTTTACAGGTGGTGGAGCTTATCCTTTTGTGGGAAAAACTCACCGGCTTACTATGGTTATAACTATAATAAATGCAACTCAGTTTCATGACATATGATGTACAATAAATAAACTCAGACAAGCTGCGGTTCTCACAGGCTTCTAGCTGCTTGGAAGGTTATTTAAATACCAGCAGTGTGCTCAATGGGATTTCCCATCGCAAGACCGCACCTTCTATACAAACTTTGATACCCTATTTATTTCTAAAGGAGGTTTTAAGTATTGAATGTTCCCAAGTCCTTCCTCAGTGCTAACTTTCGTTACATGAACTTGTGAGTGCAAAATTTCGTGATTCTAGACACAGTGGTTTAAGCGGTGCGTTATGAATGGATTTATGAAGGAAAATAAATTATTTGTATTATAATTTTTAGTTGGTAGTTTTGACATGGGTATAGATTATCATCTCCTTTCTCACTTAAATTTGCTTTCTTACATGACCAGTCAAGAAAACAAACTATTTCAAACTAGTCATACTAAAAACCAGACTATGGAACAAACCTAGTATTCGAGATGAACCTACTGAAAAAAAGTGGCCACAAAATTGTCGGGGACATAACACCAAGTTTTCCGATCTCTACTGAGATCCCTGGTCTGTCAACCCTAATCCAGGGAAAGATGGGCAGCAATGAATTTACGTAATTAGCTCTCCAGAGGTTGCGACGGGCGACCCGTTACAAATGCGCTGAAAAAATACCAAAACTGAAGGATTCATGTGTCTCTTTGTGTGAGATAGTCGGGTCTTCTCCCTCGGGGGCGAGCAGTGTTTTCTGACAGTTTCATATTTCCCTTGGAAACGGAGTAACGAACTGAAGACATCAGGCGCCTTTGTACAGTTAGCCTCGTGCTTCCTTTATCACCTTGTTTGATTTTTGCACGATTGCACGTCATAAAACGAAAAGAACTATGCGTCTATGACAAATAAATTATTTCAACCTCAATGAACCTTAGTGACCTTCCATATTGGGATGTATTGTCAAAGTTTATAAAGCACTCAGGTTAGAGGCGGTCTATACATTTTATTTGGTTACCTACGTACAAATCTTTGATTGAATTCAAAACTAAGTATAAAACAAAAAGGCGTTTGGAGTTCCTTCCACGTTTAACGTAACGGAAATTAACATGTTAACTTTGACGTTTGCTTGGCTATTCAAACGTTTTCGCACGATTTCCCATAAAGTGAAATTCAGGTTCATGTTTAATTTTTCGTCAAGTTTTTCTACTGAACTTTGGTGTCACAGAAGGTGTCCCTATTAGGCAGACAACATGCTAATAGCTCCACAATAACTAAAGGTGAAAGGATTTCAAAGCGGGAGGCCAACTAATTCGTACTAATATTAAACATCTGAAAGTTTGTTACTCAATCAAGTAAAAATGGCTCAACGGATTTCTATGAAATCACACAGGTAGACCATAACCTCCTTTAAGATAAAAGAGGATCTGTAATATCCGCGCGAGTGGAGCCCTAGGAAAAAGCTAGTAATCCATATTTTTCGATATTTAAAAAAGACAAGACTACGTTCTTTATCGCCTAGAATCGCAACGTCGCATCCATTTTATTTATTTTTGAATGGTCTGAAGTAAAACCCCAGTAGATTCCTAGGCTTTTTGTATTTCGCTCTATACAAACATTTCCAATGCGCCGATGAAAGCGTGCGAGTCAAAGCTACGCCGTAGCGTCGTAGCAACGTAGCGCTCGTAGCGCGTTGCACGTAGCTTTTAAATTGTTTATTTGACTCTCGAATTCAAACGGAGAGCGATATTGTTTCTTTTATCTAGGTGAATTGTGTGTTTGGATGTACAGTTTATGTTTTTGTCTGATGTAGTTTTTTAGATCAAAGTAGCAAGTACTAGTTACAGAACGTTTATAATAGGTATTAGATTGGGAAATGCAAAAATATAGATTACCTACTTGAATATCTGTGTACAAATATGCATTGATTATTCCTATTTGTTGTTTGGTCACAATCTTCAAAAAAAATGTATCATTTTTTTATCGTATTTTGCTTATTGAGGCCATAGCGTTTTCTTAAATTGATTTCCTAATAAGGGAAGATTATTTCGATCGTTAGATAAGTTATATCGGAACAGTAAATAACGTTTGATAGTTGAACATAATTATTTTCTACTTACGTTTATTCTTCAGTCGATTATTTTAAAGCCCAGAGAAGAAAAACTAATAAAACACACTAAAATAAAAACACTCTATAGGACTTCTTGCATTTTTCATTTCCTCCACTAGATTGAGATAGGTCCCTGCTGTGAGTGACAGCTAGAAAGGCTCGGTGAATTCTAATCCTGTCCGGAGTCCGGACTGAGGCCCGGACTCTGAACAGCCTGCGCCATATTGCCCGGATGGCGGACATAAAGCAGCGTATTGAAGGGGTATAAAGCGATGTATTGGGAGCTTAACACTGGGCGCCAATTTCTGTCGACACGTCTGAATTTGTAAAATTGACTGAGTTCAAGTGATTTAATAAAAAGTTGAATAAGTGTTAGTAGATTGAGAATTATCGGTTAGTGGATGTTTTGGCAATTTATGGTTTTGAATTTGATTTTTCCTTGTTGGAAAAAGATTAAAACTTGAAGAAGTACCTAGATGTTAAATATTTATTTCTCTAAATTGGTTCAAAAAACGTCAAAATTTAATTGTGTTTTAAATATAGATCAGTTCGGTGTTTCTATGGAAAGACCGATATAAACTTATAGGTCAGAGTATCAGGACGTATGAGGACCATCCAGATTAATGTCGGAACAGTCTTTTGAGAAAAGAACCGTACAGATTCAAACGGATCTATCTAATCAGCGCAAGCATTTAGCAGTAGTTGTGTCGCTCAACAACACGACTTATAATACCGAAAAATTGACATTTGGGTAGGCCGCATGAAGAACGCCCACTGTTTTATCATTAAAAGTGAGAAAAAAATACACATAGTTCAAGCAAGATAATACAAACCATTTTAAACACTGTGACAGTGATAAAGAATATCTTATTTACCTTTATCGTTGATCTAATCAACGCGGTGCCTACAACAGAATAATATTTTTAATAAAAAAAAAACCACTCGCTTTTAAATACATTGCTCAAGTAAAGTGTCATAAAGACACGCATATTAATGTACAACAGAGGACAAGTTACAAATGACATTCTTCATACAACTGCTATCATCCGCTGAATCCTACTACTATCCTACTACTATTATAAAGGCGAAAGTTTGTAAGTATGGATGTATGGATGTTTGTTACTCTTTCACGTAAAAACTACTGTATAGATTTGGATGAAATTTGACACAGAGATGGTTTATATCCTGGATTAACACATAGGATATTTTTTATCCCGGTAGAACATTCCTGTGGGATAATTTCCGACCTCCACGCGAGCGAAGCCGCGGGCAGAAGCTAGTGTTTAATAAAAATAAATAAATCCTTCGCTCACAAAGGGAGAAACTTTTGTATTGTAACATACAAACCGTACAACGCCGAGAGAAGTAATTTCAGGAGAAAAGAATAATTTATTTTTTCGCTGTAGACGAATCTGTGAGGGCAGTGTGTGGTGCGCGCTAGGGGAGGAAGCGGAGCAATTAGCACTTGAATTATTCAAGTTGGTTGTTAAGCAGATAGGCTACAAACTTAAACTGTCCGTATATTACAACTTACCGTAATTCTTTGACAGTTGTATGAAAACTCTCTTTGGATTTCGAGACGACTTTCATATATTACCTTTCAAAAATATGAGGTTTATAGAACAAGACAATGTATTGTTCGTGTATTGACGCTATTTCAGACGTAACTTGTTAAATATTTCGTTCAGCTTTATGATTGTTGTTGACAAGTTTTCTACAAGTTTCTCATACATCCTGTTTTAAGTGAAATCGCAATAAACGAGAACTATAGACATAATGTTTTATACCTTGATGTAAATTTGGAATGGTAAATACGTGTGAACAGGACCTAAGTACCCAGGCAACCCGCGGCCACTCATCCCTCAGAATCTCTTGAAAGACAAGCGTTGAAACCCCCGCGGCCGAGCGACGATAAATCTACAGACTTACTTCGTTCACCCGGCGTCGATTGCCTGCCGAACAAAAGCACGTTTCTCTAAACTAAACACGTATTTCCTGGTTTGTTAACCGACTTCGAAGAGGTTGATTGTGTATCTTTGTCGAAAGTACCACTGAACGTATCTCTGAGAGTAAGCCTAAATGTAAGTGACACTGTACAGTCTGTTGGATTAAATCTGTGTGAGAATTTTGTTCTAAGGAAGGAAGAGATTTTCGTTTTCGTAGACTTACTGAAGTACTGTTGACAGTCGTTTTGGAGGTTCGGGAAACGTATAAAATATAACAAAATCGTGAAAAATCTATTAAAGTGTACTATTTTTTCAAATAATTATTGTCTTTTGACGGTCATGCTAAACATCGAATATAACGTTTATTGTTCAAATCTGAAGTTCCCATTTCAATCTTCAAAACCAAACCAACTACAAAAAAGTTGAGTAGTTTAATTAATTTTAATTTAAAATATACACTGAAAACTCAAAGTGAAACTAAAAACTGTAATAACTGATCAACTGAATTAACTTCAAATCTTCTGATATGTGATCTATCTGAACCTATCTGCTACGAACACCAGTGCCAATGACATCGTTGCAGGAGTGACCTAATACTCCACATTTATTAGCTTCGAAGCGCGCGGCGACTGTAAATGACTGCAATCTTTAATACCAACGCCTTTTCTAGGGACGGGGTCCAATGTTAGCCACGATTTACTTCTCGAAGAGGGTGGTTCTTCCAAAGACTACGGAGACACATTGGCGGCAGTTAACGGAGATGGCATATCACCATTTCCGATACAAAGCAAGTGTTTCAGGTGGCATCACCGTTTACTCAAATACTCATAGAAGCCTCTCAAGTCAATACTGACGCAAAGATGTCGTGCTCTGTGAGTTATAATATTGTACTGTGATATTACTTCTATTGCATCCATTCAAATGCGGAATCTTTTCAGGGATCTATGATCAGATTTAATGTACGAGTATGCAGTTAAGATTGCGATTGAGATTGACTGTGCAAGACATGCTACTCACTTGTGCGGGAACATTAATTGACAAAGTCGAATAATATTGTCGTTTCAAAATTAGTTCGGGGGGCGTAGACAAGTGTTAATTGTTCTGTGTCGATTCGATTTCGGAAATTGTTGATCGAACAATTCGTTATCTCAGCTATTCGGATTGTCAAGAACTTTTTGACATTGTCTAGCACTTAGCGCTCAAAAACAATTGATCACGAGACCTTATGCCAATTCCATACATTTCGGATTTATCTAGTTTCGTTATCGTTAGTAAAAATGTGACTTTGTCAAGGCCCCCGGGGCGGCTTTGTTGTACGATAAATATTGCCAAATCGAATGTGACCACCTAAGCAACCTCCAATAGCAAATGTGGATCGAACATTGCTTTTGGTCACAGGTTGCGTTTGTGACTGACCAGGTAATTGACACAAACATAATACGTCTCATTAGAAAACGAGTGTCAATATTAGTCCAAGCCTTACCTTTAAACCAGCTATTGTATATTGAATTTTATTCTAAGCGCGGTAAAGTTCTTAATACAAAATAGATAATTTACACTTGGGTTTGAGAATAGTTTTCGCAAGTAGAACTTTAACGTAATCGAAATTCAAAAATGGTTCGATTTTGTAATAATGGTGTGTAAAATTAGTCCCTGTCGTGATACAAATCTTAAGTTACGCTGGGCGTTCATTTTTAATTGTCGCCACTTGTGGGACTAAAGTGGCTAAATGGCTACTTGACCAAATAATTGTGGTCTTGTATCAAACGGCACGTTTATGAACAATGCCCTTAGTAACCAATTAAGTTTGGTAGACGATTGTTGTTCGTAGCGCGTTGCTACTTACTTACTAAAAATCCCAAATTCATTGACAAAGATGCTACATCTCATTCTCCTTTTCCACGCATCTTTATGGTCCAGATGTAAAATTCGGGAACGTATTCACATTTCGCTATAGATATACTTGTACAACTCTTTTGCAGTTTTAAATATCAGTGAATATCATCGTCAAGCATCAGGGCTTGCGACATAAAAGTATCGAAATCTTTGTCAATACCCAAACAGCACGAACATTTTATCAGTTCACAAATTCACAAAATATTCTATCATTTTGCCGGCGGAACATTTTTTAAAAAAGGCTGTCCCCAAACCATGAGAAAAACTATTTTTTTAGTCTGTGCTTATACGTGACCGGAATGCAGAAGTACGTGGAGTCGCTTATTGAATTGTTCGGTCCTTTAGTGGCCCGATACACGTGCTGTTCTGATTTCTGACTTCTGCCGGTTGCGATTATTATATTTTATTTTATCTCCTTTATAATTTTTTAAGTTCGTACCTAATCGTTTTGCAGTGGTTACAACGTTAAATTTATCCCTATTTGCTTAATGCTTATTGAAATGAATCATTAAAAAACAAATGATTGTATTATATTCTAATTTTTTTGGCAAATTGGGTAGCGCAAGGTTAAAATGACAAATCTTTCCTCATTTCCTCGTTTTTTGTACAGACGCCACCACATCAAGCTATCCCTAACTGTCAAATTTTCTCAATTAAAAATGAACCTTATGTCTTTGCAATAAAGTTGAATTACCATCAAAGAAATTTGACAGATTGTGGTAACTTGACGTGCTGGCCTCTGTACTTTTCGATATGAGTTATATTATATAGTATTAATTTCTGTCGCCTCAGTGCAACCATAAGTCATTAAAGTTTGTCTTAACTTGTTTAGACTAATCTTGAATTTAGAACTAAACAATTTCTAAATTCAATTCAAGAGACACTTCACTATATAATATACACTGATATGGATAAATAATTCTGTTAATAAAAATAATGGAAGCAACGACTTGTTAATAAAGCTTCTTAGGACCATTATATTGCAGCAGTACAAAGAAACTCGCAGGACCAATGCAACTTCTCGCAAGAATTTTACTGAGTGTTTTAAAAGTGTTACTGTAGGTATGTGGATTTTTTTAAGTGTGTATTTCATCACCGCTGTTCTCTAAAAGGTGAAGGAAAACATCGTGAGAGAACCAGATGGGTATCCCAGAACTAAAAGTAGAAGACATGTGTCATCCAACAAACCGCCCTGTCTCCGTGTGGTGGAGTACTAGACTACTTTTACTTCTTTTGCATTTGGATTCTGTTTATTGTATTGACCTTAATTTCATGTGTAAATAACTCGTGTGTGTCAATAAAATTAGATATTGATTATTATTTTTTGTTTAATCTTTTATGAATTCTCGGGACCCTGGGAATCCAGACCTTTAGAAGGCGTACGAGGGGAAGCCAACTCGCAGAGGCCCTTTAGACCTAAGATTCTTTATGTTCGATCTATCCCCGCACACAAAGAGCAGGCCTATCTCCCAGCAGTGGGAACTAAAGGCTGAATATATTTATGTTTATGTTGCGTGTCCTTAAGGAAAGATTTTGTTATTCAAATATTTTTATCTCATTTTCCTCAGTACAATCCTGAATATGAAAATCGTTTATATTTTCTTTAGAAAAACTTTCGCAGACACCTGTTACATAATCGCGTTACGAAATTATACACAAGATTACTTGAATCCTGTTTTTGAATAGGATCAGAAATTATCAGTGCTTTCAATAATAATGATTCGATTAAAATCCCAGCTTTACAAACTGCTGTGTATGGAATGAGGCTTAACGCTTCCATGCACTCTGAAAGCCTGTAAGCAGGTCAATAAACTTAAATTGTCATGCGTTATGTGATGCGATTTTCATGTGCTTACCAACTGTCAATTTGAACTGCAGTGAGGTTTAGTCAGGAAATGTACTTTACATCAATTTAACGTGATTAAGTATCTGCTTTTAGTAAAGTCTGACCTCTTACTTGCCGTGTGTTCTTAAATGGTAAGTCTCAGTGGTGTTATAGTCACTAGCGCGACTGTTGAGTGTTAGCTCCTGGGTTCGATTAGGCAGGCATTGTTATTGGGTTTTTTGATCAGGAATTTCTCAGTCGCAGCCAGAATTTGTGCCCGGTTGCTATGGTTACTCCCTTTTTCATGGGACTTTGTGGGTATATAAGTGCTTTAACCTAACTTAACCCTTTGGGCAATAGAGACTTAATATTTTGTTAGATAAATAAGTAAATATCCGACTCACTCCACCGTTGTCAGATGTCAATCGTGGAACAAGCTCGGACAACATGCGTGACATCATAAGATCGAGCAAATCTGAACTTATCCTTACAGTTCTGGGACTTTATCTAAGAGGAAAAGTGTTGCTATTTGTATAAAATATTCAGAAAATTGAGATAAAACTTGTCGGCTGTTCTTAGCAGACTTTTTGTTTAAAAGACTATGCAGTATTGCTCTAGGGGAAGCAAGTCGAAGTGACTTCTGTTAAGTGCCCATCTGACTTTTCCACATTGTATTTAAAACTGTCTTTCTGTTAATTAAAAAAAAAACGAAAATAAAATACAAAAACCCGTCAAAATTTGCTGGGAAATGGGTATTAAATGATTAGCTTATCAGAAGAAATTAGTAAAACAATACATTTATGTGTTACTAGCTTTAGCCAGCGGCTTCGCCCGCGTGTCTGTAGGAAATTATCTCACGGGAACCGTACATTTTTCCAGGATAATATGATATATTCGTGACTATAATCTATCTTTGTGCCAAGTTTCATCCAGATCCGTTAAGTAGTTTTTGAGTTTATTCGTTACAAACATACATGCTAAAAAAGGGGTTCACTGGTAGATAATGCCTATGGCATTAAGTCCGCCTTTGTACATTTCTGGGCTTAAAGTATTCAATAAATAAATACAAATCTTTCCTCTTTATGATATTAGTATAGATTAGCAGTCAGGACGTAAACAGTAACAAAAATAAAAATTTTAATTAGTTAAAAGTATGCCAGTTAAATGAGGTGTTAAAATATTATTTATTGTGGACATTATATCCTTAATTAATGCCATTTGAAATGTATTTAATTAAAGATATCTCTTATGTAACATTTCAAAATCGTATTTGTTTGTTTGAAATAACATCCAAAATATTCTAAGTTAAGAATTCAATCACATCTGCCTGAAATACTCGCCACTTAATAACACTCAGCTCAGTTCATAAATATTAATAGCGCTCACTGTACTCGCGGAAATATTTCCATAAATAATAATGTAAATATTTTAGTTACTGACACATTTACATTACAATATCTGAATGTTTTCATCCAATTTGATACATATTTTTGAAGTGAAAACTTCTTTAGCGGCGTTGTGCACTTTTATTGTGATGGGAAAAAAATGTTAAATTCGCGTCAGGACACGTGACCTGATCGATAATTCGTAAGACGGACGGAGAGATAAACTTTTGAATGCAAAATAATTGTAATAGTTCTGAAGTGTTAAATTTTTAATGTAACATTTTATAAATTGTCATATTTATGTACGATAGCGCAATAAATGAATATTGTATTTTACCATTGTACACGCGCAAGTGTACCAACGGAGGGTGCGGAGAACGGAACGTAGCCACGCTCCCCGTTTCGTCATCGCCGGCGCGGCGGCGTCTATAAAAGACGAGCGCCCACGCAGAGCGTTCCTTTTTTCATCACCTCCAAACGACCCCGGTACCCGGTACCGGGAAGAACATTGTAGGCCGCGCGGCCAACCATTAAATTTGTAATGTAATCCAAATAGTTGTCAAGCTGAGATTATATTATTTTATTATAACGTTCACCCGTTTCATTTATCACACATTTGGCGACCGTGAGCAAAAAGAAATCTGCAACCACAACTACGAGAAAACTGCGACTCGGTAGCGTGTTCCGGATTCTTCGAACCGACCACGTGCGCGCGCCGTGCAGGCGCTAAACCGCCGGCGCCGCCGCTGCCCATCGGGAATCGCAACCGCGTGCATCAGGCGACATTGCTGGGAACACGAGGAGGCTACACAACCACGGCTGTCGAAGATCTACCTGGATACAGCGGGCATCGCGTCAGGAGGTCTGCCGAAGGGAAGTGAGCTCGTTCCTATTTTATATTTCCGTCCCCAATTTCCGCCGCTTTGTTTGTGTGTTTAGAGCGTCCTCCTCGTAGAGTGTATTCCTCGAGGTTAGGGGCAGCTTGCAAACAGAATTTTATTGCATTGTGGTAAATTTAAAATCTCGTGAGTTGTGTATCTAAATAATTTGGTCGTAACTCCAGACTAATATGAGGAGTATATTTTAAGCATATATATTTATGGCGACCATACAATAGGTCCCGCATGCCCGCATGGGTTATAAAATAATACACGTGCCTCTGTGCTGTGCCGTGCGCTGTGAGTGAAGGCATATAATTTTGAACGCTTATTATACATCTAGTGTTTATATTCCGGTACTAAATACCCAATTCCGTGTTTCATGCACCAATAACAAAGCTTAAGCCTTGCACTGCATTCTTGCTTCAAATAGATTTGCCGAACACTTCCAGGAAATCTGCGGGCTGCGTCTGCGCGCTGCCTCCTAGCGTCCGTCCGACCACGTGGCGAGCAGGGCTCCGCGGACCGCGGCGCGGTCGCAGAATAGCAGAGCGGCCATCTTGTGTGCCTGTGCGGCGTGCCTGCCGTAACAACGCGTGGCTGCGAGCTGCGACTGGAGTGTACGCCTAACCGGGCGTTTGGTTTGATGCACATTTATTGCTTATTTCATTGTTTGTACTCGGTTAGTGTAGTATATTTAGTGCAATCATGGACAAGGATGCGTGCAAATTCAGTGAACTTATTCGGAAACGCGGTAATATCAGAGGGCGTTTAACTAAATTAAATGATTATGTACAGGATATGAAAAACCTAGAATCTACTTTAAGTAGCGTTAATTTAAAAGAGTTAGGTAGACGTTTAGAAAATTGTCAAGAATTGTTTAGTCAATTTAACGACGTTCAAACAATAATTGAGGACACTTGTGAGGATTGTGACACTGAGGAACAACTCACATTAAGAGAGTCCATTGAATCAAAGTTTATTTCAATAATGTCAGTCACTGAGGACATTTTAGAAAGGCAAGGGTCAGACAAAGAAAAGTTTGGTGATGCATGTAGTAACAAAGGCTCCCATTCAAATTGCCTACAAAATGGCTTACAGTCAATAAGATTGCCCACAATTAAATTGCCAACATTTAATGGTTCCTATTTAAAATGGTTAGAATTCAGAGATACCTTCTATTCATTAATACACAGTAATGAGTCTATACCAAATATAAATAAATATCACTATCTGAGGTCTTCACTAGAGGGTGGTGCTGTTGAAGTTATCAGATCCTTGGAGTTTACCTCTGAGAATTACAGTGTTGCATGGCAATTACTTAATGATAGGTATAATAATAAAAAACTCTTGGTTAATAATCACTTAAAGGCGCTTTGTAGCATTGGCAATGTTAATAAAGACTCTGTTAAGGAATTGAGAAATCTCATTGATATTATTTCAAAAAATTTAAGAGCGCTCAACAATTTAGGTCTAGCAACTGACCAATGGGATGCTCTATTAATATTTATAATAACTGGGAAGTTAGATACCAGTATGGTTGTACGTTGGGAGGAATACAGGAATATCTTACCTGACTTACCAACACTAAGTGATTTTTTTAATTTTATTCGTAGTCGTGCTGATGTTTTAGAAACAACATCAGTCACATCACAACAAAGTGACAAAGGGAATATTAATAAATTTAACCAAAATAAATCAAAAGCCTTTGTCTCTTCAGTTGAAAACTTAAGTGAACTTTTATGTTTAATTTGTAGCGAGCAGGGTCATAGAATCCAAAAATGTCTCAAATTTAATAATATGAATGTTCAAGATAGGCTTAAGGAGGTTAATAAATTAAAGTTATGCTTAAATTGCCTGCGTGAGGGCCACAACTCGTTTCGTTGTCGTATGAAGGGTTTATGTAAATTTTGTAAACACAAACATAATAGTTTAGTACATGTAAATAAAACTAATAGCAACAGCAGTTCTGAAAATACTACTGCTGCACCTTCTACGTCAACTCAACAACAACCGGTATCACTGTCTGCGGTATCCATCAGCCAGGTTTTATTGTGTACCGCTGTTGTAAAAGTATTTAATGAACATACTAATGAAACTTACTGTGTAAGAGTTCTATTAGATACAGGATCTCAATCCTCTTTTGTGACAGAAAACCTGAAAGGAAAGTTAGGTCTGTCCACTAAAACTATTGAACCGCTACGGATTTCAGGTATTAATAATGTTTCTTTTAATATATCCGAGCGCTGCAATATAATAATAAAATCAAGACTAAATTCATTTAATTTAGAAATAAACTGTCTTGTAGTTCCACAAATTACAGGAACATTGCCGAGTGCACCTGTTAACATTCAGGAACTGAATTTACCAGAAAATATTGTGCTTGCAGACCCAAAGTTCAATTATCCCTCTAACATAGATATGCTATTAGGGGCAGATGTTTTTTGGAACATTGTAGGGACTAAGCGTATTTCACTAGGTGTAGGTAAACCTATCCTACAAAATTCACAATTTGGATGGTTAGTCAGTGGACGTTTAGGAGAATGTAGCCTTAGTAGTCACTTGACATGTAACTTCACAAAAGAAATTCATAATGACCTAAAAAAGTTTTGGGAAATTGAAGAAATTAATTGTGTTGATAACACTTCACTCCAAGATAAATTGTGTGAACAACATTTTTTAGAAAATATGAAACGTCTTCCCAGTGGTAGATTTTCTGTTAAAATGCCATTCAAGGAGATTCCTGAACAGGCACTAGGCGATTCATATTACTTAGCGAAAAAACGTTTCCTTAACTTGGAGAAGAAATTACATAAAAATACTCAGCTCAAACTAAGTTACACTGCATTCATTGAAGAGTATAAAGAGTTAGGGCATTTAAATGAGATTAAACGTCCTTCATTTGGATATTATTTGCCACATCATGCGGTGTTGCGAGAGCACAGTGAAACCTAATTTAGAAAATTTAGTTTGCCTAGGTATGTACTATGCGATATTCCCATGTCAGTTGAATTACATTGTTTCGTAGATGCTTCTCAGGAAGCATATGGAGCTTGTGTCTATCTACGGTCAATTAGTAATAAAAATATTGTAGATGTTAAATTGCTGTGTGCAAAGGCTAGGGTTGCACCTCTGAAGGCTATGACAATACCTCGCCTTGAATTGTGTGGCGCATTACTTGGTGCTAAGTTGACCACAAAGGTAATCCAGTCCATTAGATGTCATAAGATAACACAAAAGGTTATATGGACCGACTCAACTGTAGTACTTGGTTGGATAAATTCACAACCAAACCCTTTAAAAGCATTTGTAGCCAATCGAGTAATAGTAATTAATGAGTTGACACAGGGCTTTTCGTGGCGGCATGTTCCCACTCACCTTAACCCTGCAGATCTTGCTTCTAGAGGTGTAGATCCTCAGCGTCTGCAGGTTGAACCCTTGTGGTGGGAAGGACCCTCCTTCTTAAAGGATGGATCATCTGCTTGGCCACAGCAACCTCATAAGTCAGTGGACTTACCTGAACTAAAGGTTCATGTACAAACAAATATAGCTCACGACGACAGTCATAAATCTATCATTAATTTTAGTAATTATTCAAAGTATAATCATTTAAGTCGCGTGTTAGCTTATGTATTGCGGTTTTTATATAATTGTAGGAATAAAACCAAATTATATGGTCCACTACAAACTAACGAAATAAATAAATCTCATACCTTTCTATGTAAAATATGTCAACTCGAATCATTTGATACAGAATTAAAATCTATTAAAAGAGGTCAAGGAATACCTAAAAAATCTAAAATATTCAATTTAAATCCTTTTCATGACTCTGAAGGTCTACTAAGAGTAGGAGGTCGTCTTGACAATTCAAGCTTTGATTACAATAAAAAGCATCCTATCATATTAGATTGTAAACATAGATTCACCCTTTTATTAATGCAAAGTGAACACCATCGCTTATTTCATGCAGGTCCACAATTATTATTAGCCTCCGTAAGAGAAAGGTACTGGCCTATAGGTGGGAGGGCCTTAGCGCGCAAAGTATATAAACAATGCGTTGTATGCACTAGATTTCGTGGTAAGACTATACAGCCTATAATGGGCAACTTACCATCAGCGAGGATGCGACCTACTTTCCCTTTCCACTCTACCGGTACCGACTTCGCAGGACCATTTCAAATCTCTAGTAAAAGGGGAAGAGGTAATCGAATAAGTAAATGTTACCTCTGTATATTTGTTTGCTTAAGTACCAGAGCTGTGCACCTAGAGCTGGTGAGTGACCTCACTACATCTGCATTTATTTTATGTTTACGACGATTCGTGTCGCGCAGAGGTAAGCCCTATGAGATTTGGTGCGACAATGGCACTAACTTCGTGGGGGCAAACAATGAACTAGGTAAGGTGCTACGCTCCAGTCGTGACTCGGTCATTGACTATACGGCTAACGAAGGCATTTTATTTAAATTTAGTCCAGCTTATTCACCGCACTTTGGTGGACTCTGGGAGGCAGGCGTAAAGGCGGCCAAATATCATTTAAAAAGAACAGCCGCTAATGTTTCTCTTACTTTTGAGGAGTTGTCAACTCTATTCACTCAGATAGAGGCGATCCTAAATTCTCGCCCTCTCTCCCCTTTATCTTCTGATCCCTTTGATTTGAACCCTTTGACCCCCGGGCACTTCCTTATCGGACGGCCACTGACGTCGGTGCCCTCTTTTGCAGCTGAAGACTCCAGACCGAAGTACAACCTCATCTGCAAGCTACGCCTTGAGTTCTGGAAAAGATGGTCTCAAGAATTTATAGCAGAACTCCAGCAGCGATCCAAATGGAAAATTGGGTCTGCCGGGCCGAATGTTGGGGAGATGGTGCTCATAAGGGACCAGAATCTGCCTCCGCAACGCTGGCGGCTAGGCCGCATTACACGTCTACACATGGGCGCAGACAACACTTGCCGGGTGGTAGACATCTACACATCCAAAGGAACAGTCCGCAGAGCTATCCACTACATCGTCAGGCTGCCGGGTGAAGAAGAACCTGTTGAAGGCTGACTCCTTCAAGGCTGGGAAGATGTACACGCGCAAGTGTACCAACGGAGGGTGCGGAGAACGGAACGTAGCCACGCTCCCCGTTTCGTCATCGCCGGCGCGGCGGCGTCTATAAAAGACGAGCGCCCACGCAGAGCGTTCCTTTTTTCATCACCTCCAAACGACCCCGGTACCCGGTACCGGGAAGAACATTGTAGGCCGCGCGGCCAACCATTAAATTTGTAATGTAATCCAAATAGTTGTCAAGCTGAGATTATATTATTTTATTATAACGTTCACCCGTTTCATTTATCACACAACCATATAACTGACTTTTATACTGATAAATAGAGCAATTCGTGCGAAATTATTCCCTAACCATTTCATTATATTCAAAAATGCACAACGTTAATATTCAAATTTTTCACTTCGGCCGGCACTCTCAGAGTGCAACCCGTTGTTTTGATTTTTTATTAATGTTGCAATGAGTTTTCCACTTAGTTCCTATCACGTCTAAAAAGCAATTTAAGAGGAAAACAGGTGCAAAAACTTGCATAAATTGTTATTCATCGTAAAGAGTCTTCTTTTCCTATAATTGGAAACATTGAAGGTTGTTTTTTAGTGGACGTAAGCGCTACTGCTGAGCTTGAGGTCCTGGGTGCAATTCTCGGGTCCGGCAAAGTGTTTTTGGGTTTTTCAAAAGGAATCGGTCAGTAGATTCGTACCGGTTGATGGAAAATTGTCTCACCCCTCTTTACATAGGACTTAAGCACACCTGGCGAGATGTCTGTACCCTTCTCGGCTTGATTTTATGAATTGACTATTATGTCTTTGTAATCTGGTGTTCTACAAAAACCTACCGTTGGTATGAGATCAGGCAGTCATAATATGTTTATAACTACAACGCTCTGTCTATAATGCTCAACTATTCTTAGCATACCATTTCAGTGAGAAGGGCCCAGTCGTCCAAACAAAGGCTTTGAATTCGAAAACGATCCCAAAATATGGAGCCAGAATGAATGATTCCTACTTTTAAAACTGTAACGAACTAGCCGAGATCGTCCAGCCATGTCATTCCCAGCCAGTGACGCGACGCCGTTGTAAAGTTGGTAATGGGTGATTTTGGATTTTTCATTAAAAGATTTTACGAACACGAAACGGATTTTTAAAGTGTCAGTTAAAAAAAGATGAGCTCTTGCAGCAGCTGGGTTTTAAATTTTAAATAGAGGTATTATTTTTATTTTGCTGGAGGGTACTATAATGTCGATGGTCGCATTAAACGATAATGTACATAACGGCAATAATTACGGGCAACTTTATGTCATTTGATTGTGAATCGGGGACAAACATGGGCGAACTTCGGAAAATGTTCTGTGCTTTCGCTCGTTGACGACATGACGCCGTAAAATAAAAACAATCATCATCATCATCTCAATGATGATTTGAAATTTAAGTACATAGTATTTGTACAGTATTAATTTGTTGGGACATAGGGCTCCTCTCAGTGAGGGAGTGGGCCATAATACACCACGCGAGTTAGTAGATATCATCGATTTGTTGGGACATAGGGTTCCTTTCAGTGAGGGAGTGGGCCATAATACACCACGCGAGTTAGTAGATATCATCGATTTGTTGGGACATAGGGCTCCTCTCTGTGAGGGAGTGGGCCATAATACACCACGCGAGTTAGTAGATGTCATCGATTTGTTGGGACATAGGGCTCCTCTCAGTGAGGGAGTGGGCCATAATACACCACGCGAGTTAGTAGATATCATCGATTTGTTGGGACATAGGGTTCCTTTCAGTGAGGGAGTGGGCCATAATACACCACGCGAGTTAGTAGATATCATCGATTTGTTGGGACATAGGGCTCCTCTCAGTGAGGGAGTGGGCCATAATACACCACGCGAGTTAGTAGATGTCATCGATTTGTTGGGACATAGGGCTCCTCTCAGTGAGGGAGTGGGCCATAATACACCACGCGAGTTAGTAGATATCATCGATTTGTTGGGACATAGGGCTCCTCTCAGTGAGGGAGTGGGCCATAATACACCACGCGAGTTAGTAGATATCATCGATTTTTTGGTTCTAGGACATGCCGGTTTCCTCACGATGTTTTTGTTCACTGTTTTGAGAACAGTGGTGATCAAATTAAAGTACCTGCTTCTCCCGCTCTGGGTGGAGTGGAAGGGAGTGTCAGACTCTTACTGACTAAACCCATCCATGTTCCTTCCTTAGCCCTTTGTGTTCCGGGGTAGCGGTAACCCTTTCGGACAATCCCGCTTACCCGACAGGCTTGACCCTAAAGGGCCCCTTCATATGCTGACATCTCTTTGAGGCGCGCGTGGAACATATACGCGCCGTCCGGCACAGGCCCGCGCCTACGGTGGCCGGGAGTCGTCACGTGGCGCCCGACGCCCGGGACGTCTCCCGCGGCGGCTGGGACTGGAGGACCTTTCACTTTCCATCCCAAAGTACCTGCCTGAGTTCGAACTCACGACCCACTCGCAAGACGGTGCCGATAACGCTGGGCCATCACTGCTCGTAATTTGCATAACAGAGATTAACTCGGAAAATTATGGCTTTCGACAAGATTCTTATCTTATTAACTATATCAAAGAGAAAAATGTCTGAGCCTTTAAAAAATTACTCTTTGATGTTATATATTATCTTGTATTAAAAAAAAACCTGAGGATCCGTATTTTAATGAATATTACTCCTTGGTTTAAATAAAAGATCAAGTCTATCGTTGTTCACAGCATAACATAATTATGTGTACTGTGTTAATGTTAGGCTGTGGGCAGCGATAGGCTTAATAGATTGATTCATTGGTAATATGGTTAGATTTCATTAGCATATAAATGAGGCGTTTGATTCCGTGACTACGTAGCGCTACTTAAACGTTAATCCAATAACAACAGTATTTGATCCACTGAGCTGGCACAAAGCTAATCACAAGAACCACTTAACTCCGCAATACTCTGCTGCAGCTGTATCCTCAAACACTTTCATAGAATATTTTTATTATTATATTTTCTTAAAAGGACTAAGTCCAGTTTCTCTGCGAGAACCAACAAAGTTGAGGTGTAACTTAGGGCGCTCTTAATTAAAGTGAGAGCTACAAACTTTAAAAGTATGAAGGAATTTAATCGTATATTATGGCGTGGCATGCAGCCAAGAAGCCTGGCTCCAGATTTCAGGGTCCAGTTAGCAAGGTTTCAATATGAAGTGGCCGGTAAACGGGTTCCGACAAAAAATATTGGCTGGACTTTCGACACTGGCGAGTTTTGGCTCAGATCATGACTTTACACAAATAGTGTAGCAATTTTTTAAAGATTATTGATTTTCTTCAAATCATTTATAAAAGCACACAACGTGGAATACCTTTAAATAAATTGTAAGAACCTATCGTCTGAGGCACTAGATAATATTTTTGCTCCTTTTTGAATGTCTCGAATTGATGTACACATAACTGCATGTCGGTTTTCCCGTAAGATTAAGCAGAGGTGGACCTATAACACACCCACATTTCACCAGTTGTGTTAAAGCCCCATGTAGTAGGCGGTGAGAGTACAAACAGTTACATAAATATATTGATTTGTGTTCATGATTCATGTCAAGGAGGATCCACCGACCAGACGGGTGTTGTGACTGATGGCCCATGTTGAGATATTGGAATATTGGTCGCGCGATGAACTCTGCCTTTTTTTTAAGGCTGGGAAATTATCCAATTACTTCTCCCGGTCTGGGTGGAGCGGAAGGGAGTGTCAGACTCGGTAAAATAAATCTGCCATTTCCCACTAAAACCCATCCATGTGCCTTCCTTAGCCCTTTATGTTCCGGGGTAGCGGTAATCCTTTCGGACAGTCCAGCTTAGTAAACTCTGCCTGGCGCAATGTTATTCGCGCAGGATTTATGCGTGACGTCAGTGTGTCACGTAGTTCGCATGTGGTGATGTCGATACCGCTACATCACTCCTCCCCGGAGACCGCATGTCGATAGTGGACTGACTCCTGCATCTTGCAATGCTTGCCTGGGCTTTTTACGGTTATATTGGGTTGGAACTGTCTGTGGCGATTTCCCAGTCAGTCGGATGGCACTGGGCTATGCTCCAGTGCGTCGGATTTGTCACAGCTAACTGCTGGCGGCGACCAGGAGAGGGTTGGAGAGCTCTTCTTGTGATCGGCCGAAAGTGCAGTGTGCTGTGTCTAGGTTTTTAATGAGGCTGAGGAACAGGATTGCGTGTGCTGCATGCTGTTGATCAGGACACCTGGTAAAATAAATCTGCCATTTCCCAACTACGTTCGTGAATTAGCGATCGCTTGTCTAGCCTTTACAACCCAGTTCCTGGGTTTCAAGATACTCCTGTTACAAGGTCAGATGGCCCACGTTACACTTGTACCGGTTTACCTACTTATAGTTTTATATCGAGTTTTGTGGTAATAAGACGCATTAGGCGCCGTTCAGAGCCCCGAACAATGCGACTAGCGACTAGCAACCCACGCGCCTGTCTCCTGCCCATCCGTCGCTCCGCGAGTAAAGTCGCGGGCTCGTGGTGGCTCGTGACACGCTCTAAAATACTTACTCCATTTATTTTCTGTAGTCGCAGTCGCGTCACTGGAGCGTATAGCTCATTTGTTCATTCGGAAGAACACATTGAAATATTCGCACTCAAAAGTAGCGGTACGACATATTTGGCGAGGTGCCTATTTATTCGCGTCAATAGAACCCAATAGCACGAATGATGACGATGTAGTTGTTGTTGTGATGTTCAACATCAGGTAGACAGACAGTGTACGAGGCTGGAACTAAGAGCATGAATTAGTCCGCTTTTACAAGGAAATTTACTATGGGTGCAATGCTAAGAACAGTTTGAACAGGCGAGCGTTAGAAATTTGTGTATGAGATTATTGCAAAATGGTTTCAGTACTTATACTGTTTGTTAATCGAGTTGCGCAAGTCGTAAAAATTTATGATTTTCATTTTATTGCTTACAGTATTTTTTGCAAAATAAATTGCTTTTTGTTTTGAATTTATCATGCTTGTTCCACTGTTTTGGAGAATTTTCGATGACGTCGTGGGAGATAGATATTCAGATGGTCAATTAGTACCTACACAAAAAAAAACACCCTGTTCTGTAAATAATATTAAACGAAGTTGGTCTACGTGTTTATTTTTATAACCGCGTAGTCCTTTTTAACTACACAGGGACTTTGATGCAGATGTCACCATCGTTTAGACAATCTTATATATAAAATTTTTGGGTCACAATGGTATTTACCATACTCCTTCGAAGCACCTTGACCGATTTTTATGAAATTTTATATGCATATTCAGTAGGCCTGAGAATCAGCTACTATCTATTTTTCATACCCCTAAGTAATTGGGTAGGTAGGGTAGGTAGAGTAAGTAGGGTAGGTAGGTAGGTAAGGTATGATAGTTAAGACTGGACAATGTCTATCGGGTCATCTAGTTTATACATAAAATACCTACTTTAATAATTTAACAGCGAAACAGAATATAAATTTCAATGTTTTTACATGTCTCCTTATGTGTAAGTACAGAGGCCAGCACATCAAGTTACCACAATCTGTCAAATTTCTTTGATAGTATTTCAACTTTATTGCAAAGACATAAGGTTCATTTTTAATTGAGAAAATTTGACAGTTAGGGATAGCTTGATGTGCTGGCGTCTGTACCTACGTTTTACCCGCACAAAGCAAAAGCAGGACTGTCAGTTTATCACACGCCCTTTATAACACGTGCTAAGATTAATATGATAAGAGCCTCGTAGATAGAAATCTCCTGACAATGCGTGCCTTGTCCATTAACCGTTTGCATCTGGCTCATAGATACAAGCATTCAAAGATGGATTCTCGGCTATTAGTATCTAGTCTTGTGGCCGCTACAATAGCCGACACAATGATAGTCGAGTCCACATCTAGCAAGCCAACATGATTGTACAGTCAGGAAAAAATAGACACCAACCTCAATTTGTCATGTGTCAACATCATTTGTTGTCATTTGTCACCATTTCAAACAACTGTCGAAAAATGACAGTCGTATTTGATTTTAAGGACATTTTCAGTTGGTAGTCAGTTTGATAAACATTGAAACTCCCTTACTTCCTTACCTATTTACAAAAAAAAACATAAGCATTTCGAACATGTATTAGTTATTACAAATGTGGGGAAGGTAAATCATTCAAAAACTTTTTTGTGTAATTTCTCTCAGACTAAGCATTATTATACCTTCTTCAATTTGAACAACATCACCGTATTTAGCTAATGGTACGAGACACTGAGCTAGTTTTCGCGAAGATTGTTACAATATGATAGGAGATGAGCCTTTATTACACATACTATGAATAGCATTGTAACAGAAGGTATGACAAGAGGCAATGTGTTTGGGATTTGCAAACATCTATTGTTCCATTTTATTGTTTGAGAAACTGTGTGGTTTGGTTGAATTGTCAGTTGAATTGTCAGGTACACGTTGACAGTACCACCCAGTTTCTCAAACCCTACATACGTTGGCGCCGCCGTTTCAACCCACTTTCTCAAACACTCATTCTTAATAGGAAGGCAAACTTACGAATAGTCAAATATATACTTGCTTTTAGTTATCAAAATGATTTGACTTTGACTACTTATTATCTTTCACCCGCAGATGATAAACTAAGTACACAGTATTATTATCATTATAACTCATGTTACTTGGGGTCAGCATAACACGTTTTCATCTCCCATTCTCCCCTGTCAACCGTTACACTATCATTCACTCCCTTCATCATCTTTCCTTTGGTCTTCCTATTTCTTTCTTTCCATCAACATAATTATAGATTCATCACTCTTTTAGTCACATGCCTTCCATTCCTCATCGTTGTCGCGTCGATGTCTTAAACTCGGTACATGAGTATCATGATTCCTACATCTTGATTTTGTTTTTAAACTGTTTAAGAAATCAAACTAGTGGTTCATTCACCGCACAATATAACAAGACACCCATAACTTTAACACGACTGTGATTTTTACTAAATAAATAAATAAGTATTTATTAACCATCGAGTCTCTAAGTGGCTATTAGGAAAGTGCAATAAAATGACGTGCTCGAGTGACGGCGTTCCCTGCAAGCTATTAACCTGATCACAAGTATCTTTTTACCACGGCCTGAGCTAATATCCGCGCAGAGTCAGTGCCGAGTGGAAATTAAGGTCTTAAGTGTAATTAAAATCTTGTCGTGAAAGATTGGTGTTGATGTTAGTAATTGTACCGCCAACGTAAATATTATATTGGTCAATATCCCAAATTATCTATCATCTAAAATTGGGAGGCGGTGTTTAGTTTAGTATAGGGCCCTAGAAAAAAGTAAATTCTCTTGTTTTCTTGAAGTCACCTAGTTTAAATAGCGTACACTATAATGTCTTCCTAGAACTGATCTGACGACCTCATAACATATAGTGGAACAAACTGTTTGCCTGGAGGGAATCCCCATCGGCAGAAATGATGAATTTCCATTCAAACTTTTATTCCCTAGGTAATTCCTACAAGGGATGAATTTCCAAAACAAAAATTCAAAATTTCATGCTTCTAAACCCAGCGGTTCAGGTCGTGTGATCGAATAAATTTAAGATACTTACACACTCCTAAAATAATAAAAATATGTTCAAGTATAAAAATAGGAGAAAGATCATATTATAAAAAAAAATTGTCCGCATTGCTGTCAACGGAAAACGTGCCCAGAAGGCTGGCAGCATTGCTGTGTTGGATGGCAATGTTGATTCTTCGGCCAAAAAATAGGCCAGCCTATTAGACACGTAAAGACTTGGCGAGTCGCTTATCGATGTCCCGAAACATATTTAGTTTTACCATTTGCAATTTCTCAGTAGCAGCTCGGAGTCTGAATTTGTGCTGAAAATGGTATTTAATCATAACTGGCAAAATGTGAGTTTACTATAGCTAAATCTCTGCCTATCACTTCGGGGATTACAGGCGTGATGTTATGCTATGTTTATAACCGTTAGTTCGAAGTTCATGATGCCACTAAACTTGAGAGAGGCACGTTATGGCACAGATTTAACACTACACTAACCTATTTGGCAAGGACCGATATTCAAGCTACATTTGTACATATTATATGCTAGCGCCATATTGATATGCGGTAGACTTTGTGATGAAATTGGCCTATATTTATACGATAAAAATCATATCCGGTTCTTTGGCCCAGTGAGTGCGGCCTCGACTTACGCTTTGGTTTGAATAAAATACACTGCTCTCAGAATGTACTGGTGAGGAAAAACAAAAAAAATAGTCCTCCAGGCCGAGTATCGGCCATGACGACCAAACTTAACGGAGACTAACCCTTCGACACGGAGATATGATATTGCACAAGGGAGTGCGCACACACAGATGCATCCCTCTCCCCTCACTCTCATTGTCCGATGAGACGGCAAATTGAATCGATCAAAGCCGTTGGCAGCTTAACGTGCTTTCCGAGGCTCGGAGGTATCATACCGCTAACTGCCGAACTCCAGCCTGTTCCTGAGAATTTCGTAATAGAGAAAGTTAGTTAGACAAGTGTAATCCGAATCGGGATTCGAATCTAGGAGCCCACGCTCAGCAGTGGTGCTTGCTACTACTAAACTACTAAAACAAAAAATATAAGACATATGACATCCCCTAATCCGTACTGGGGCGAGGAGCTCTCGATGACAGGAGGCCTGTGTCCCAGCAAAGCATTAATTTAATTAAACCAATTACTTTTCTTACTTTTTAACTCTCAGGGAATCGATCATTTAGTCAGAAAGTTGAAGCTATTTGCTCATTCCAAAACGTCAATCTCTAAGCTATGGAGAAAAACTGACAAGAAACTCCAGCACCACTTTTTTAAATCAAAATAATCCATATTATTATAAATATTCAACAATTAAAGCATAATATACAGGTATCATAGGGTTACTGCTACCCCGGTACATAAAGGGCTAAGGAAGGAACATGGATGGGTTTTAGTCAGTAAAAGTCTGACACTCCCTTCCGCTCCGCCCCGAGCGGGAGATCATAAGATGATTTCCCCACCCTCAAAAAAAGGATGATAACGAAATTACAAGGTCGTCTATACATTGAGCTCACCCTATCGGCCGCACACACAAATACCATTATTTAAAAGTGCGAATCATTATTAATGACTACTTGTCCACATTTCTGACTACATCTGGGGCAGCTTTCAGTCTTAGATCCAGATGTAGCTGAATACCTGTATTTTACATGGAGCGATTGCCTGTTTGACCTCCACAAACTAGGTAATACTCCTTGGTAAGACTGGCTGTCAGACATTCGGGCTTCTGACTACTCGTAACGTCTGTCAAAGATCCACGAATGACAGCCGGCTTAACGTGCTTTCCGAGGCACGAAGCGCCCAGCTCGATATGTAAAGATGGTCACCCATCCACGAACCAACCCCGGCAAGCGTAGCTTAACCTAATTATCGATCCGGCTGTTATTACTTAGCCACGAGCTCCTCTTTTCGCCACATTTCATTCATTTCACGCTCTCTATGAAATAAGACAAGTGTATCTCTTAAAGTTAACTTGGAAGATCATCTCTTTCAATATATCGACTGAAACCTATACACCGTTATTTTTAATTTACTATTAACTTTTCTGGAGTTGAGAGTACTTATGATCATAAACAACAAAATATAAAAAATTGCATTTGTTTCATACATTTTCATTAAGTAAATTTTGCATTTTGTAAGCCGATTTCTTTTTCCATATTTTATTGTTGGTTTTTAATGAAAGTTTTATATTGAAAGTTGCTCCGAATCACGGATACGTTCACGCCGTGAAAGGTTAACAGTGAATTAAAAATCACCGTGTATACCCACCTACTAACCTAACCGTTTTTCTGTAAAATGTGTACGAAAACAAAGCAGCCAATAAAAATTCCATGTGACACGCGATGCTGCCCGGGGACTGCCAACCTTCGAACCCAAACATATGACTTTCTTTTTATTGAACAAAACTTTACCAAGTTGGCATTCTTAAATATTCAGTATCCATTGCTTTAGTTTGCCCGTTTCTTTCTATTGTTAGCAATGATAGTGCACAGCGTATGTTGTTTCGGGATTTGAGTCGTCAATTGCGATACTAGAACTTTAATCTTATGTATAGTTAGAATCTAACAAATGTACTTTGGCCTAAAGTAAAGGGTTAGTAGAACGTGATATACCTAGGTGAACAAACCGGCCAAGTGCGTGTTGGACCACGCACAATGAAGGGATCAACCTATCCCAAGAACAAATTTAACATCGTCGTTGAAAAACATGTTCTCCCAAACAGCGATAAACGTATCAATCAATTCTCCAACTGCAAATGTAAGTTTGTAATCGCAAAAATATCGTAATAAAACATCGTAATAAAACATCAAATTAACAATTTTTAACTTTTTTCTTCACTCGTGCTGTAATACCTTGCTTCTTGTTAAATTTCATCATCCTAGGACAACGGGAAGTAATAAGTTTTTATTTGTTTATGAGCAACTTTATAATACTTAGAACATATTTTATAGTTTTGTAGTACCTACCTAGTATTAATGTACTTTAAAATAATCGGCATGCCCTAAACAGGCAAAATATGGATGGTGCATAAACAACCTATTTTAACAACTGGTAAAACCTGTATTTTCTGCAAATAAATTATTCTTATTCTTAACAAAATAAGTCTCAGAAATAGCGGTATTTTTTATTGCGTTGACATGAAGCTTGATTTTTTATTGTTCAAAGGGCCGTAGAAGAACATATTTGATATAAATTTTAACTTGATACCTCCACGCTTTCCTGGGAAAATGGTCGTTAAAGAACTATCAAAAGTGGTTGTTATACGTCTGTGAGCGTACAAAGTTATCAGTATTCATTCTGCCTAATCTTTCGGGGATTGCAGACGTCTTAAGTTATATACTTGGTGAAACTATTTCAACACCGTGTAGCTAGGTTGTATCGTTTCAATAAATTGTAATTTTGATAGTATAACATTATTTTGATAGTTATATATTTCATAACTTCTGTATCTTACTTCTTATTAATCTGACTATTTGTTACTCCATTACGCCAGAACGGCTGAACGGATCACAATGAAACATGGCACAAAGATTGATTGTAAGTCTGAAACAGCACTAAGAATTACTTTTGTCGCGGTGGTACATACGTTCCCGAGGCATAAATTCAGACTTCCATGCGGGCGAAGCCGCTGGCAGAAGCTAGTTTATCATAATTCTAATCCACCTGCATGCCTGAAATAGCGAACCCAATGTTTCAACAACAATATAGTAACTGAGTATGTACGCTCTATATTTACTACACATCAGATTGAATTAAGATGGTCAACAGTAAAATTTTATTAACTCTGTGGAAAAAATGAGCTGTACATCCAGTGTACGTTTTTATTATTTTTTAATAATACGAAGAAATAATAGCTATTCATCCAATGTTTATATTATCACCTCCACCCTAGAAAAATTCTACGATCTCTCTCTCTCTCTCACTTGTGTTGAATTTGCTCTTCATAAAACAACGGTCCATTTGACCAGGGAAAGGTAAGACAACTTCAACCTTTGTGAAGTACTGGGAATTGTAGCAAACAATGATAAATCAATTAAAAGATATAGGTAGTTGGATCGAGATATGGCCTTCAGCTACCTAAAGGCGGGTCTACGCTAGACGAACCGAGCACGAGCGAAGCACAACGTGCTCGGCTTCGTCGTTCGTGGCGTCAAGTGTGGACGTACAACCACCTACAACGAACCTACAACGATCATTGTCCTCAGAATATGGTCCTGTATCAGAATATGGACGAAGCAAATCCCTTTGTGTTCGTCAAAAAACCGACAACAGGCGGAACGTTCGTGCTCCGCTCGTGCTCGGCTCTTCTAGCGTAGACACAGCTTAAAAATATTCTTTTATGACTCTAATATCGTTAATTAACCCTTCCCCTTAGTAGTTAAAACAACAGGCAGTTCGTTTTGTATTATCCCTCCGTAGAATGTAGATAAAGTGAGTTGACTTTCCACCCGATGCGATGGTAAAGATTGCACCTATTGACAGCTTACTTCAAGCTAGCTTTACCCAAGTTATCACTTTTAATTTTTACAGAATGGATTGGCAACTGTCATAAAAACTAGCAAGGCTTGCGCCAAACGAGCGGAGGGAAAGTGCGCCAAACGAGCGGAGGGAAAGTGCGCCAAACGAGCGGAGGGAAAGTGCGCCAAACGAGCGGAGGGAAAGTGCGCCAAACGAGCGGAGGGAAAGTGCGCCAAACGAGCGGAGGGAAAGTGCGCCAAACGAGCGGAGGGAAAGTGCGCCAAACGAGCGGAGGGAAAGTGCGCCAAACGAGCGGAGGGAAAGTGCGCCAAACGAGCGGAGGGAAAGTGCGCCAAATGAGCGGAGGGAAAGTGCGCCAAACGAGCGGAGGGAAAGCGTTGGGAAAAGTACATCTCTCGATGTTTTCGTACAAAAACCGTGTATCGCGTCGATATTCATTACATATAAAATCACTCTTTTCTTTAAACCATATCTACCTATTGATGATTGTTAGGTTTCCCCCATTACTCACCATATTTTCCTAGTTTTGGATCTCCCACACACACCTCTGCACTTTGCCGAATCTAGGCCTCTAGTAAGTTTCGTAGTTAGGATTAACAAAAACAAAACAATTCACTTCTATTTCGGGGTTATAAATGCACGATCATGTATGTTATTTTAGTGAATAAAAGCTGTACCTTATATTAATATTTTATTAGCACATTACGGTTTTGTTCAATTAACTCCATCATCAATTACCAAACCATCATTTGGTGACCTGCTCATAAGATGCAAGCTTTTTTCTTACATAATGCTCTTTTTGTCAACATAGCGTTTGTTCAGCTGCCTTCCCGTTTTATGTATAACATTATGGACCCAGTCCAGGTACAGATCAACGGGAGTAAACGCAGTCCACGGTAGTGATGTGTAGCTGTTCACATTCATCGAAAAAATTCCAACAATTTTATCGTCAACTAAGATCGGAACGCCCGAATCTCCAAAACTTGCTTGGTACTTTTTATCTATGCAGGACGGTGTCACGCATAGCAAGGATCCAGACCATCCGCTTACTGGCTGACCACATCTGACAATCAGCCCGCGTCCATGTTGTAGCTTTTGATATACATTATCTCCTGGTTTGTCAGTCTCACCAACTCCGATGTACTCCGCAGACAGCCCAACTAGCGCGTCGCGGTTGACTGACGACAGTCTGCCATAGGCCGGCACGTTCACCTTACTCACGTGCAGTAAGGCTACGTCGTTAATGCTATAGAACAGGTCGTCATCAAGAAATGGCATGCTGCGAAAGTTGGGATGGTTTACAATCTGAAACACCTCAGAATACATATGTGTTTCGAAGGGCGAAATTGTGAAATTCCCGTACCACACAATCAGTGTGTTAATAATATCTCTGGATGAGTCTTCAAAGATGTGGGCCGCGGTCAGCACCCAGGTGTCAGTGAGTAAGGCACCCGCACCGATTCTGTAAATGTCTTTGCGCGGACCACGCATTATGACACCTGCTAATATCATTACGAATGGATAATCTCCTTCTTCTACGTCTACACCTTTGTGAAATCTAAAGAATTTTTCTTCGGTCTTGTTTATCAATCCGGAAACTAGTAAAAACAAAATTATTCGGATTCGGAACATATTTCAATTTACGTGAAATTCGATTTCGATTCGTTCCAAATAATAAGAAAACGGTAAGTTGTAAAATCTTAGTACCTACTTATTCACAAAGTGGTTTTTTTTTAATAAAGCAAGACATGTTTTATTGATTTCGTATCTAGCTCATCCTCTGACTTTGCTTTAGTAGTAAAGCACCGCAACTCGGTGCGGCACGCAACACCGCGTGGTGTTGCGGTGCTGCATAAAAAGGTTCAGTAGATAAGATCACTGTCACAAGCTTTGGTTCCGTTTTACCGCACCTTGAAAGACGACACCGTCGAGAGCACCGCTTTTTTAGTGTTTCACGCGGATAGGAGCCCAATTTATCAAATTCACAAAAAAAAACCAGATCCAAAGTGGCAGAAGTGGTGCAAGTGAAGGAAAGTGCGGCACTGTAATATTCAATCTCGTATTTATAGATTTTACATGTATAATAAAACCTATGAAAATATTTTGATAAGTTTTTAAGACCTGTGAGACTTACCTTGCTTTGCTGCGCTATTTTGTAGTAGCGGTTCCTACAAATAAAAGCCAAATAATTTTTGTTCACATCAGCTGTGAGCTCGCTACTTCTAACTTGACTAGTCCTACTTACTTGTCTACTTCAGTATTAATAACGTTGAGCGTGCACGTTTCACCTTTTCTTTGACAACGGGTTGTCGGGCAAATCCGTATTAGGACAAGCCATTTTCCAAGTGTTGAACGTACCTATCGGTCAAACACGGTAGCTCAAAATAGACCAGGGAGGAAAATAGGATTTACGGTCGGTAAACTATACTTGAAATAAGCAAGTTTAAATTTGCCAACGCCGAGACCACGCAGGCAGATGGGAAGTGTGGCTTGCTACCACGCTCGATTATCCAGGGCCACATTTAGGATACAAGTTAGTTTGTTTCTAATACGTTATAGATGAGAGAAGCGAAAGCAGTTTTTAGGTACATTTTGGCACAAAGCTACAGTATCGAATGAGTAAGTAAAGGTCGAATGGATTTTAATATTAAGAAAGTTTTCCTGGACATCATAAAATTTTTGTAAAATACATAGGTACATGTTTTTTCCGCTACTTTTTCCTCAGTAAAGGTTGGAATGGATCTGTCAAAAATTGAGGAGTAGGTCAAGATAATTAATTATTTCCCTATTTTGATAATAATTGGTGGTTTTGTAAATTTTGATAGCAAAGTTGGTCTGTCTGAAGTTTCATAGGATCCATGACAGGCTTTAAGTCCAGACGAACATATTGTTTGTGTCGCCGAATTAATCAGTTGAGTACCTATTTGACCGTGTAGTCACATACAAGAGTGTAAGTGGAATACGAGCCGAAGATGTCAACCTTGTAAGGAACGATTATACATTAGTTAATAGTAATGAAAAAATTTCTTCTCTTGAGTTCAAAAACTATAATGGAAAATAAAGTTAAGTATACTTAGAAATATAGTAAATATTTCAACATAGCCAGGCACAAATACAGACTATGAGATTTTACCCAATTTCCTAATGGAAAAACCCAATAACACTTCAGTTTTGGACCCAAGACACTACGCTTAGCCATCGTTTGTGACCTCTAAACTTACGAGGCAATAACATAATATAGTAACACCGAGTTAATATCTAAAATAAAAAATAAAGCAAAGAAATAGAACTCATATAATTAATGTTACAAAGTATGTACTTACTATTAACTTACGACCAACTACAGTAAAACAGTCATGAACCCAAACGATGCTACACTAATTTGTAATATTACACTTGCTTAATTTTTCTTCACAAATCTCAAGCTTGTCCTGTACAGTTAAGTTTGACTTGCTCTTCCCCGCTCGTGTGACGTGATTAATCCAACCTCTGTAAGGACTCACGGGCGTTAATCCATTCGACGATAAAAATGTCCGGGGTATTTGAAAACTTAAGGACATCACACCAATTATTTTACCATTGTAAATGAAGGGCCCACCGAAGTCACCGTGTAGAGGCTGATGTGATCTGTCTGAACACTTGGGAGCAATACATAACACGTATTTCGACCACATCGTCAGTTCCATACCACAGTTGATGACTATGCCTTCACCCATCTGCAGCGGTTTGAACTGCTCTCCCGCACGTTTGTTCTTCGTGAGACCGCCTGCGTTCTTCCCGAGAGCCCCAGTTTTTTTCTTGAGTCCGCCTACGTACTTCGAGGCAAGCCCAAAGTACCTTGCGGCTCCGCCAATGTACTTCACACTAAGTCCATACATCTTCGTGTGGTCAATAGACGACAACCTCCCATACGCTGGCAAGATAACTTTTCCAACTTTTAACAGGCTTATGTCGTTATCGCCGAAAAAGAAGCCGCGCTCGGTGAACTTAGTGTTGAGAAAATCTGGATGTATGTAAATCTTTAGCACTGAAGAAAATAACTTCGAAACTAAGGGCGACACGGTGAAGTTTCCGTACCAGACATAGAATTTCCTGTCGAGTAAATCGTAGAAACAGTGTGATGATGAGAGGACCCAAGTTGGTTGTATCAGTGACCCACTGCAGTGCCGCGTCACCACCAGCTCTTCAATGAATGCCAGCGTCACGATGAAGGGATAGTCTCCATCCGCGACGTCGTGGCTGTGCCACATTACTTCATTATACTTTATGTCTGTGTTTATTGCATTTCTAATCACTTCATTATTGATTGTAGAACTTCCGGTGACAATGTAAGTAAAAAAGCATAATAATATTGCTGACAAAGATTGAAACATGATTGATTCACCAATGTGCGAAATAATAAAAGCTATCGGTACACATCAGCCTATTGCAATAGGCGCCTGTGTGAGTTACAAAGGGTTTCATTCGTATTTTATGTTTTATTTATTTCCGTTTTATGACTTTATTTTGAACCCACTTACGTTTTCTACAAATACAAAATGAAATAAATTTTACGACTTTCAACATCACGTTTGAACAATATTCATAAAATATTTTAGATATATTTCGGAAACGCGATCGGTTTAGGTTACTCCAGGGTTTTTTTGTATTAATCGCCAGGAAATAACAAGTTCCTGTTTACATCGTTGTACATCCGGCTTTCACTCCACATGAGACCATGAGAGATGTGCACGGCTATTCTGGCTACCGCTGAAATCTAAATGAGTAAGTAAATATTTTAGAAAACCACAAATCAAATTCGGTGTTAAGCGTTGCTCAATTTCTAACTTTTGTCTTCCTAGGGCTACGTGGAGGGATGAAACTCGCATGCTATGCATTTAATTTTGGGAAGTTTTGTAACTTAGTCAAGAACAAAACCAAAACTATATAATCTCTTAAGAAGTGCTTTTCGATATTCGTTGGTCTAAAAGTATTCCAGAAGTAACAGGAACTTCCCTGAAGCGGTCGCTAGATGTGAGGATTTAGCTAACTTTCAGTTCTCTGTCGGGTTTTATTTTACTTTTCTTGTTGTTTTTGTGGTTTACCATCTTGTTTTATTATTATTATCATGAACACCTTGTTTCCAGGATTTGTTTCCCGCTTTGAGACTTGAGGTACCAGGAAAACATGAATTTACAACAAGTTTCGTAATATATTTTAATTGATTTTCACTTAGGAAAGCTCATTAACGGGCAATCGTCTTGCTGAGGAGTTTGTTGCGCCACTTCTTCTCTGCAGCTATAACACTAGAAAAAGATGAAGGGCGTTTTGGTGGACTACCTTATGTAATTTTAAATTTTAAACAGTGCTGATTCTAAACCACAGACTAAATGACTTTTAATATGATCTGATGTAGAAAAAAACTTTATATTAAAATAGAAATGGAAAGTGGTTTCATATCAGGTACAGAAAATAAACAAATTGATGTGTCATAAGGGGTTTAAAATATTATCAACTGATAGGCTACTTACATAGACCTTGTTAGTTGCCAGTGAGCTCTAAATTAGATATTTTATCAGTATCTTTGAGGTCAGTAATCCATAAAGCTACAAGTTACCGTTGTTTTCCTCCTCCGCAAACTATGCCTTAAGTATCTGCATGTACTCCGCGTTCTTCGGCGCGATTCTTCGCAACGGGCTAAATGAGTCGTGAGGGTCGATAAAGGAAGTTCGCAGTGCTAAAATAAATGATAAAATTTTGCAGATTCCTTTGATAAACGACCGGCGCGCAGTTTGACGTTATGTTTTACGTGAAAAAAATATGGCTCCCCTTATTTTTCTCTTGGAAACTTTTCCTTAATGTGATTTGATTCAGTTTGCTGTTATTCAAGTTATCGAATGGGCATCGACAGTTTTCAGTTGTAAATCAAAAACTTAGTGAATAAATGTTAAAGTATGGTAGGAAAAGTACAAAATGCTTTTTCAGCACGAGTGTTATTTTCAATCTTCGGCTAACACAGAATAACGACAAATAAACTAAAACATGAACCATAATTGGTTACAGCGACCTTCAGTTTGTAGGTATATAAATAGATGGGTATTTGAAACGATGTCGCGACAATATGTAACACTGACGTAGTTTTTTAACTGCGAAACATATTTTCTAGTAAATAAATCTTTATGTCTTTCTCAGCAGCGGGATCCTTCAGGGAGCCAGGGATTTGTGCCGGTTCTTTTATCTGATGTCCATTCTTTCGCAAAGGGTTCAGCAGAAATGGTTTTTATGTCCGTACTTGTCCTCGAACTACTTTATTTTTATTTTCACTGCCTTTTTGAAACTGCGACCTGAAAGCCAATGGCCAATGAATTGTTATTGGGTATTTTGTTCGGTTTCTTTTACTTTTATAAACTTTTATTTCTGTTTTGGAGAATTCATACAATTGCTGTTTGTGAGTAGATTTACAATGATTAGGATGATAGTAACGTTCTAGTTAATAGTAGGTAGGTACTGTTTTTATACGTTGTCATCTCGTTATTAAGATTATATTTACATGACTGTTTCTTGTGAAAACTAATAATAAGAAAGCACTCAGCATCTCTAGACGTTTCTACACGAACTATTATCACACTCGCTATGTGAACCCAGCCTTACAATTACAACTTTGTGTTTAATCAGAAACCAAATGATATTAATTTCGTTTGCTATTGGCTAAGGGCTAAAAAAAAGGGGATTCCATTAAAATGATTAAAATAACATCCTGAAGCCACAGGGATCCACTTTGAGAAGGGTCTAAGTCAATTTGCGAATTAATTTCACGTTATAACTCGCTCGATGTTATTTTAATTGGTTGCTGGTTATAAAGGATAATAAAACCTTTTTGATCGTTTTGTGTGTTATAATTTTATGAAATTCACTTATAGCGATCAAAGGGCGTTATTGTTTCTGTTGGTGAAATTATTCATGATGACTAAAACGGCAGTCTAAGCGGGATTGTCCGAAAGAGTTACCGCTATCCCGAAACATAAAGGGCTAAGGACATGGATGGGTTTTAGTCATTAAAAGTCTGTCACTTCCTTCCGCTCCACCCAGAGCGGGAGGCGTAATTTGATGATATCCAACCCTAAAAAAAAAGTCAGTTTTTGAATTGTTGTTGCGAATGTCCGCAAAATTTATTAATAGGTACTCAGTGCTAGTGTAGGTACCTGTTTTAAAGTCTTGAGTTCCTGCAACTGTTTGTTTGCATAATTAAGTTATCTTCTAAGAATCCTGATGGTTATGGGTGGTACATTCTCATTTTCTGTATGGACAATGATTTCGAATCCTTAGAATAACACAGTCTATAAATCTATGAATGACAGTTTTAAGGCCTACGAGTTCTCTTGATCGCCTTAGCAAAGTTTATTCTCCGTATATTCAACCTGACTTCACTTTACTTCAATGCATTTCCTAGAGCAGTGAATGCAGTGCGCCTGAAATATCTGAATATGGGAAATTCACGCACCAATGCTTCCGATGTATGCTTGAACGCTGAAGCAGTGTGACTCACCTGAAACAAACAAAACGTATGCTTTTAAAATGTGAGAAAATGAAGAAGTGCATGAAATTTTACGTAACTTTTGTACTTTAATATTTATTAGTACATCGACAACACGTAGAAAACCTCATTGTTATCGTCGTCGTGACATCTTACTTTATTTCGGCGTATCTTTTCAGAGTAATAAGATAAGAAACGAAGACTCGTAAAAATTTGGTTGAAAATTGAAGTCATTTGTCATTGAACATTATACAGAGTTGATATGACAGAGGGGCATTGAACATTATACAGAGTTGATATGACAGAGGGGCATTGAACATTATACAGAGTTGATATGACAGAGGGGCATTGAACATTATACAGAGTTGATATGACAGAGGGGCATTGAACATTATACAGAGTTGATATGACAGAGGGGCATTGAACATTATACAGAGTTGATATGACAGAGGGGCATTGAACATTATACAGAGTTGATATGACAGAGGGGCATTGAACATTATACAGAGTTGATATGACAGAGGGGCATTAAAATTACACTACGTATACAATACGTGCTTAGTATTAATTCGATATGGCATAAAAAATAAAAAGCAAAAAAAAGAGTTTGTTTTTTCAAACAAACGAAATAGGTAGCTTACAAATCAGAGTAAAACGCAACTACCCTTTATGAATAAAAACTGACCTTGTAACAAACGCATCGTAGGTTATATTTTAAGGTGAATGATCCATGCGTATAAAAATAATCAGCTGTTAGGTAAGTTACATCGTAGTCTAACGGGGCAAAAACTTAAAAAAAGTGACTAAGCTACTAATCATTTAATTAAATAGGAGTACCGAACTTAAAAATGTTACCTAGTATAGGCAGTTTAATGGAAAGTATAAAACAAAGATAATAATATTGGTATGTACTCGTCTATTAATTTTCCCTAGAAGATTATCTGAGAAGGTACAACCCTTCGCAGATAATCTTCTAGGGAAAATTATAAATACATACATAGAATGATGTGGTATATTACATAATAATGATGATTTATAAATGTAAAATGATAATTTCTTTTGGGAACACAGTTTTGCCAAAAGGTTCCATGAATCCGTCAGTTATATATTCACTATCAGGACAATGTACGGCATTTATGCCATTTTGATTGAAGCCCCGTACTGTGAGATGAAAATCAATATGCTAAACGTTCGTCTATTTTAGTCCTTTTATGAAATCTGCATGCAGAGCCCAAAATATATTTTTGACGTTCTCTCATATAGCCCCGTCTACTCAGCAATTAAGTTTTCGTGCTGATTATGCTCGTTGAAAAATACATTGTGCTCCCCTCCCATAAGGTACGTATTGCTTTGACTTAATTATGCAATAGGATGATGGTTAAATTACTGTATGACAGGTACTTTACCTTGTCATATGGAAGTTTGAAATATTCATAATCTTTAAGGTCATAATCATTAAGTTTTGTTGTTTATTTTTGAAGTTTAACAATAATAATAAACCTAGAAAAGACGTTACAATTTATTAATAACATTGTTCCCCCGAAACAAGCAATGTGCGAACAATGGGAGTTTGAATTGTTAAGCAAATGCAATCCTTATTCATTTTAAAGAGATATTGCTTTTCCGATTGGTCTAGCTTGGATATTAAATAATCTAGATGTTCATTCAATTCAGTTCGTTTGATTTGTGCGCTTGTCTTGGGAATATAAAATGAACAGACTCAGATTAATGTCGTTTTTTTTTAAGCTTGAGGGGCCTATGCCCAACAGTGGACGTTTTTGGCTGTAATGATGTCATCAGTGATCGAATTACGAAAAGTACAAAAGTACAAGTTAGTAACCACTAACTTGTTCTTCTCTTCTAAAAGTACCTGCAAAACCTACCTAACTTTATAATATCTAGAAGTAGCACATGAATAGCAATCATACAATCATAATAATCTCGTTTTTAAGCCCCCACATCAATAAATTCCCGAACTACATTCAGCGTGCATTCTTCGGGTAGATGATCTCAACCTGCTACTCCGATAATCACTCTTATTACAACGGGTACAGGATACTATCTTTCACGGCACACGCAAAGCTTCCGTCGCTACCTCTGATTGCGCCTTTTATTCCCGAGTTTCCTGCGGTGAACGAAGGCAGATAAGTTGAACTGGCTGTGTTGTTAAAACTGTATCTTTTTTTTTCATTTCCCTTTATTTGTAGCGAGGAATAGGTAATATGATTATGCGCTGTTGAGTTGAAGGTCTAGGTGTTTGTCTAGGGCCTAGGCCTAGATAATCAATCTGCCTAGCCTTTTCCCAACTATGTTGGGGTCGGCCAGTCTAGGCTTGCAGCTGAATACCAGTATTTTACATGGAGCGACTGCCTATCTGACCTCCACAACCTAGTCAGTAACTGGGTAATACGATACCGATAGCTAAGACTGGCTGTCATTCTTTCGGGCTTCCGACTAATCCACGAACCAACGCCTGGACCAACGGCTTAGCGTTCCTTCCGAGGCACAGAGGAGTCTCGATATGCTAAGATGGTCACCCATCCACGAACCAACCCCGGCACGAGTAGCTTAACCTGATGGAATCGATCCGTGTGGCTGTTCGATCGTGCGGCGGCGATCTAAGCCCAGACAAAGTGACCTCATTATTATTCCGAACTAAATTTGTTATGGCAGTTGCCAAGTGATTAGGTCTGACCGGCGTCAGCCATTAGTATTTGTGTAGGATCCACAGACGCTGATACAAAGTCTATAATTTTTTTCATCTGGTTGATAGTTTTATTCAGAAAAATCAATGTATGAGTATAAATCATTTTTTTAATAGAAACACGTATAGAAAACAAAATAGATTTAGACTTATGAACCGTCGGCGACTGCAAGCCGATACAATGACAAGCTTCCACACATCATGCATTCATGATGTTATGCTATGGGGGGCCCACAACACAGCGCTGATTTTCAATGGTCACGAAAAATGAAGTACGGATTTTTTTACAGATTAGAAACAAACTGCTAATAAAGTAAAATAAAATAAACAATACATAGAATATGAAATAATTATATATATAATCAATACAATTTAATACACTGTCTATAAAGTAACAAAGAGCTACTTTATTTTGTTTAGTATTTCTCACATTATAGGTACTAAATTATTATAATATTTTAGTTTAGTTGTTCCTTGTCAACTCTGGCAGGCGTCTCTCCAACTTATTCTTTTTTTAATCTTAATCAATTTTCGTCTCTAAATAGCCTCATAATTAAAGACTCGCGAGGTTGTATTCTAGTAGTACCTTCTTAATAAACAAATACAACTTCTTAATAATATTCATTGTTTTATCTCGCTCCCGCTATCCCGTTCGCGTGCGCGCGCTCATTATTTAATAACCTCTAATAATTAGGATGCATTTTCCTACGTCTATGAATTATGATGATAGTGAAATGACAGTAGAAAGTGTTTTTCCGTAAATACCTCAGGTCTGTATTTAAAAACTTAAAAATGATTATAAAGTATATAAAGTATATTTCATTATACATTTTTTTTCGTGTCTATCTGTGTAACGGATTTTGAGAAGGTTTTCACCATAATTAAGGGCATTTATTTCGGAAGGATTATGTGTAATATTAAACTAAAACAATTAAAACCACTCGATGCTGCGTTAAATCCTATACGCCGAGCTAGGCAGCGGTGGATCGCTAGTAAAGTATAAAAAGCATGTTAAATTTTAAATTATGCAGTAAACTAGTATAAAATACGAATGCCTAATACAGTCTGCCACGTTAAGGTACATTTTTAGCAGCATAGACTATCCGGGAGAACGTATCGGTCCCACGAGATGCAAATCAGTTCAGCGCCAGAGCAACTGCGGGATAAAGTTAGCATTTTATATTAAAACGTGGAACTATCTTCAGAACATTTTGCTCTGTATAAAACAATCTTTGCGTAGTTTGTCACTACAAACTGTACTATCATTAGGTAAGACGAAAATAATCAAACTTAGGTTTATGTTTAATAAACTTGGCCATAAAGTGAAAAATAATGCGTTTAGATTGTAATTCAATTCTGAAATCATCAATTATTTTAGCTGAATGGCATCCACTGCTATTTATTTGTCTGTTCTCATTAATCTTCATTAAATTCCTTTGATCTCCTATCTGTTAATCTACTCTCATGTGTTTGCAATTTGTTGGTGATCATCTACAGCCAACGAAATCAATCATATATGAAAACAGCTCCAAGTCGCGAGTGGTCCACAGCTGCGGTCTGCAGTCTGTAGCTTCTTTCGGACTACCTAAACACAATATTGACATTCATTTTAAGGCAGAAAGAATTGATGTCTTAGAAATTTTATAAAGGCTGCTTCATCTCTGCTATGAAAAGTACAGTATTTTTATGTTATTTTCATAATATCCCATTTTCCGTGCACAGTTCACGTAACAGGTAGTTTCATATTGTAGTTTTCTATTTTAAAAATATAATGAATTGCTTGTCATTTTCACTCGACCCGCTTTGAGGCAGTCGCGTTCCGTAAAATAAATCCATGTTATGCAAAATTAAGAACGGTACCTACTTTAGAAACCCTTAACTTATTTAGTTAGTGACAAACCTTTTTTAGTAATTATATGATAGTCATCAATACAAATAAAACCTAAGAATCGATTTGATAGTCAGCTGAAATAAATGATTAATGCAAAAAACGCAGAACTTTAGGAATAATCAATTCAGTTTGTTCGATAACCGATAAGTACCATCAGCTCAGGCAAGCCCGGTTAAGCAGTAGACAACCTTTTGGTTGAACTGCGAGATGCCAATTCAAAAAAAAAAAAAAAAGGATGTTGATAGTACCTTATTATTTATCAAAATACTTTAGCACACTTGACGTATGCTATTAAACAAATCGAGTAGGTAGTTGTTGAAATCAGCACCCTAACTTTAGTTATTAAATAACTCGCATTATTCAAGGGTACTTTGACATACCTACAAGCCTATACATAGGTACAGAGGCCAGCACATCAAGTTACCACAATCTGTCAAATTTCTTTGATAGTATTTCAACTTTATTGCAAAGTCATAAGGTTCATTTTTAATTGAGAAAATTTGACAGTTAGGGATAGCTTGATGTGCTGGCGTCTGTACCTACTTCAATTTACACAAAGAATTGAAGACAGTGTGTTTTAAACTGAAGTTATCTATGGTTATAGAAATCACTGATGGTAATTTATTCATTTGAAATGTAAGTACCGTACCTTGTTTCGCAAAAGCAAGTTTTTTTTTTAAGCTGGGAAATCATCCAATAATTCTCCCGCTCTAGGTGGAGCGGCAGGGAGTGTCAGACTCTTACTGACTAAAACCCATCCATGTTCCTTCCTTAGCCCTTTATGTTCCGGGGTAGCGGTAACCCTTTCGGACAATCCCGCTTACCAAAAGCAAGTGTTTGGAGAGCTCTTTGGGCAAATAATAGGTTCCTCACGTAATCCAGGTTAGTACATAAATATCATGACTATAACGATAACGTCGCGATTCTTGCAACAGTGACTGCAAAGAAGACATATGAAAGAAGTTGTTAGAGGTTTGCCAGGCATCACATCTGCCATTTCTATATCCACGACATATGAAATCTTATTGAATCAGTATAAGACCGCTTGAATTCTGTTGGAAGTGACGATTATTGAAAATGTCCAATTCGATCCGGCATCGGGAAACTATTACGAACCGGATGTAGCTGTGTTTGGGCAGTATGTCCGTATTCTTGGCCAAGATTAAACTAGGAATTACCGGGATTACATGTGGGCTGTGTTCACCTATCTTGATTTCTTTTTTATATAGGATAGTTGATCTTAAATTGACATTTGGCATCGTAATCTAATGTGAGGCAAACCTCCAGTACCTCACTTTGTTTTGAAATTGTCTTGGATTCCATACACCTTAAATCCATCTCTTATGTGAAAGCTGTAAGTATTTGGGTATGTCGGAAGCGTAAGGTATCAACGTTGCTGATGCGAAGCAAGCGTTGAACAAACGCTAATTCTTTGGTCGCCCCAAGAAAGTATTCATTAGTCTTCTTTCAGCGTGAAACAACAGGGCACGCCACGATAGTGGCGGTAAAGAGGGGCGCTTTGCGGAGTGGCTAGAGAGGCGTCACGGCGCCCTCAACTATCGCCTGACGCTGGTCCTCACCGGACATGGATGGTTCCTGCTCATAATCAGGCGGGAGGAAACGCCCAGGTGTCACCACTGCGAGGATCGCCCAGAGGACACGGTAGAGCACACGGTGCAAACCTTCCCCGCATAAGCGGAGCACCGCCGTGTCCTTGTAGAGGCGATTGGTGGCGACCTCTCGCGCCCGGTCCTGGTGCAAGCCATGGTCCGAAGCGAGAGGGAGTGGGAGCTAGTCACCTCCTTCTGCGAGCAGTCATGCTTGCGAAGGAGGTGGCGGGATGGGAGAAGGAAAGGTCCTTCCATCCCAGCCGCCGCGGGACACACCCCGGGCGTCGGGAGCCATGCGATGACTCCCGGCCACCGTAGGCGCGGGCCTGCAGGCGGTGAGTAATGGGTTGCTCACCATCCGATCAGGACCAGGCCCGTGCCGAACGGCGCGTACATGTTCCACGCGCGCCTCAAAGAGATGTCAGCATATGAAGGGGCCTGTTAGGACCAAGCCTGCCGGGTAAGCGGGATGGTCCGTCAGTGTTACCGCTACCCCGGAACATAAAGGGCTACGGAAGGAACATGGATGGGTTTTAGTCAGTAATAGTCTGACACTCCCTTCCGCTCCACCCAGAGCGGGAGAAATCATTGGATGATTTCCCACCGTCAAAAAAAAGGTGTGAAACAACAACGAAAGAACGGGTGCAAACTTGTAGTACTTACTACCGGATGGCTAAAAGAAGGTCTAAGCAAAGCAAAGAGCAAAATAATTTTAAATATTATTACTAGCTATTGTGTGTCTGGAGAAGGCACGAGTATTGATTATAGCTCAGGGCTTAACTATAAGTCCAGGTTTCCTCATTATGTTTTCCTTTAACGATATCAATAATATCTAAAATAAACTCAGAATGTACATGAATTGAAGACAGCTACGCGCCTAGCGGACTGAGAGAGAAACTCGTCCATAGAACATTAATCCGCGTGCTTTACGCGACGTTTTTACAGTACTTACTTTGACCTATAAGCTTAGAGCATTTCAACCCGTTCTTATTAACAAGTAATTAAAACTATTTCAGTTTGAAACTTGAAATTTAGAGCTGCTCGTGATTTAATTTATATTAAGTAAAATAGACTGTTCTAGAACTCCTGTCTGGAAACTGATATCTTTGACAGGCTTAATAATTATCTTTTGTTGCGAAAACGGATATTTGAGGAGCTTCAGAATTTCATCAAATCATTTTGAGATTTCAGTCGTGAGCACATTCTATAAGGAACTAGTGGGCCGGTTAATCCACACAGAGAAAACTACGGTCATACTGAACGAAAAAACGGGTTCTGGTTTGCTTTGTGCTACTATCCTCTTTGAATATTTAATGACAACGTGAAGTGTTAGCACTGACAATAATAATTGACAGCATAGCTAAGAGACGATTAACATAGTAAAGTCTTTGGGCAGGGTTTAAAGTGTCTGCGCTGACCAAGGAGTTAAATGTGGTAATTGGTTTGGTTATCGTGGTATGACCAGGTGATGCGGAGAAATGAGGTCAGATTCAGAAACACCGATTTTAGGCGAATTTCTCCAATGAAACTGAAGGCGAGCAGCACTTAAACCCCGTTTAATGGCTGCCAGTGTCATTATTATCTATGAATTGTTGACACTGACAGGTCATGAATGCTGATCGCGTTCAGTTACAGAGAGGTTATTTCTATGTACTGATTGCCTCATTAATGTAGTGACCACAAGCGCTACTGCTAAGTACGGCGGTCGGCGTCCTGGGTTCGATACCCGGGTCGGGCAAAGTTTTACTGTGTTTAGCAATTTAGCGTTTCTCAGTAGCAGCCCGGAGTCTGGATTTGAGGTCGGTCAGTGGCGAAAGTCTCGCTTCTGTTAGGTACTTGGGATTTCAACATAACTGACGAATTGTGGGTGTAGCTCTACATTACCTTTAGGTATTACAGGCGTGATGTTATGGTGAACTTAAATTTACGCCTGGCGCACTCTAGGCACTAGGCAGTTAGTCCCACTAACACTGTCTTACATTTTTGCCTCAGTATGAGTTATACGTAATCAGTTCGCGCCGATACCAGAAAAAAATGAACTCCAAGAATTAGCGAGTAACGTTTCAAAGACAAACAACGGTGACACCACAAAGTGTAAGTGCTGATGTATATGTAATCATAGGTGTGTATTCCCCACAGAGGGTGTGCCCACAAAACTAAAGTTAATAACAAAGCTCTCACTAGTTTCAAAATTATGATTTATCGCTACCCCGAGCAGGTGGCGGCACTCGGCTGCCGGTATTTCTGCACAAGTTTAATTTTGTACTATTCTGTTTTCAACAACGTTTTGTTCTTTTGGGGCCGAAGCGTGTTCTTGATTAGTTTTAGTTAGGCCCGCAAGATAGAATTAGCTCTACCGTGGCGACCGCGGCCAAACGTTAAATAGAATAGCAGGCGGGCTTCTGCATTTGGTAATTCCAAATTCACTCAGTGACCCACAAAGAACTTTTGTGGTGTAGTATTTTTATTCTGGGTGCACCATCTATATAGAATCCCAGCATTGTTAAAATCCAGTGGACTCCCAAAACACCCTAGACATTGACGAGTATTTTAAGTTAACCAAGCAACCAAATACTTTCTACTACTTACATTCAAAAAACACAACTCTCCAGTAAATTCGCCGTATTTTTTTCTTATTTTTGCAATCTGTAAGATGGACAGGTCTGGATCATGTGGACCAGTGTTTAAATCGAACAGATGCGTACCGTTCCTCCCGGTTAAATTTACGAAATCGTAAAATGTGTTCAACTTACTTTTAAACTATTTGAAACTAAAACAATTTTAACAATAGAATCCCTGTAACTCGAGCAGAACTGTGCAGGCGCAGTGGTGTGTATATGGAGCCAATCATTCCTAACTGTATATGGAGCCACTCATTCCTAACTGTACAGCTGCACTTAAACGCACGTGAACTTTACTAATAATTCAGCGTACTTTTGAAGAATGGTCGATATCGCATAGTTTTTGTACAGTTGGTAAAGGAGATTGTTCTAGACCGCCCTATAACCAACAAACATTTGACGTGTACGTTAATTTTAATTATATTTTAATATGCTTTTTAAAAATAATAAATTCAAGCGGACACTGTTTAATTCTTAATAGGTTTTTAAAAGTGACCTCATTGATTTTATTACCAACTGAACTCGCCATCTTTCAAGGAATTGTCAATGTGAATGTCACAAAAGATTTGACAGTGTCGCTCTCGCTCATATTACATAAATATCGATATCGACGACGATGTCCATAATATCTAGTGATAAATAATGGATGTTCGATATTTATCACTTCCAAAACATTGAAAATGTGCAACATAAAAGTTTTTCATGCATATTTTGTTCATGGAATTAGTTCCGTGAACATTTTAATGGATCTTATGATGAATATGGCCTAGCACGATTATGCTGAAAATATAATGAACAAAACAAACTCACAAAATCTACTTACTAGTCGAATGAGGGATTTTCTCACAAGTGAGAAAATATTAGTTCAAAAGAGGCGTTGGTAAAAAATACGTCACTGTCTCAGGTTTTTGACATCAAATAAGCTTTCTTATTTACGGATCTTGTTTTTGTTATCAGTAGCCAGTAAAACAAAGACGTATTTTTTACCCACGCCATCTATTGAACTATGTTTTTTCACTTGTCAGAAAATCTCTCATTCAACTATTGAAATGTCATTTACGACGCAACTCTAGTGAATTATTCTCATAACCATTTCACGACTTCAATAGCCATATTTTTACTTTTTAAGTACTTAAACTCTATTTTTAAATGTCGCAAACTAAAACGTTACACATTGTTCGTTGGGAACAAAATATTTTATTTTAGCATTAATTTAATCGAAGTAGAATCGTAGCAACAACGTGTTTATGTTTGAAACGGAACAAATTAATTTACTTTTGACATATTGATCTGTCATTTTGGTCTACTAAATTAAAACCACAGATTAAATAGGTGGTCATTGATAATCGATATACAATGATTGATCTTTCAGAGAGCATCTCTACGTCACTACGTCAGTCGGAGCGTCTCACCGAGACGAACCTGTGGCTGTGTTGTGTTGTTGTGACTACTACTTTTATTTGGCGATTTCTTTTGGCGTTTTTGATTTTGTTTCTGTTTGACGGACTACAATTTGGATTGCTTTCAACGTGACCTGGCTTCGAATAACTGAATCTGTGATCTGCTTAAACGACACCTTAGCATTTTGACAACGGATAACGGACTTCGCTTAAAGTAAACTTCAACCAATAAATAATAACTGTACCTAAAAGGCATAATACAACTGTATGTATGGTAATATTTTACTGTATTTGAAGTTTAATGCTTTGTAGAAACCAGAAATAGCGATTTTAGAAGGAATTACTTACGTTTTCTTTTATTAAAAATAACCTCAAAATCGGTTCCTTTTCTTTAAATAAATATTTTCTCTAAAGTGTCCGTCAAGAAACTTTGTTCTTATGGGCTAATAAGGGCAGTTTACAAATAGAAAATGATTTTTTCTATGCCGTTGGCTCCAGGGCGAACAATGTATGGACGTAGAACAATCTCCTTTCTCAACAAAATTCTTCACTTCAGGAACGCTTTGTAGTAATTTTTCGTTTGTAGTTTTTTTTTTACCTCTTTACCTTACTCTAATGGGCGTGCACTTAATATAGTGTCTTGCCGTATGTACATTACGGGAACTGATGGACGCTAGTGATGGCGCCAAACACGTTTTGAATTTTGAGCCGAATTCTGCGCCGAATACATTTAGGTTGCCATCGACACGCTAAGAAGAAGAAAAATGGGCGTGTGTTTAAATTTTTAATTCAATTTAGTATTTACTTGAATAAATTTATTCCATTCCTTCATTGACTTCTAATGCGGAAACTGTAATAATAAGTTACTGTTTAATTGACTAACACCCAATAAAATTATTTATTTGCAATATCTACATCACCGCATTGCGGAATGTGTCTGCAATAAATTTTACATGAAACATTTTCTGTACGAACCATATTATAGGCAAATAAATAATTTACTTCATTATCGTTATAATTACTAAAAGCGCAGGCAGTTATTTAACTTCCTCTTTGAAACATAAAAGCAAAACTGAAGCCTCGATACTTCGGTATACAGTTATTTCCACCTTCAGGACAAAGTTAGATTGAGTTGTGTCAAACGACGCCGCACTGTCGATGATGGAAAGTTCAGATTTCATAAATAACTTTTCTTCATATCGCGCAATACCTAACTTTGGAATACCGCTCTTTGGTTTGACCACTTCCATTTCATGGACTGTATATTATATTCTGGCCTTTACTATCCCTTTCGGGTAAAGGCCTGCTCTTGATTTCCAATTTTGGACGTTTATGCAATCGTTTGCGTGAAATCTGTGTAGAAAATACAGGGGCTTTTGAAAATTGGACTGTACTCGTAAACCGAAAAAACCTGCCAGTAAGAAATACGTCAAACTACAGCGCTGAACAAAGCCTATAGAACAAGACAACTTTACCAAATTATTTAGGAAAACCCTAACAGAAGTACTTTTTTTATTTAGCCTCCACTATCCCACGGCTGAGCAAAGGCCTCCCCCAAATCCTTCGAGACATCTTTCTCTTAAGCTACCTCGATCCATCCCTTGCGGTATACGTCAAGGTCGTTTTGCCACCGCTTCCTGGGCCGGCCTCGACGGCGCCGTCCATCCTTAGGCACCCACCTTGTAGCGACTATTGCCCAGCGAGAAAGAAATACTGGCCGCAAAAAAATGTAAATGCTGGCTGCATCCAATAATTGTTTTGAATTTTGAAAAATTAAAATGTAAAGCAAAAGCATTTTGGATTAATGGAGGGAAGCGTTTTGAAATATAATAGAGATTGTATTTTCGATTTTCGTTTTTTTTTGTTGCAATCGCTGAACGCTCGTGAACAAAACACTTGAAGCGTCAATCGCTTCCCGGAGTCCGTATCCGTAATTTCAGCAAATTTATTAGGGATCCGCAAAATATTTATTGACTTAACAAAAGGGAAAGAGAATGAAAACAATCGGAATTGAATAAATAACGCTTGGGCCCGATTTTATTTACGTTTGCGAACCGGAGTTTAGAATCAACGTTTTGATAAAGGGTTTCAAATCGGATACTGTATTGGATTTCGTGTTCCAGTCAACATTGGCTGAGACGCACCTACTACCATTCAAGTTATTAATTTATTCCAGTTCGAGACAAACAAACCATTGGATATTGTTTCTTATTAATATAATTATGCTATTCCACCGGTAGTAACAGGATAAAAAAAATATTTCAAGGCGTTTCGTGTTTGTACAACGACTTTTAACCAGAATTGACTTAGAGTTCTGTTAACTTATGTCAGTGTCACATATTTTTGACTTTTCCGTCATCGCTAACGCCGTCACTTTGACGAGGCCCTCCGCTCGTTTAATCATTTGCCAGTTTGTGCTCGGTATGTACTCTTGTACATTTACACTTATTGCTTTTTTCTTTCCTAGGTCCCACAGCTGGGCAAAGGTCGTTCTAATCTAAAAAAACCGACCAAAGGAGCTAGACCAACCGTTAAGACACATTAGGTTTTGAAAAATGGTAGAAGGCTAAGTATATCCATTAATAGTCTTTGTCTTAAAAACATACTTTACCGTAAGTTCATATTACACAGCTTTCCACTTAGATGGAGTAGCAAAGCATCTCGTTCGACATCTTCCAAACCACCTACGACTCCGTTCACTTCGCATTAAGTGGGCATAATATTTCAAATTCAGTATATTCAAAGCGACACAATTTATCAGAAAGCTCACGTCCCCATACAAGGAGTCAAAAGGCTGCGATCAGCAAATATTCACAAATTGACACACTAAATTGAAAACGAGCGGAAACGTGACGATTTGGGTAAATACTCCTTGTTAAGAAAAGACGATACGTGATTTTTCGTGGAAAATATATATGTACAGTATCCCCGTAGGTACCTATGTAGCAAAAAGATACATACATCATTACTGTACCTGTTAAATACAGGAATGTTAACACTGTCATGGGCGTATCTCTGTCTTGTCAATGTATCGGAGTAGAAACCGATATTGATTTTATGATTAGTATTTGTCGCGGAACACATTACGGTAATGTTATTTATTTTAATATAAAACGGCCAATTACATTAGTTAAGTACAATAACAACAGTATACTTTCTTTCTTGTTTCTTATGTTTAATGACTAACCTGGTGTCAGAGTTTTTATGCTCCCCATGGGTTTCTGACTTAGCTTCACATGCTGTTGAGAAATATCTCTCAGACCTGCTGGTTTCCTCACGATGTTTTTCTTCACCGTTTTTTTAGCAAGTGATAATTATACAATACGCACTTGTATCCGAAAAGTCAGTGGTGCGCGCCTTGGGTTCGAACTCCAGAGCAAAGAATTAGCAGTCCGTCGGTCAAACTACTAAGCTAACACTGCTTATACTGCGCATACAAATAATCGTCAGGCCCATCTCACAATACTTCAGACGTACTGACAAGGTCTTCATCCATTCATCCGCGATTACATCTCAGTCAGGTTTTGCGTCGAAGAGAATGTTGAGACAGAGGACCTACATGGATGGAACCTACATAATTATGTAGACGAGTTTCAGGGTGTATTATGCTGATTACAACAAACAGACGACGCATAACCAGATATTTCATAGCTACCTTTGAAACGCGAAGGCTACCTACATTACTTATATGCTTCAGTCTAGTGCAACAGTCTAGTGCTTTAACACTCAAACCAACCGTTTTCCTTTTCACAACAAAATAAGGCATTAATAATGGGTAAGCGGGATAGTCCGAAAGGGTTACTGCTACCCCGGAACATAAAGGGCTAAGGAAGGAACATGGGTTTTAGTCAGTAAAAGACTAACACTCCCTTCCGCTCCACCCAGAGCGGGAGAAGTCATTGGATGATTTCCCACCCTCAAAAAAAAGGCATTAATAATCTTTCAAATTTCAGTGAATATGGTCAGAAAGATATCCCAAGCAACTCTGAAATTAAGTCCAACTTATTACCGTCAGACAAGATTGTTTTGGCCTAGTCTGGTCCTCAATTGTTTTATCATGAAGAATTACACTACTTCCAGAAAATATTTCAATATTTAACATCAATTTGATAACTCAAACACCGAGGCGATGTAAAGATATATGTATGTATAATTGTATATGTATAAAACTATAGATACGTAGGTATGTACGGAACAACTGAGAGGAAATATTTCAAACAATGGAGTCATTTAGCTCAGTAATTAGCCATTAGGTTACCCCTACCAAGCGTTTAATTTCGTTCTGTTTCCAGGACACAGGCAGAAATGATTTAAAATAACAATAAATTTCGAGTAACTGACTGTCCGTTTATGCATCTTTTGTGGTAAACTAAAGTTGCTCAACATTGTTTTAGCAACATGTTTTTGTGTGACGAAAACTTGTTTAGAACAACATTGCTTATAGGATATATTACGTGAAAAAATGCTTCCAGCGAATCTTTTTTTTTTGCACAAGCAATGTTTATTTTTTATTTGGCCATGGATTTAATTCTGATGATGGCGCATGTGTTACATTATTCGAAAAATGCTTCCAGCGAATGTTTTTTTTTTGCACAAGCAATGTTTATTTTTTATTTGGCCATGGATTTAATTCTGATGATGGCGCATGTGTTACATTATTCGGTTTCTTTGAATATGGTTAAGCTGAATGGTGCTGATCCATGCGTCAGTTCATGAAAGGGCGCCGTCTGTTGGGACCGGAAATATTTTAGCTGCCACGTCTTATTACGTAGAGATTTTTTTGGATTGTGTACTATGAATTCTTTGAACGCGCTCGTTTTTGTACATCGTTATCTCATGTAAGATTTCATTTTAAATGATGTTATTATTATTTGGAAAACATATTCTGATTTAAAGGTGTGTCCATGTTCTTCTACATAACAATCTACTAAGCTTTAGAATTGGCAAAAGGATTCATCTTTCTAACTGACCATCTGCTTGATAAAAAGAGGAGCTGTTCCATACATTTATGCTCATTTAACTCAATAAAATGTATGGAACAGCTCATTTTTTATTCGCGATTTCAGGGTTCATCCTATAATAAAAGTTGTTCGTAACGATGAGTACAAAAAAAAATTCCAAGTTCATTTTTAACACCTTATATAATTGGTTTAATGTAATGTTGCAGAGTCAGTATTCGTAACATCAGATCTCGGTATAAGGAGTGCAGCATACGCCTCACTCCCGAAGCCCTTTGAGTGTTCACTTACAAAGCAGCACCATTTGACGCAGGAATGTGCCCTCGCTTGTACAGCACCCTGACGTTTAAGACATGAAGCTCTTGAAGTGTATATATGTATGCACAGTCAAGTAAATAACTATTAAGTACTTTATACGGCCTACCTAAATGTCATTTCTTTGGTATTGTTCGTCGAATCGTTGAGCTCCTTAAGTTCTGGGTCGATGACATGTTAATGACAAATGGCTGGACTAACTATACAGGTCCACTCAATTTGTATGGTTATTCTTTAAAAGACCCTTCCAATGAACCTACATGGTCTTCAATGATCTGACCAAGATTATGTCTGGACTTTAAGATTAATTTACCTCTGAGTATGATTCGGCCTTTCTTCTTAGAGTAGTCGGATAGAAACGCCGTAAAAATATTATTGACGTATAAAAGTGTAAACACACTCAATACTACTGTCAATATTTTGAAACTTGACTGTATTGTGCAACAAAAATAAAATCGTTCATCATTGTCATCATTTGTCATGTTCATGAACGGGCGCCGTCAGTAGAGACTGGTCATCACACAGCTGCCACGGGGCTTTTAAAATTTAATTTAATTTATGATTTTTTTATTTTTTAATAATGGACGGTTTTTTACATTCTGTATCGTTCTCACATTGTATATTTGAACATGAATCATGTAGCGCAGATTTTGTAACTGTATGTATTTTGATTTAGTGTCTGTAATGTTAATATTGTAATAAATGATTTTTACTTCTTTTTCAGTTTTATTGAAATGAAACATGGAACTTAAACATCCTAAGAACGCGAAACAACACATTTTATCTCACTCACACTTACAGTTACCTGTAGTAAGGGCCAGAATTAACAAACGCCGCCGGTAGAATCGGTTCGTTAAGGCGCACATGGAAATAATTTTTGAACTCCGTGTTTACTACGGTGTGTTCGAACGATTTATGATAGTTCAAAGTCTGTATAAGCTGGATGTTGTTTGCTCAAACAATATTTGTTTGCCATTTGTTTCGGCTATAACTTAATTGAATCGTTGTTGTTGCTTTTAACAGTGACGGCTGCGAAGGTGAAAGTTATGTATTGCGAGTCTGCGTCATTATTGTTGAAAAGGTTAGAATGAGAATTTTAAAATAGGCCGTGTGACTGGTATGTGTATAAATACTTTCGCTAAAAACTCTAATTATAAAACAGTCCCGTGGTTACGACAGGAAAATGAAGAGGTCTTCATTTGTAGGATTATTCATAGCACTATTAACATAACCCTTGGTACCAGCGAGGTAATTGCTTAACACAAATGAAGTGACAATATAGATCCCAATGGCTTTGATTTTGACAATTCAGCCACATTAATCATATTATGTTAGCGTAATAACGTTGTTCACGTTATTGCGCTAATATAATATGGAGGTGGTGCAATATCCATCAAAACTTTCGGCTTGTAATTAAAAGTATATAAAGATATCTCTATCGGTAGATGCTGATGATAACTAGATTACACAATCGAGATAGCTTCTTCAGTTCAGTTCTTTTAAGTTTCGAACGTTTAATATTGCACACATGTGGTCAGTCTTTTCTTTAAACTTGTAATTTTTAACACCGAATACGTCAAATTATCTTATATAACAGCTGTTCAAACAGTTTCGTATACGTCCTCTACATGAACTGTAATATAACGTTTAACATAACGCGAAAAATCGGTCACGTCACTATACGTCCAAGCAATACCAGGTTCTCTTGTGTTCTTCGTCTTCTTAGCGATGATTCTCTTTTTAGTAACGCATATTTATATGGGCCCAAATGGCACAGAATTGGTGCTTCAAGACAGTGAGGCGGGGTCGCGACAGATCACGCAGGAGATGGCGGGACGAGCTGGTTAGATTCCGTCAAAGCTCAAGGAGCTGGAGGATCGCGCGGGCTCGCGAAAGATGAAAGAAGTGGAGGGAGGCCTTTGCCCAGCAGTGGGACAGCGTAGGCTGAATAATAAATTAATGAAAAATATATTTAGATGAGTCATTAATTTGAAATTATTCCTTATGAACAATCCATGGGGAAACACACTCGCCCACTGGATCACAAGCAGTAACTATACAAACGGTTGCTTCGATAGCATCCCACGTGGCGTATGACCCTTTTGTAAAACTTCAAGACAACGGTTTTAACAAAGAACGTGATCATTTGATTGAGATTTCGCTACAAGAACAAACCATGACCTAGTAAAAACCGCTGGTATCCGCTGAAGCACAAGACCGGTCGATGTGGCGACGCTTGGGGGAGGCCGATGTCCAGCAGTGGACGTCTCTTGGCTTAAATGATGTAGACCAGATAAGGCCTTTGTACGCGGCACGGTTCTTTTAAAGTGTGGCATATAAACCGCGCCATAGAAAAACGTGTCTATCAACAAACTTCCATAGCGATCCATATAACACAGACGACCGTGCCTACACACGGCGAATAAACTGTAGTATTTTAATAAATACCGTGTGTTTACTAAGAGCGCCACACGCGTGATATATAAGGATCACTGCAATTAGGTAAAGCTTCTCTCTTTCTATTATCGAAAATGTATTAATTATTGTGTGGCTGCCTCGTTGGTCTAGCGGTCGCAAATGCGCCTGAACAAATTATAGGGTTTATTAATTGAGGTTATAGGGTTTAATGATCAACAATTCTTCAATATTGGATTGGACTGGACTGGTTGATGGCAATAGCCTCACCCTCTAATATGGGACTTAAACATAACTGGCGAAAAGTGTACATCTCTCCATAACCCTTTGGGATTGCATTGTTTACATATGTACGCCAATCACTCAGCCTAGTCTTTTCCCAACTTTGTTGGATTCGGCTTCCAGTCTTACCGGATGCATCTGAATACCAGCATGTTACATGGAGCAGTCGCTCCTGTCAGGCCTATCTGACCTTCACAACCCAGGTACTGGGTAACACGATACGCTTTGGTAAAAGTGGTTTTCAGACTTTTTGGGCTTCTGCTAAAGATCATCAACCGACATGCATGCCGAGGTACGCAGATCTTCCATCAAGCATAGCTTAACCTTTTTATGAAACCTTTGAAAATGGTTAAACTATTAACTGCTTAGAAATTCTTTGATCTTGCAATATAGCAATATTGTTGAAATCATTTCCTCCAAACAATAAGACTTCACAATAAGTTGTACAAACTATTAGACTTTGAATAATGTAATTCCTTCGATATCATACAGAGCTGGGGCTGGTATTAAAATTCATCTAGAAACGTAGCTATGCATTCCACGTGCGCCACTTAGGTACCTATTGCAGGCGTCCAAGCAATCAATAGGATCAGGTATTTTTAATAAGCGGCCAGAGGCATATTATTGCCTGTCTTTCATCATACTAGTGCCTTCTAAGACCTTCAGGTATTATCTGCGATCAAAACTAACAAATATTTGAGATCTTCGATTAATAAAACAAAAAAAAGCTGTCAGCTGCGAATTTTGTCAGTCGTTGTCTATGACGACAGATTTTCAGAAAAATCTGATTGTTATGATGGATTTTAGCTGATAAAAGCCCCTTAAAAATTACTTTGTACGTGCGTTCAATTCAATACAATATTACATTTTATTTCTCATGCACGTACATGGGCACTTTATGAAATGTCGGAAGTTAAGTGCACGGTGCCAATTGGTAGGTACTCGTAGTTGCCTATGAAAGTCATGGCGTCTTTCTTTCATTCAATCCGTAAAGTCAGGCCTCGGGTTCGAACTCGAGACCTAAGATTTGGCAATCCGACGGTCTCATCCCTAGGCTATGGCTACTATAAGATGGTGTTGGCATGAAATTTCATGGTTTCTCTTTTATAAATGATTGCCATTTACAATGTTTTGGCTTAGAAATTATCTGGTTGTGACGTTTCGTTTATCGGTACGTTGTAATATTTATTGTGTAATCTTAATCTTAGTTCTGGGCCAGACGATGGAGGATTACATCTTTGCCAATGTTATGTCAATGAAATTAATGTTAAAATTGTCTGTATACTCTCATTCTCTGACATTTGTATGAAACAGGTATAACACGATATATTGACATAGAGGCTCAATTAACTTCCTTGATCTTATATCCAAAGTAAACTTGTCAAATTCAAAATTATTACGATACGAGTGGGTAGCAATGTGTAGTGCACGGATCTTGTCGCTTTCGAACCTACTTATTTGTGTCTCCGCTAACGGTTCCACCCGATGTCTATTGAAGGAGATGAATGAGCTGAATATTAATTAAACAAGACACCGCAATTAATTAGAAGATTTAATTGAAACAATAATATTGAGATATTAATTGCTCTTCTTCTATGTCTGTAAGCTCAGCAATGAATGAATAACATTCTGTAATGGTATTTATACCTATAACGAGAAAAGACCAATTTAGATGGATTGTCTGACTGGTTGTTAGTGCGCCTCATTTTTTTTAAATTAACTTCCTTCCTAACGTCTTTGAGAACGTGCGTGTATGCGTGAAATATATGTACTTGCAGAGTTATTGGCCGTCAGAAATAATAATATTTAGATAAAGGTCTCCCAAAGTGATAATGCGCATAGAATTCTTCGCCACTGTTCGGCAACGGTCGTATTCCCCGTGCGTCGGAAGACGATATGTATATAGAGTGGTTAAGTGCATTTTCTTCATGCATAATTTAGTAGAATTATGTGTTTTGTCCTAAAAGAGATAAATATTGATTTATCAGTTTCGAAATTTGATTCAATAATTCCATGTAAGTAAATAGCGAGCTATAATTATATAAGCCTAAATCTGATTTTTAAAATGTTTTTTCTAGTACTTAATATCTATTTTACATAGGTATTTTTATTTTTTTATATTGAAAAAACGTGAAAAATGTTAGTATATTTACATATTTTACAAAATTAACTATTTAAATTTGAATAAGATAATTAAAGTTGAAAATAAATTCATTCATTCATTCAAAACACATGATATTGACTCCTATTCCTTTCGAACAAGGTGCAAAATGCAAGTGTATTGTTTAGGACTCGAACGTTTCAATGACTCGGGTGTTTCCGGGAATACGACAATTAGCGAAGATCTGAATGTGCATTATTAATTTGGGAGTACTGTACATTATATATTACTTACCTAAAATCTAGAATTTGGATGGAATCAGTTTCATACTTCTAGAAGTAAAACAAAGGGTGGTCGCCAAAGATTTCGATGCCCTTGTTTCTTGTTTAATCTCTTCTTGATCGATTCACGTTTGATTTATGTTCACGCTTTTGTGTTGTTCGTTGGAAATCAATCATTGCAAAGGAAATGACCGTAGAAATTGTCTTATGTTGTTTACAAATATCTCAGCTTATGCCCACAGCCTTATGTAACGCGTTATTCTTACTTTAAGCCTTCGTCAGATAAACAGGCAAGGTTTTACGAGGAAACTTGGGTATAATATCGTGAATAAAATATTATTGTGTCCCCTGAACGTTATGTGGACAGCCCTTAGCAGATAAGCGCGCTTGGATGTGAACAACATGTTACAAAGTAAAAACATACGCTGTCATTTTATCGTCTTGCAAACCTCCGATTTCAAGAAATTTTTCAAAGGTCTTTAGATTTCTTTTTTCGCAGTTTTAAATGATGAAACATTTTCGCCCTAAACCATCGTACCATGATGATGCTTTCACGCTTTCAGGTTCAATTATTTCAATAATAATTAATCCCGAAAATCGACCACTCTTTTGGAAAGGAGTAGGTAGCTACGAAAATGACCATGAACAAGAATGTGTGAGTGACTATTGACTATTTAAATTATTTGACATTATTTTGCATTGTGATAATTATATACTCAAACAATTCACTTTCCAATTCATTTTAATTTAAATTTTTATTTCATGTTATTTACTAATTACTTAAAAAAATATTCTAATTTCATTTTAAAATTGTTTATTCCATTTATATATTTCTACCTCAGCAACGCTAGTATATGTGAAACTTTTTTTAAATTAAGATCTGTATTAAAAAACCTTGTTAAACCAGCAATTACCATGTACTAAAAAATTAATGATTCTAAATATTCTATAGTGTGTTTGCTAAGCAAATACAAAGTCTAGATCAAATCTATTATTTAAAAAAAAGGCACTTTTAAACGTCACAAAAGCATACTGATTATTGTTATCATTGCAAAGTACGGAGATTTATCAGCTTTATGTTTAGCAGTTGAAGCGTACCTTCATACTGCAGCTGTTATGGATTTGACGCTATCATGTGTACATGATGAGCGCGACTCATGAATATTGGCAAAGCGTGTCCATCATGCATAGGAATGAGGGCGCGTTATAAAGCGGAACTCGTTTAAAAAAAATTAAATAAAAACTTAAGTACTGTTGATTTATCCAAAAACCGGTGACAATATTGGTAGATAAACTAATATCAAAATCAAAATCAAAAGCCATTTATTCAAACTAGCCTAGTTTGAATAAAAGGCTAAAAAAATCAGCACATTTTGAAGTTCAAAGTTACGTAAGACAGTCCCCCAATAATGCCCACCCTTCACCACTTCCTAGTGCTTTAGCTGGGAAGAAGTGGCGCGACAAACTCCCCAGTAGCACAGCTGTCTGTTCAGTAGGAAGAACTTAGCTCTACACATTTATCGTATGAGAAGTAATAAACATTAGGAAACACATCACATTAAAATCAATCATTTGCCACACGTCAGCTAGCAGACGCCAATATACCAATTAAAACATTGAAAACTGAATGTACACATGCGTAAATAAAGAAAATAAAAAAGAGTCTCCAGGCATCAAAGTCAAAGTCAAAGTCAAAACATTTATTTCAAATAGGCCCAAGAAAGGCACTTTTGAACGTCAAAAATTAACAAGAAATAGAATTGATTCTAGTCGCCCCTTCCAAAAGGTAGTTTCGTGTGGAGAAGAATGGGCAAGAAACTCCACCGTTACTCTTTTAAAATGTTTCACAATGTTTTGTATACATGTATTATAATATTATAATATGTGAAGACGATGCACCCAGAATAAAAACAATACACCAAAATGGTGAAAAGAAGAACGCATGTAGCAGTGAAAAATAAACTTAATTAGGTATGTCATAAGTACATGGTGCTCACATATTTACAAACATTCTAAAAGTTAACAATAATAAATTAATCAATGTGTGAGATGTTATTCCAATATAATAAAATAATATGGTACAAATTATAAATTATTACCTAATTTACTTAGCAACCAGTTTGATTTTGTCTCGGCACATAAAGGGCTAAGTTAGGAACATGGATGGGTTTTAGTCAGTAAGAGTCTGACACTCCCTTCCGCTCCACCTAGATCGAGAGAAATCATTTGATGATTTCCTAACCACAAAAAAATTTACATGTGCAATACTGTACTATGTCCATACAGCCGTAACTCGAAGTTACAAATGATAAACTAGGCCCATCGAAGTAAAATTAATCAATTATCTATATGATACATCATTTAACTAGACTTCCAAAAGTCTATAGCGACAATACTCGTATAATCCTTGTCTGTTAAACTTGGAGCCCTGTACGCTAAAAGACCGTGTTCAGCCAGTTGGTTGCGTGAGTTAAGTTGTACTCTTTAAAAGTGACATAAAATATTGTCTACATCTCTATTTATTTAGTTTCCTAACTAAAATAAATATAAATGTAAAAAAAAAAGAAAAATATTTCTAAAGTAATCTCTTATAACCTTACCTCCACTTTACCATCATTTTTGTAAGTACGTAATTGTCTGTTTCATTCTGCCCTCTCCATTTCACAGAGAAAGTTCTGTGTCCCAGCAGTGAGAACATTACAGGTTGAATATAGTATGGTAAAGTTACCAAATTGTTATTACCCATTGTATGGTACATTTATTCACTACAATTTTGGGTTCTCGATTCAGTAGTGCCAAAAAAAGTTTCAATTCTGATTTAAGTATACCACCCAACCCATCACGTCATAATAGCGAAAGCGTGTAGGTGTTTAATTCCTCATGTTTGTGATTTTTTTCCGAGTAACATAACATATTTTTTAATGTTTTGAGTTCTCATTGTACAAGAGCAATGGAACTGTAGTTGAACATTCACTCATAAACTGCCGCGTATGTGTATCTGTATGTACGTATGTATTCGCAATCCTCATCGTTGCACATTCAGAAGCACTTTACGGATGGAAGGATTAAAAGCATATTTTCCTGCTGATGTAAAAAATAAACGAATGAAAGCCCTCGTGTAGTTACAGGCAAAAGAACCGGCCAAGTGCATGTCGCTCCACGCACGATGAAGGGTTCTGTAGGGTTATTCTGTAAATATCCCACCGTAAAAACGTAGGTGAAGTGAGTTCAAAGTGAGCTGTCAACAGTGTTTATCAAAAAAGGTAACGACGGTTCACGCCACGCTCACTTCACCTAAGATTTCACGCTAAGATTTTTACAGAATTGACCGACAGTAGTGGGGATGAACGTATCCTAAAAACAGATCTAACATTGTAGTTGATAAACGTGTTCTCCCATACATCGATATACGTTACGATACACGTTTAAATTTCTAACTGCAAATGTAAGTTTGTTATCTCAAGAAAATATTTGTTATGTGATAAAATTACAACTATATTCGGACATTTTCCTCCACGTGTGCTGTGAGACCTTCAACTCGGCTTAACGCCACTCCACGTTCCTACGCCACAACACCCTGTCCTCCGCTTTACGCATCTAGTCTGTCCTAGCGAAAGCTTTTCTTAAGGTCCTTGTTGCTGGACCCACACTACGCTGTGAGACCTTGCTGCTTGTCAATTTCAATGATTCTAGTTTAACAGGATATACTCTATTTTCTGTGTATGTGCGAGTATCAAAATATGTCGCATAAATGGTCGTCATTTCTTATTGCGGTTACTTAAAAGTTAAATTTTTTAAACTTCAAGGGACTGTATTATACTACGTATTTCATACTAATTTATACCTTAACGCGTAACCTAAGATAAAGGGTTAGACAGACTGACAGACAAACAGGTGAAACTAAAACGAAGCGTTCCGTTTTTTCCTGACAGAACCCTAAAAAGGCAGCTACATTTATAACCATCCTATAATATTTTGATTATTACTTTTTCAACACTCATAAATACAATATAATTCCCTCAAAAAGAATAATTATTCTCTCTCATGAAGAAAAACCGTTCAAAATGTTCGAATTGTAATTTTTTATAACTTAATTTAGTTTTTAGTGCTTTAAATAGCCTTTTAAAAGTCTGAAGTGATTTCAATTTCATAATACTTTGAAAGACACTAACTTAATTTAGTTTATAGTGCTTTAAATAGCCTTTTAAAAGTCTGAAGAGATTTCGATCCATAATACTTTGAAAGACACTAAACGGCCATTAGGTATGTATTATATCAATAAAACTTCTATTGTGTCATGTTCAGGGTCCTTGAATGGGTTAATTACTCAGTCGAGCTCTCTCATAATATACAGTCTTTCTACCGTACTTTGTCGTCGTTGTTCTAAAAATTATGTACCTATCTTGTTCGCCTCTCTCGGCATGCGCCGTGCAATATTCATAAATGTTGTTTCTTTAAAACCTTTTCAGGAGGTGTTTTAAAGTCATAATTAAACTATTTTTATTTTAAAAATGTTTGTAGTTTTCTAAGAAGAGTTTTTGCAGCAATTTCCCATATTTATATTAAATCATAGAGATGTGGTGATAAATCATCGAGTAATTAATAAAATGTTTATCTGATCTTTAGTCGGACACATTAACAATTCCTCTAAGTGCACCAGTCATGGATGATTATCTTTTTCCTGTTTTGAAATTTTATAGAATTTAAGTAGATGTATCTAAGTATGAATTTTGGGGATCCGTACCCAAAGGGTAAAAGACTTCGCTGTCCGTCCGTCCGTCTGTCACCAAGCTGTATCTCATGGACCGTGATTGTTAAACAGTTAGAATTTTCACAGTTTTTTGTATTTCAGTGGTCCGTTTTTATAGATAATGGTACGGAACTATTTGTTTGCGAGTCTGACTCGCACTTGGCCGGTTTTTACGCATATTTTAGAAAAAATCGGTAAGACCGTTCGGTTAAATTACCACACTATTGCACTGGCAGTTGTTAATATTGGTCTGGGTATAATCGCTTGAGCCTTTGACTTGGGTGATTTTTTAATACCAGGAAATATTTCTTATTGAAGGTTGGTGCCAGATATCCCAAAAGTGTATCCTGAATAAATTTAATTATTTTGATACGGATGCTTATGCTTATGTTAGTTTTCAATTCGTTGATAATTACTGAAACCACTTTAGTGGTGGTTCATGCCAACTACGTGAGTTCTATACCAGTCTTTTTTTTGCGGATGGGAAATCATCAAATGACCCCTTCCGCTGTGGGTGGAGCGGAAGGGAGTGTCAGACTCATACTGACTCAAACCCATCCATATTCCTTTTTAAGCCCTTTATGTTCCGGGGTAGCGGTAACCGTTTTGGATAATCCCGCTTACCCGGCAGGCTTCGGCCCTAGTGTACCTACTTATAGGTACTCCACCACGTAACTACCCATGTCAGTTGCATTGTTTTGATAACGTTGAGGGATTAATTAGGGATTTCGTTTATTAGCACTGCACTGTACCGTTGAATAAGCTTTGTACCGGGAATAGGACCTTCTAATATTGTAGCCGCTGATTTATATTTCATTTTTTGTAATTTATATTTTTAATCAACTGTCACGTCTTATAAGGCTTTGCAATACTTTTGCTATTATACTTCTGGTGGGGATACAAAGACATGATTAAAGATAGGGTTCACTGGTTTAGCACAGCAAAGTAGCAGAGAGGACGAGGGCTTTAATTTGACAACTTTTTTTGTTATTGTCAATAGGCTCGCGCTTGACCACTATCTCATTTTGTTGCTATAAAGGTACCATAAAGAAACGAAGAACCTTTTTAATAACAACAGGTCCATTCGAGCGTGACATGTTTCAGTTCGGCGCCCGGTTTTATGCCCAAAAAGGACCATTTTTATACTCGTCGTTGCATAATGTATGTTTTTCAATTACCCAGACTTTACCATACTATGTTGGGGTCAGCTAATAAGATGCAGCTGAATTCCCGTATTTTACATGGAGCAACTGCTCATCTGACCTCCGTAACCTGACAGGGTAACACGATACCCCCTTTTTTAAGGCTGGGAAATCATCCAATTACTTCTTCCGCTCTGGGTGGAGTGGAAGGGAGTATCAGACTCTTACTGACTAAAACCCATCCATGTTCCTTCCTTAGCCCTTTATGTTCCAGGGTAGCGGTAACCCTTTCGGACAATCCCGCTTAACACGGTACCTCCTGGTGTGTTTTTATCTTAATAATAGTTTATTAGCCCTAATTCAGCGCAACGTTGCAAAAAACTACAAACCCAGCTGCACACAACACACCACATTACACGCTAAGAGCTAAAAACCTGAATTAAAAACAACGGGGACTGTGCCCACCCTTTGTTCGCAGACGCTCGGCTATGTATTATTTACGACCGGTTTTAACTAGGGCACCTACTATGGGAAATTAAGGCAATCGCGAATAGTTCCGCATATTTATTAATAACGCGCATTACAGTAATTAGATACAGTTTTGTTCGGAAATTTAATTTTATTGTGACTCGCTCTTAGCCGGTTTCTTATTCTAGGGAAACCCTAAGCTATTACTTGTAGGGCCTAGAAGCTTAACACCAAAAGGCTACTACTTAGATACCTTTACCAATTTTAAATAGTTATGGGTGGCGAACTACAGCACATCGTAAATATATATACGCCCATAGGTACTGCAATAAAAAAATAAATAACAGTGATAGCCTAGTGGTGTGACCGGCGGACTGCCAAGTCTTAAGTCTCGAGTTCGAACCCAAGACACGCACCTCTGACTTTTCGAATTCATATGCGTATTTTACAATTAACACTTGCTTATTATAAAACGTTGAAGGAAAACATCGTGAGGATACCGGCATGCTTGAAAACTCTAGGAAAATAGATTGCTTGAGAGATATTTCTCAACAGCATGTGAAGCCAAGTCAGAAACCTATGGTCAGCATTGAAACTCTGACTCCAGGTTAGACACTAACTACACGAAAAAGAAATCAAATGATTATAATCCTAGATAGTTAAAATAGCTATACGGCCAATGTGAATGGTAGTCGATGTACCTACAAGATGAGTTTTGACACACATTACTATCAAAAAGACAGGCGCACGCACATACAATCGTATATGGACTCTTTAAATATAACAATCTAGCAATATTTACACCACCGCACGTAACGGAAGATGGAACCGACCATTGTATGTGCAACAAAGGCATTATTTATATACATAGCAGCTACGATTGCCTGTAGGGCCATTTCTAGCTCGTAATATAAAATGGGTGTTACGGGTTTTGGGTTGTACCTTTGTACGTAAACTACTCCAGATTCGTCGAAAGCCGGGAAATTATCGAGATTCTTAAATTGCATACGCATTTTGGTATAATATTGGTCTACTCAGTCAAAAATGTTTAGTCATAAAATTACTTGGCTAACATGTTATGTGTAATGTGCATGAAAATTACAATAGCGTAACCGACATCATTCATATTTATCGAAAAATAACTTATTGCAGCGAGTAGAAGGCTCTTGGGGGGCTAGACAAAGTCACATTTTCATTTACTATAGCGAAATTAGATAAATCCGTAATGTATGGATAATCTTTTGAAATGTCACGTGATCAATCGTTTCCGATCGATTGAATTTACAATTGATATTACAATGTCAAAATGTGTAACTAAACTCGATCAGATCAATATTCCCATACAAATGCGTTGAGAAGTCGCGTTTGTGACAATCCGAATCGCTGAGATAACGAATTGTTCGATCATCAATTTTTGAAATAATAATAATAATAATAATAATTTATTGAAATAATAATAAGTTCACAGAAAAAATAAAAATTGTATGTATCGATCAGTAGTAGGTATGTATAAATCTAGGTCTATTAAATAGAATTATAGAAATCTGGATATAAACTATGGTATGACAATTAGATACAGTCAAAAATAGAGCTACAAATGTAATGTAGTGCGTTGCCTGATCTAGGTTTATTTAAACCGAGTCGACACGATGCGATTGACACTTGCCTAGGTTTCAAACTCAAACTAAAACGGTCGGTCAGTCAGAGAGAGGAAGCTAGTTGCCCATTCCAAAGCAGTAAGTATCTATGAAGGCCGTAAAAAAAAATCACTTGTTCTATATGATTTGGTCACGTGACTCGTCGAAATGTAGGGCTGCAAACAGCTGATTTTTTTTTCACGATTTCGGAGCTGGTCCGATAGTAAAAGTTGTTCAGTTTGGTGGTCTGTAGCATATCCTTTTGTGTGTATATACCCTTTCGGTTACACCCAGTAGAATTATGATCAAGAAACCGATTATTTTTCACTTTAAAAACACAAAAAGAAAATGAGAACTTATCGAGGTTCGTAGAATGGTCCTCGCAGTCGCCTGATGCCAACCTTTTAATCAGATTAGTAGGAGGCGACCGTGAGAGCCTTTAAGAACCTCGATCATTTCCCGGCTTTTTAATGACTTATAAAAGGAAAGATTATTTGAAGACACTAAGCCATTGAAGCAGGTCGGAATTAAAGGCGAATTGATAAAGCATAACCTGACTTAGGGCATAAGATACTTTTTGTATCCCGGCAGTACATTCCCGAGAGCTTATTTCCAACACCTTCGAAGGCGAAGCCGTGGGCAAAAAGTTGTTTTTTGTAGGTAATGGGCATTCGCTTCTGATAACCCCTCATCATCAGCATATGTAACAGCAGTTGGCATTCCGATCAAATCCAAAAAGCATATCATTCACAAAAGTAAATATTTTTGAACGAAAACCGGACGAGTTAACTTACATGGTACCAGCCAACACCTGTAACACACATTTCATGTTACGGCAAAAAATGGCGCTACAGGCAATCATCGCCGCACTGCCATATATATAAATAATGCCTTTGTTGCACAGACAATCGTCAGCCTCATCATTCATTACGTGTGGGTGGGTAAATATAGCTAGATTGTTGAGTTTAAACAGGAGCTCGTGGCTAAGTAATAACAGCCGCACGTATCGTTAAGCTACGCTTGCCGGGGTTGGTCCGTGGATGGATGACCATCTTTATATATCGAGACTCCTCCGTGCTTCGGAAAGCACGTTAAGCCGTTGATTCCGGCTGTCATTCGTGGATCTTTGACAGCCGTTACGGGTAGTCAGAAGCCCAAAAGTTTGGCAGCCAGTCTTTCCAAGGGGTACCGTGTTACCCATTTACTGGGTTTTGGAGGTCAGATAGGCAGTCGCCCCATGTAAAATACTGGTATTCAGCTGCATCCGGTTAGACTGGAAGCTGACCCCAACATAGTTGGGAAAAGGCTAGGCACATTGATTGTTGAGTTTAAACAGTCCATGCGTCTGTCTTTTTAAGAGTAATGTCTGTCAAACCCATCTTGTGTAGTTGCTGCTACCATTTACATTGTCCGTATGTTCGAATTCGAACTATCAGTCTTACACAGTTGTATGAAACGGCTGTAACAATGTTCAATAAGTATTGACTGAAGGTGTCATAACAATAAATTTCTCCGAGCGTATGGTCTAGAAGTAATGCTTACATTTCTTTCCATCATTTGGAATTGGCATAGGCATGCAGAATAACTACTTCAAGCGCAACATAAATTTCTGTTATGTCTCTTCAAACAAAATACAGTGGTAGATATTTAAAGCAGCATCTTCTTTCTTATAAACGTTGTATAGCGTCTGTACAGTTACACAATGCTGTCTTCTTTTCCCAAAAGTCGTTTATTGGTAACGGGGTAAAAATATAATATTTGATGTTCCACCACAATTATCCGCTTCGTCAAAACACACTGCACGTGGTTGCCTTGTCCGCCCCTAATTAACAATGCCCACATTATGAACAGTAGTATCCGACCAGTCGGTTTTCACACGTTTGCTCCCTTTGACTTCCGAACCGTAAGTTACGGATAGTAAAGGTGCGTGCACACTTGTGCGGGCGGCGCCCTATCGCAAAAATAGTCCTGCATTACTTTAATATATTTTGTATAACCATCACACCCTCAACGCAATGCGCTGTCAGATAGCTTGCTAGCTAGATAGTCGTATTTTTGCGTTGCGATGTGGCCAATCTACATTATCCAGGAGACCCGCCCAAATATGCTCAAGCATCATTACAGTATTGTGGAAACAGTTCAAATCTTTTAAAGAATATTATGTTTTCTAAAGGCGACTCTCACGAAGTTAATTTCTTTGTGGGCGACAGAAATAATAATAATAATAATATCCTTGGACATTTCACACAACGCCATATCGTCCCAAGCTAAGCAACCAAATAATTATGTAGTAAGCAAACGGCACATTTTGAAGTTCAATGCTAAGTTAAATAAAAAGTAGGTACATAGTAAAATAGAAGTAAAAGTAGTTCTAAGTTCGAATTTTTTTTTTAATGATTATAACTTAAGAGTCCAAGCCGAAGAAACGGGAATATAAATAAATAAATATAATTTTAATCTTAAAATGTTACAAGTTTCACAACGCGTGGACATCTTGACTTAATGTGTATATTCTAGTGAAATACTTTGATTTATAGTGTAGGGTAGGGTCGTACGTATCGTGACTTCTATAGATCCGAGTTCAATTCCATGAAATGCGAAAGTGAAGGATCTCATATTGAAGAATTCCCGTGTCAGATTGCCTCGAGATTTATTGCAGTTTAACATTACAACACGTTGTACCTACCTCGTGTTGTCCTATGTCTATGGTTGTCACGTTTATTAAAAATGGTCGATTTGTTCCTAAATAATCTAATATCTTGTTTAAGTAATTATAATTTTGTGCTTATACCTTACCAGATGACCCGACGGAGAAACAAAGTGGTCGACATAGCTCACAGAATAAGCAAGATGAAGTGGCAATAGGCCGGCCATATCAGTTGTGGAACCAATGAGCACGTCTACCCGTGTTATTGAGTGGAGAACAACTAAACGTAAGGTAGGATGCCCTCAGACTACGATCTTAAAAGGGACGCTGGTACATAGGCTGCACTAAAAGTATCGGGAATGGAATATTTCCATTGTTCCTGGCATATTAAAATCTGTTTAATTGAAAACTCCTTGGTTTTAAAAATCGAATACCATTTATTTATTTAAAAAAAGATTCTCGGTCTTGTCACAAGGTTTTGTCAAACTTGTCTATTCGTTGAGAAAATGGAATTGACTCGAGAAAATTCAAGAGCGCTGATTTATTATGACTTTCGAAGTGGTTTAACACAAAAACAGGGTGTTGACCGGATGATTTCTGCATTCGGTGATGAAGCCCCATTCAAAACCACAATTTATCGCTGGTTTGCTGAATTTCAACGCGGACGTGTCAAGCTCAGTGATGATCCTCGTCACGGTCGTCCAAAAACTGCAGTCACCCAAGAAAACGTTGATGCTGTGCGTAAGCTGATTGAGGAAGATCGACATGTGACATACCGCGAAATTCAGGCAACTTTAGACATTGGCATGAGTCAAATACAAATAATCTTGCATGAACAATTAGGTGTAAAAAAGTTGTTTTCCCGATGGATACCGCATTCGCTCTGTGAAGAGCAAAAAGCGGCTCGCATTACTTGGTGCGTCAGAACTCTCGAAAGATTCCACGCAGGATCCTCAAATGCTGTATACAACATCGTATCAGGTGACGAATCTTGGATATACGCGTACGAACCCGAAATAAAAAACCAGTCACGAGTTTGGGTGTCCGAAAATGAGTTAAAGCCAACAAAAATTGTTCGTTCACGGAGTGTTGCAAAAAAAATGGTGGCCACGTTTGTCACCAAAACCGGCCATGTTGCGACTATTCCTCTTGAGGGACAAAGAACGGTTAATGCAGAATGGTATGCTAGCACTTGTTTGCCACAGATCGTTTCTGAACTCCGTAAAGAGAACTGCAACCGCCGCATCATCCTCCATCACGACAATGCGAGTTCTCACACCGCGCACAGAACAAAAGAGTTTTTAGAACAACATAACATAGAATTATTAGACCATCCGCCGTACAGCCCCGACCTAAGCCCTAATGATTTTTATACTTTCCCTAAAATAAAGAATAAATAGCGTGGTTAGAGATTTTCATCACCTGAAGAAGCTGTGGACGCCTACAAAACGGCCATTTTGGAGACCCCAACTTCCGAATGGAATGGTTGCTGCAATGATTGGTTCCATCGTAATAAATAATGTGTCAAATTTCGCGGAGAATACTTCGAAAAGCAATAAATACATTTTTAAATAGTAATGTTGTGTCACTTCCTTGATTCCCGAAATTTTCAGTGCCGCCCTCGTACCAGGTCTGGACTTGGCAAAAATCTGGTCAATTATCGTGCAATAGGTATGATGCCCATTTTTTTTAATTAAGTCCAGTTAAAGGTAAGCTAGTTCTAAAAAAAATATTGGACACGTATTTTTTCTTTTTTTACGTAATCCAAAGATTACGTCTATACATTGAGTTAAAATGTGGTATGATGCCACAAGTATGTAGTTTTTATATTTACTCGACGTAGCGAGCCCCACTCCCCAACTTGAATGCTTTTTAACTACGTCATTCTCTATTATTATGATACAAAACAAAAAATACGTGCCAAATTTTTTTTTAATTATCTGATTGGCGGACTAAATATAATTTTTTTTTTTTTACCTAAGCATCATACCTATTGGAGATGCCAATTGTGATTTTAAGGATGGGAAATCATTACTGACCCTTGACCCATCCCAGGGGGGGGGGGGGGGGTAGCAGAAGCGAGTGTCAGACTTTACTTACTAAAACCCATCCATGTTGTTTCCTTATCTCTGTGTTCCGGGCAGCGGTTTCGGACAGTACCACTGTGGACTGCTGTAAGATGATGTTGATGAGTAAGGATTGCCATAAGACGATTAGTAAATCCGTCTGGTGCACTCAGACAGAGCAAGATCACAAATCATCGGCTTTTGACTTTACTTAAACTAAGTAATAGTCCGACACAAATAATATAAACCTTATTTTTTATTCAAGTATATTTTCTTATCTGTTTAAGCAAATGTGGGCAAGCGTTACATTTGAATATGGACTTTAATGTTACAGGGATATAGTTCGCATTCGTATGCTATGCTGACTTCACTTAACAAAATAAGCTTACAGCGCGGTCTGTAAATCTTGCCCTCATCCCCGCTGGCAGTTTGGTGGCTAATCTTTTCACCACGACATTCCGACACGACAGAAAAAGACGCTACTAATTTATCGGTAACAATTTGTCGTAATTGTCACTTTCAAATTATTATCAGCAGATCTATTCATCTGCCTAGCCTTTTCCCAACTATGTTGGGGTCGGCTTCCAGTCTAACCGGATGCAGCTGAATACCAGCATTTTACATGGCGCAACTGCCTATCTGACCTCCACAACCCAGTAACTGGGTAATACGATACCCTTTGGTAAGACTGGCTTTCAAATTTTCGGGCTTCTGACGACCCGTAACGACTGTCAAAGATGCACAAATGACAGCTGTGACCAACGGCTTAACGTGTATCCGAGCCACGGAGGAGTCTCGGTATGTAAAGATAGTCACCCATCCACGGCTAAACGCGGCAAGCTTATCTTAACCTGATGGATCGACCTGTGCGGCTGTTAGTACTTAGCCACGATCTATTCTAAAAATAAAAAAATCACCGGGAAAATCAGTGGTGAGAACTCAGGTGAAGTGAGGTACCTTCCACCAGCCGATCTGCTCTTAACACGTTGAGCGCCAACGCGGTCACCGGTGAGCCGCGAACAATAGTTTTTCTATTGTGTCTGCTGCGTGGCAGTCAATGACTTAATAATCTCAACGTGAAATCGTAGTTGAAAAGTTTGAACTGAGCTATTCCACCTCATACTAGGAATTGTCACTGCTGATAGTTCGCTTCTCCTAAGTTTTCAATGTTAGATTTTTACAGAATGTCACTACTGTAGAAGTATTTGGATACTAGAGGACATCCATACATAATAACTAAAGCAAGGGTTTGAAACGTCTCCCCGAGGACACAATAGAAGTAAGATTACGTGCAGTGATCTGCTCCACGAAACGTGATATAACTCTGCAAATCGAATGGAAGGCAATATCTCGATATAACGAGTACAGACAAACAAAGACATAAGAATACAAGCAGCTTACTCAAGACCATTTCAGACACTAGTCTACATGGTACTCACATGGTCTGACCTTTATAATGTCTGAACTTTAAAGGAGACAGTGACTTCTGAAATTATTTCGGTATTTGTTTTCAGTATAGTTGGACAGGAAAGACCGATCACACCAAGCAAAATTGTACTAACGTGTTCAAGTATTATATAAACCTCAATTCAGAAAAAAAACTTGCAGTTACTTTTAAACATTTGTGAGAGTGCTAAGTCGTCAAGTCTTTTACACCGCTCCATTGGCAATGTACACTTGATATTGTGCCTGTTTATCAAACTTATTGTTCGACTGTACCTAGGAATAGTCCGATGCTCGACGATGTAAAATCAATTTTAAAGTCTACGAATTCCTTCAGTTATGTCTTTTCAAACTGGTTTTTGTAGTAATAGCCGACAGTCAAGCATGTATTAATTGTTCTCTTTTTCTTTCAATAAGATAAGATTTTGTTTGCAGAACAAGATCTAGAGTAAAAGTGACCGGAGATGGTCAGAGACTAACTTAACTAGCAGAGTTGGCAAATTGATAAGGAAATGGTGGGGAATCAATGGCAAATTGGAATCTGCCATTGATTCCGGACTTCTGTGGGTGGAATGCGCTCATTTAGATCGCACAACTTCAATTTCCCTACGTTTTGCTATTCGCAGTTCTGTGTCAGATTGTTTGTTGATCAAAAGATGATTCGCTACCTTAACAAAATAGGTCTTTACGGAATTATAAACATTAAAATAATGAATAAAATCTCTTACACATTTTCATATATTTACTATCAGACTAACATAATATTATTAACATATTGTGGCCAAAAATATAAGTAATATTATTACGTCACACCTCAACACCTGAGCAAATGCTCCATAAAAATAAACAGTCACCTCATAACAAAATTACAGTTGAAAGCAAAATTGTAATTGGTAAAAAATCCCGTGAACCTGGTGCTCTGCCCAGCCCGCTCCCGTTCGACTTTCTCGCTAATATTCATTCTAGTTGGAATGGAGGCAGCGTGATTAAACGCAGGCCAGTCAGCTCTCCGGTCACCGAGTATGGAGGGAACCTTAATGTAGTTATGTATGGAAGTGACAAATTATAGCGATGGCGGTTCAGGTAACAATTTATAGGATATTTCTCGAATTATAATGTACTAGCTGGGCCCGCGGCTTCGCTCATGTGAATATGTGTTAGAGGGAACTGGTAGTCATAATAAATTCATAATATTGTCCACAACATCAGATGATTTAAATTGAGAACTTTAAAAGGAGTTTGAAGTACAAAAGTGAGTATATGAAAATTTTCATTTAAAGCCTCCGACGGTGTGTCGCGATTCTGGTACAACAATTTCCATGAAGTTTTCATAGTACCTAGTTGTTCTATCAGTCGCGTCGCGGAAAAAACTGTATTCGCTTGAATTTAAGGTAATTAAGTAACAAGTAGGTAGGTATTTATGAAGATTGGCAGTGACGTCCGAAAAAGACAAACATCGAAGGTTTTTTTGGCTAACATAATTATGAATGTTTTCGTTCCATTGTTACCGATCCAAGTACAAGAATAATAACCAGAATGAATTAAAAAAGCCCATTTCAGTCCCTGTTGCAAAAAAAGTATACTACGGGCAAACTTCATCTAAAACTATTCCAAATTAATAACATTAGTAGTTCTTGAGATATCAGACAGACGGACAGACAGACAGATAGATTGAGTCTCACCGTAAGGGTTCCTTTTTACCAATTTGATACGGTACCCTAATAATATTTATCTCTTCGCGATTACAACCAACAGTACTTGGTGGTGAACTAAACCTATTACATCTTCTAGCTGATCACGTCCACATCAACGTGACCTACATGTATTCCTACAGTAATTGAATGCCGCCACTTTTCACTTGACTTGTCACTTGAACCCCTCTGAGTATGTGAATGCCTGGCACCAAGTAGAAATAAAGTATGATGGTAATACTTCCTCGGACGAACTTTGTAACGCCAACATCCTCTCATAAAACATTCCCGCAGCATTTTGGGCCGCGTACAGTTATAAATACGCCCAACAAACGCACACTAAGCAAAGTATTTCATGAAATATTCATAACATGACATCCAGTTTAGAAAATTCAGTTTTTTTTTTAACAAAAAGGTCGCGTTACAAACGAAATAAGGCTCTTAAGTGACTTTTAAAAACACTCGTAATGTTCACAGGAGCATTATACTCTGGTGTTATGTCACTTATTAAAAAAACGAGCAGTCTAGGGTATCGGTTTCAGTGAAAACAGGACTCTCTTTATTCACGTTGATGTCAAAGGCGAATACAGGATTATTTTATGAGGACGGGTAGCGGTGGTCTATTTTCATAAGGTTCTGCGGTCATTGACTGGCTGGCGCTGCCATTATTATCAAGGTCATCAGGCCCATCTTTAGGAGCAAATATTTTTGAGTGTATAATGTCGAGATGATCGTATGATCACGCCCGATGATGGAGTCTTCGCTCTGTTCGTAATAAAATTGCACAAATAACAGTTGCCTGTAGTTCTTTTAAATTTTAAGTCAGCCTTTTAGTTTGCTAGCATAACAGTTCTATTGTGGAGCGGACTGTAAGAGGATAGTTAAGGCTGGCACTACTTCAGACAAAAGCTTTCGACCGTTTCTAAGAGGCAACATAAGTACGTAAAAGAGAGGATTTATAATAGAAATATAAAATACTCGTTCTTGTACAAACTACAAGGGGCTTGGATATTTAGTTTAAGGAGAAGCAACTCTCTTAAAGATGCGGCTAACTATCTTTCTGTCAGTAGTAATATTACGAAATACCACCCAACAGATTGAAAACGTTTCTTAAAAAATATATCAGTTTTGGTACTAAAAAACTATCACATCATTATGATTCTATAAAAAAATATTAAATTCCTTGAAACAATCACTGACAGATCACTTACAGCCTACAACGCTAGGGCTAGAACTAGAAGCACTAGTAGTATGCATATGCAACTGAACGCGATCAGCACATCTAAACCGCGTTTAAGAGCGCCAGTGTCATCATTGCTGCGGAATACTGACACTGACATGCTGTTTAGATGTACTGATCCCGTTTAGTTTCATTGGTGAATGCGCTCTTAGTATGTTGTTTTTGAAAATTCATCCTTCAAGCACCGAACGATAAAAACTTTTAACTCCTACGAGTTGAAAGTTTTTATGGAAGTTCGTCATTATTGCCTCATGGGGATTGCATCGGCAAGGCTCAGTATATAAAAACTTACAAACAAAATACTTAAATGAAGTCGATAATGTTATAATTCATGTATAAAAAACATTGTAAAACATTTCAAAAGAGTAACGGTGTAGTTTCTTGCCCATACTACTCCACACGAAACTACCTTTTGGAAAGAGCGACTAGAATCAATTCTATTTCTTGTTAATTTTGACGCTCAAAAGTGCCTTTCTTGTGCCTATTTTAAATAAATGATTTGATTTTGACTTTGATTTCGAGAACACACTTTTTCTTCACCAAAACTAGGATAAAATATCCCAATCTCCATAAGAATTAATCGAAGTTCTCCGTGAAGCGTTACGTTTTCTTAGGACCCACAACAAATTTAATCAGCAGGAAAAGTAAGCGGAAATACAATTTCCCTTTCCGGTTGGGGTCAAGTGTAGTGTATACGCAAACAGGACGGCTCTCCGGGTACCAGGCATGCAGAGAGCGCAGGAAATTAGTCTTTGTTTCTTTATATTCGCATCGTGTTTATTGGCTTACTAGAGTAGGTATACCAAGATTGGTTATAATGTTTATATTTGTTTGTAGTACGTCAAGCAAGAGCATGAAGAGGTTGTTCTACTCTGCACCACTAAGCTGTCCCACTGGTGGGAAAGTCGAAACTTTATAACTTTGCTGTCTACATTGTACCATTAAGGTTTTGGTGGGACAAAGTATTGGTGTCGCACTGTATTTAGACACACCTAGTTGCAAGTTTGGCAACGCTCGAGTTTAATACCTACTTACTAGCTGACTTACGTCAAAGACACAAGTAAGTAAAGTAAGAGAAGTAAGATGGGTGGTGTGTGTCTCAATTTAATAGTTAAATATCGAGTTAGTTAGTTTCTAAGGTCAAGTTTTAAGTACTAATTTTAGTAAATTTCGGCCCAAAAACATTCTGAAGTCTTTTAAAAGCTTGTCTGTTTATTAATATTGCTTATTATGTTTAAGTTAAATGACAAAACCACAGCGAGGGTATTTAACTCGAGTAACTCGCATCGGCAAGACTGTAAGCTGCCTATAAATTAGTCTAAGTATCCCTAATCCTGCATATTTGAAGAGTTTAACAAAGCTACTAAAACGCAAACTACGTGGTTGCCACCTAACTTGGCCAAAGTAACCTATTCGAATAGCAGAAGTTAACTATAAAAATTAAACAAAATTGTTAAACTAGTACTTAAAAACGTTTTAAACAAGTCGCAAGTTTCAAAGGAACGTAAACGAAACTCCATTAGCAAAAGGCGCTTAAAATACCAAAACAGAAAATGAAATATAAACTCGAAATCACTAGAAACAGAACGAAACAGGTCAACGATTCCACTAAGCGAAAGTAGTCGAACCAAAGTAGACGTCACTGACGTTTATGAAACGCTACTTCACAACAAAGATCACGTCTTCAAAGGAAGGTTCCGTAGATCGTGGATATGACTGTTTGCTTAGGCTGCTCAGTCGGACGTAACGTAGCGATCGCAAATACAGCTGGATATTAGTTTGTACAAGAGACTGTGATTTCATCTCCAAGATACCCATCTTAACCAAAATTAGGAATGTGGCATGGTGGAGCTATCGAACTCTTGTTACGTTTTAGCCAAATTGAAAGCATTCGGCGGCAAAATAATTAATCTTTAAATAAAATATCGTTCGTTTATGCTATCGTCAGTTCACCTTTTGGGGAGTGTGGAAAAATAGGGGACGGAGATTTAGTAGGGTGGAGAGACTATCAATCTTAGATTATAACAATGCATTGGTTCACTCATTATTCGCCAAATTCCATTTTCCCAGACAACTACTCTACTGCATAGATTTAGACTCTGTTTTTTAAAACTTTCATCAAAAATTCTCTCGATTTCCCATGCGCAAAATACGAATTTTAATGAATTCAGGGCATGCGGATTAAAATGCCGGGCGTCATTTGTCATTCTCCAAAAAACAACTCAGATTTTCTGTTCCCTGTATTTTTGATAAAAGGTAATTTGGATAAAAGAGCATTAATGGCATTGAATTATGACGATCCTGGGACTCGAATTCAGAAAAATGCAACTCTGATTGAAGTAACGCTCTTGTTAAAATATGTATTTTATATTTTTTTACTGCTCTTCTTATCGCGTGCCAACAACATTATATTATTAAAATTATCATGTTTGTAATAGCCTCGAGCATTTATATAATATTATCTTATGACATTTTGAGATAGACTGATAATTAGTAGGATTTGTAAACAGATATTGTTTCAGCAGAAGCTTAAATCCTCCAACCCAAAGGCTCATAACTCTATTTTCTATTTCCAACTCCATCCCCAAAAGCCCAAATATCCATCCACTCAAGATGATATAATCTGTCTATTAATTAAACCAGAATCAAACGTACTGGAAAGAAAATGATCTGCCAAGCAGATTAACCCCTCATTTCCACCCTTTTAACGTTAATTAGGCACACACTATCAACATTCCATTTGACTTGATAAAGTCATAATACGGCTAAACTTGACAGTGTGACTTGTTTCTTGTCACAGACAGATTCCATGACTTGTGGATAGGACTTAGGAGATATCTATTAGTGCCGACACAGTGAGCTGTGAGTCTTGGTATTAAGGGGCTAATGGGGGGATACAAGGTTGTCAGAATTTCGGGATTCTGGTTACCTGTAACGTCTAACTAAGATCTTTAACTGTCAGAGGGGCTGACAGTTAAAGATGTCGGCATTCGTTACGGGTAGTCAGGAGACCAAACGTCTGACAACCAGTTTTACGAAGGGTTGCTTTGGAAGGTTGGAAGCTGGGTTCTCAGAGTCGCTCCATGTAAAAATACTGGTATTAATCTGCTTCCAGACGAACTGGAAGCCAACCCTAACATAATTGAGAAATGGCTAGGCAGAGGATGTGATGGATACAACATGCTTTAAATCCTTGTATTTACTTTTCACTATTTTGTACTACCAACCAAAAGCCAAAGGCGTTTTCTTCAATATTTACTAGCTGTATATCCTATCATTGATCACAAGTAAGAGCATGGTTGTATTGTATTCGAGTAAAAATACAATTAAGAGGCAATCTTATCGCTAATAGCTATATCGACAGTCCGATTGAGCTCTGGACTGAAAGCTGATTTGAGCTGCAGCTTCCCCTGTCTGCTCAGTTTCTATTAAACCACAAGCCTTTCCAATATATCCTCCGTATTTAACAATATACCGAACTTTACCGATTAATAAATATTTCACCGGCTTTACTTGCCTTCCTGTCTACCCTGCTTAAAGTTATGGCGTAATTATAACACATATTATGTATGTCGATGGCAGCTGTATAAGGCCTTCAATAATTAGTCGCTGCCTTGCCGCCCTTACGTAACCGAGCCTTGTTTATAAGGGTGCGCCGCGAAAATTGTGATATTAGCTTTTCGGATTGTGGCCGGAAATATGCAAAGGTGGCGTTGGGATGGGATGGGATGTATTTTGGAGTTTCTGTGGTTTTAAGGCAAATTGAAAAGACGGAACCCATTTTCGTTATGTCCGTCTGTTTGTTGGTCCGTCTGTCCTTTTTCTGCCTGTCTATCGGTCTCTCCATCTGTCCGTCCGTCCATCCGGATGTCAAACAGCCATTTATCTGGTGACAATTGGCACTAAATCGATGAGAATTGGAAAGAAGGTGGACTTACTCCGCTAAACGATGGTATAGTTTACAGACGATTAATTACGAAAACAGTAATTAGGGGTGACCTTCAGACATGACTGCCTTACTGGTTGCCTGATAATTTTTACCAATCATGGTGAACTGATGTGAATTATTTTTACCGATACGAGAAAAGAAGAATATAGTTATGTTTTAACCGCTGTATATTTTTCTCTGTTGCGTTTTGTAGTTTAAAACATCTGGGTTATTCGTAATTCTAACCAGGGGTTCGACGCCAACTGCGAGATTAAGCTACGAAACGGACTTTGAATGTCGTTTTCACTGGCATTTACAGAATCTATACCAGAAGGTTTATGTTTTTAATACTTTAACTTAGACTTTACATAAAATAACGAAATCCAGATCACTTTTTGGCACTCAGGATTTATTTTTTGAATACTTGTAAGTTTTATATTAATCTACATTTATTTTATAATTATTACACACATGAACCCTCCTAAAAAAGTAAATTCGCTGAATTATGATGAACGCCGCATGAAAATCCGTTGCGCAGTAAGACTTCCTAATTAAATTGTCTGTAGGTATATCCAAATCACAACTGTCATTCTTTGACAGTTGTATGAGAAGGGCATAACACGGTCGACGAAGGATTTTTCGTATTAATTTGCTTAGCAATAGATTCTCCAACCTGTACAAATACTTGAAAATCAATATGTAAAAGGATAATATACAATTTCCGTAGGTTCTTAAATATAATTATTATAACGATGGCAGTCTGGCAGAAAGGCCGCAGTGACCGTAAGGTCGTGAGATCGCTGCCCGGCCTGACCGTAGCCGACCCCAAGGCCTTGATAATTGATGGGGCTAACTGGCTTCTGCGAAATTAGCAGTATGCATTACACGATATTGTCCATTATGTAGACATCGACGTACTGTTACCACGAATTCAACGCAACTCTAGATTATTCCCCCTAGAATAGAAATTTACTTTGTGTTATTTACTCTATCACAACTGCTCTTAAAACGGTGAAGGAAAACTTTGTTAGGAAAACGGCATGTTCTAGAACCAAAAATTCGAAGACATGTGACATCCACCAGCTCACGTGGTGGATTATGGCCTACTCCCCTTCGTAGTGAGGAAGCCTGTGTCCTAGCACGGGGGAAGTTATAGGCTGAATATGTATGTGTGAGTAGAAATTGACGGTTAAAACTCTGCTGTTCCATACATTTTGATTGTGTAGGTATTGCACTTTTATGTTTCCACCTCCCGGTAACAATTCAGACTCCAACCTGCTACAGAGAAATTCCAGATGGATAAACCTAATACCATTTTGCTCGAGCTGGGAATGGGAAGCACCTGCTTTATTAAATAACTGCCTAAATACTTCAACGTTGGTTCTGGAGGCATGGACTAAATTGATGGTTACGGTTTTCTGTATAGAAATTAATAGAAAGGAAATAAGCACACAATTTTAGAGCAAACTGTAATACACAAACCCATTCCAGGACGCTTCCTGGAATTCAGCGTCGCGTTCAACGGAACGCGACATAATAGAAGTATTATTGTTATAACGCTTATGGCCGTTTAGCTTCCCTCAAATCGTTAATCTTATTGAATAACAATAAAAAGGTACCTTTATATCTTTATTTACAGAACAGAAACTAGTGCTTGCCTTTTGGATATTGCTTTTGTAACAAAAATGACTTAACAGCAGTGCCTTCTGACAAAAAAAAATGATTAAAAGCCTCTAAAGATAGACGTTGAAACGTTTTTTTTAGCTCAAAGGCGATTTTCAATAGTGAATTATTAGGTAAAAATTGGAAAATGTATGAAGGTAAAGGAGCTTGTCGGTAACATTTCACTTGGCCGGACAGAGAAGACTTTATTTCGTTTCTAAATATGCGGCCTCCTATGCGGCCCGGTCTGGGGCTCCCTAAAGAAACAAAGAACCTTTTAATTACAACATGTCCGTTCGAGCGTGTGACATGTTTCAGTTTGGCGCCGGTTTTTTGCCAAAAAAGGACCATTTTTGTACTCTGCATAATGTGGTAATGTTTTTTTTTCCTCAAGCACCTCTGTTTCTTGTCAAAAATCAATCTGCTTAGCTTTTTCCCAACTAAGTGGGGCTAGAAGCTACATTTCAGCATTTTCAGAATGATGCCCCGATGACGGTCGATTCTATGAATGTCTATCATAAGTCTGCCTAGCCTTTTTCCTACTATGTGCTGGTCGGCTCCCAGTCTTACCCAAATGCAGCTGAATACTATTTTACATGATACAACTGCCTATCTAACCTCCAGAACCCAGTTACTTTGTGTCACGATGACCCCTTAGTAATCTAGTTGTCAGACTTCGGGCTTCTGACTTCCCATAGATGACAGCCGAGACCAACGACTTAACGTGCTTTCCGAGGCACGGAGGGGTCTTGATATGTAACACCATCTCTTGTGTTAAGCTTTCAAGCCTTTATTACCCCGGTGTCTATTATTAGTTTTAAACAAAATGATATAATTAACTTATATTGCGCCCAAAACTTCGACGGGAAATGAGTAGCATTATTTAGGAAAATTTAAACAATGTTTATTTAATATTCCACTGACAGCTCATAAACGTGGTTTACAGGCGCTGATTGCGTTCAGTTGCATTTGTGAAATTCACCCTGAATCTGTTTGAAAATGCCATGGTAATTTCAACATTATTATATACTAGCTGACCCGACAGACATTGTCCTGTCTTAACTATGATACCTACCTTACCTACCCTACCTACCTACTCTACCTACCAACTTACCTTCCCTACCTACCCTACCTACCATACCTACCCTACCTACCCTACCTACCCTACCTACCCTACCTACCCTACCTACCCTACCTACCCTACCTACCCTACCTACCCTACCTACCCTACCTACCCTACCTACCCTACCTACCCTACCTACCCGACCTACCCGACCTACCCTACCTACCCTACCTACCCTACCTACCCTACCTACCCTACCTACCCTACCTACCCTACCTACCCTACCTACCCTACCTACCCTACCTACCCTACCTACCCTACCTACCCTACCTACCCTACCTACCCTACCTACCCTACCTACCCTACCTACCCTACCTACCCTACCTACCCTACCTACCCTACCTACCCTACCTACCCTACCTACCCTACCTACCCTACCTACCCTACCTACCCTACCTACCCTACCTACCCTACCTACCCTACCTACCCTACCTACCCTACCTACCCTACCTACCCTACCTACCCTACCTACCCTACCTACCCTACCTACCCTACCTACCCTACCTACCCTACCTACCCTACCTACCCTACCTACCCTACCTACCCTACCTACCTACCCTACCTACCCTACCTACCCTACCTACCCTACCTACCCTACCTACCCTACCTACCCTACCTACCCTACCTACCCTACCTACCCTACCTACCCTACCTACCCTACCTACCCTACCTACCCTACCTACCCTACCTACCCTACCTACCCTACCTACCCTACCTACCCTACCTACCCTACCTACCCTACCTACCCTACCTACCCTACCTACCCTACCTACCCTACCTACCCTACCTACCCTACCTACCCTACCTACCCTACCTACCCTACCTACCCTACCTACCCTACCTACCCTACCTACCCTACCTACCCTACCTACCCTACCTACCCTACCTACCCTACCTACCCTACCTACCCTACCTACCCTACCTACCCTACCTACCCTACCTACCCTACCTACCCTACCTACCCTACCTACCCTACCTACCCTACCTACCCTACCTACCCTACCTACCCTACCTACCCTACCTACCCTACCTACCCTACCTACCCTACCTACCCTACCTACCCTACCTACCCTACCTACCCTACCTACCCTACCTACCCTACCTACCCTACCTACCCTACCTACCCTACCTACCCTACCTACCCTACCTACCCTACCTACCCTACCTACCCTACCCAAACTATCTACATACCAAATTTCAGCAAAATCGGTTGGGTGGTTTAGGCGTGAAAAGGTAACAGACAGACAGAGTTACTTTCGCATTTATAATATTAGTGTGGATAGTGTGGATTATGTGCTCTTGATTAGGCTTGACTAATCAATCAGTAATTATCAAAGCTAGATTCCAACTACAATGGAGTATTGACAGGTGTTTGTGGTTTATTAGATTAGTTAATATTGCCTGAACGTGATAGCTGATGTCTACCTACTTGATGTCATCATATTATACTGCCTGTAAACGACTACTATTGTTACCTAAGTAAATCCTTTTAATACAGAAAGGATTTTCGGCATCTTAACCGTTGTAGCTGCAGTTCAACGGTCTTAAAGACTGTCCTTAACTTTTGAGACATATTGATCTAAATTCACAGATTATGAAAAATACCGACAGAAAATTTGCAGTTTTTCACGAAAAATTTATTTTTGTGAAAAAATTTTGATTATTTCTCGTATGATCTAGAAACTCTATGGGACCAACTGATGTTTGAGAACTGAAAAAGTCAGAATGAATAAAGCTTTTCACATACATTTCCCGGGAAGTCTAAACGTTCTCATTTCTCTCAATGTCAGAAATCAACAAACGCAACAAACTACCTGGATTTTGTTTCAAAAGCAAATAGAATTGTATCACATTTCGTTCGAAATTGAAGTTTCTTTTTGTTCATTTTTGGCCAGCCTTTACTCAAGCGAAAAATTTAAATACAAAAAAGTTTTACAAAATGGATGGGAGAAGTGCTTCGTGATTTTCGTTCCATGCGAGTGAACCGCTAGTTTTCGGATAGAAGTGTATAAATAAAATCATTCAATTAGTTGTGGACACAGCCCAATTACAATGTCAACAAGCCTCGGTGGGTATTTACCCAACTGAGCTATTTATTCGTTCTTCGGCAAAGCGAAATGACCAATTATGCTTATTATTATCGGCCGTTGCAGTTTGATAAATGATGCATGAACGTGCATTGCTGAAAGCAATTTAATGAGCAGCACATCACCGCTAATTAACTGTACAAATATATCATAATAATAATAATGTTAGTACTTCATAGCCATAGTAATAACTCCGATAAAGCCGATTGTATTCTACAAGGAGCGACTGCCTGTCTGACCCCCGCAACCCTTTACTGGATAACACCGAACCACACGGTGAGACTGCTTGCCAGACTTCGGAACCCGGAATTCTGACTAGCCGTATCGACAGTCAATGATAGCCGAGACCAACGACTAAACGAAGTTGCCGTGTGGCGGATATCTAATGGATAATCACCCATCCATGAACCACCCGCAGCAAGCGTAGCTTAGCTTTCAATCAATCCATGCGGATGTTATTATTTAACCACGAACCCTCTATAATAATTATTCGGTACGGAGCCCCTCAGAGCCTGGGCAAACAACGTTAAGTCGTTGATCCCGTTGGACAGAATGATCACCAGTCTTGCCAAGGAGTATCGTGTTTCCCCGTAGCTGGGTTTTGAAGAACAGATAGCAGTCACTCCATGAAAAAAAACAGTATTTATCTGGCTGCGGATAGACTGAAAGCCAACCACGTAGGCAAAAGGCAGACAGATGATGATGAACCACTTACTGGATTATCTTCTTAAGATTACTGACATAACTCATTTAATAAGTACCAACTTGGCAAGATTAAACTATCGCTCATATTAGTTAGTATAACGAATTACTTTGTAAACGAGTTAATTAGAACGATGTAACTACATCGTACTTACGTTGTATCTGATGTGTACGTGGTAACAGTGGAATTCTGACTACCAAGAAACTACTTTATATAATACCGTCGGTAAACGGTGCTTTGTACACAATTTTCTGGGTATTCCTTTGAGTAGTAGTTTATATTGAAAAATTGATAGAAAACCGTTTGAACGGTAGTACTCATGTATGGGTTATATATTTTAGGGTTTGATTTCTTTCTAGGTTTTATTTTCTATCATTACTTTTTTTGGTATAGAAAAATGACGCACTGTGATGACAGTTTGAGAAAATCAACGTGTTAAAATGAGTTCCGATACACACCACATACTTTGCACGATAACATTGTCGTGTCACAAACTCACAAAGGCCGAAAAGCCGCAATCGTTTTTTAATGTGTGTCCACCGTCACTGGGGAACGGTCTGAGCAAAGGCTAGAGCTGTGGCGGGGCAGGGTGTCCCTACCCAACCCATTCGTTCCACCTGCTGAGAATTTTACACTTTTTTTTTTTGAGGGCTGAAATCATCGTATGTCTCCTTTCGGTCTGGGTACAGCGTAAGGGAGTGTCAGACCCTCACTGACTAAAACCCATCCATGTTCTTTCATTAGCCCTTTATGTTCCGCTGAATTCTAGTCTAGACATGAGTTTCTTTGCTAACTTGGCATCTTTGTTTTACATAGACCGACCAGTTTGGCCGATACAAGGAAAACCTGTTCAGGTGGAGATTCACAGAGACTCCGCCTTTTAGTGTAAACGTTGTGCTGTTCCACAAATAATGTGACAAGACAAGAACTAATGGATCCATTAGTTCCCATGGTTTGCCTTTAATCAAATTCTGGTCTGCCGCTATTTAGATTGCCATCATCACGCTTAGAAGGCTATCAGAGTTAATACATTCTGTGGTTTAAAAACATATCGCACTGCTAACACAAGACTGTATCAACTCAAAATAAAGTTTTTTTCAGAAAAGTTGGGAAACTGATTGCTCGTTGCCTGTTAACGATTGTAAAAGGTGGGAAACTGATTGCTCGTTGCCTGTTAACGATTGTAAAAGGTGGGAAACTGATTGCTCGTTGCCTGTTAACGATTGTAAAAGGTGGGAAACTGATTGCTCGTTGCCTGTTAACGATTGTAAAAGGTGGGAAACTGATTGCTCGTTGCCTGTTAACGATTGTAAAAGGTGGGAAACTGATTGCTCGTTGCCTGTTAACGATTGTAAAAAAGTGAACACTGTTTTAAAATTAGTAATAAAATTACCTAAGGGGTTTTATTGATACCTAGAGAATTAAATTTTACATAATAAAAATTAGTTATCTCGAATTTGTCTTTTTTTGAGTGTTTGTGTCAGCAGTGCGATATCTGATATTCGTTAACCCAGCTGGTTGGTAAGAAAATAACTGGCAGATTTTGAGCTTTCAAAATTATAGATTAATTTAACCAGGTTTTTATAAAAGATTCGAATGGAGGGTGTCAATAGGCGCGCTACTGAACTGATGTATTTTTTTCAATGATAATTTTTTTCGCTACTGCACCCGTGTATTTACCTCGTAGGTCTAGGACCTTCCTCATTACATTACACGAGCTGTCCTCCTCTAAAAGCTCTGTACAGTACCTACGAGTATATAATAAAGTAAATAAGTACTTAATACTTACATATTAAAACCTAAGTGGGAGATTTTCTATAGATCCTCTTCAAAATTATTCACTTTTTAAAAATGATGCAGATTTTTTTTAATGAATGAGCCTTTTTTAGTGAATCTATGTTTGTTTTTGGAACGCAGTCCCTTATCGCGCGTTGCAAAAGGGGGCTAGACGGAATTAAGACCAAAAGTTGTAAGGACACTTTTTTTGGAGTAAAATATGATATCTTTTTAATCAATATTTTTTGATTGGTTAATTTCAGATCAGATTTTTTTTAAATTATTAAATTATTAATTATAGATTATTATAAATTTAATTACAATTCCTTTACTAATTCTATTTAGTTTTTGCAGAACCCTAAATATGAATAGTTTGAAGCGCTTTCATAATATCCGAGGTTCAGTAATATTTTAGCAAACGATAATAATGAGAATTATTTGAGCTTCGATTAAATGCGTGCTAAAATAACATAGCCTGGTTTTGCTATTAATTACTACGCGCTAACTGTTACCAAAAAACATGATTCAAAGCCCCCTGTGTTGAAAGCGTTCCTTTAGCGTTCATTTAATTAAAAGTGTCAGTTCGGTACTGGTAAAAATCGACCATTCAAAAAAAGTATATTTATGGGCAGAATTTTTACGGGTTTTTCTATAAGAATTTTCTCAGTAGCAGTCCGGAGCTTAGACTTGTGCCCGGTTGATGGCAATAGGCTCGCCCCCTAGTACATGGGTCTTAAACAAAACCGTGGAAATATGGCTGTACCCAGTAACCCTGTCTTAAACTACAAAACATTATAATATGAAATTGTTCTTAATTTAGTGGTACCAAGGCATCAAGACACATTAGTTAAGTTACTTAACTGAAGGTAGTAATGAAACCGTAGTCGTTCAAATCGTTCCGTAACACCTCATCATCACTATTCTCCTGCCCTCATCCCAATTTATTTTGGGTCTTTATAAATTATTATATTCTGTATTAATCGTCATCTCTGCAGTTACCCTCTTTCTAGCCAGTTCATCTTTCACTCAGTGCTTCCATCGTTTCTTTATTGTCTTCTACTACCCCTACTCTCATAGCCACATTCATTACATACTCCATGATGTTATTTTGTTTAGGCCCGCTTGCACAAATGAATGAATGCCGCTAAACATATTTAAAATACAGTCTGTTTCTGTCATCTTTATACAATAACATTGACTTTAACATAATATTAATTTAATATTTAATTTATTAATGGAGCAACATTGGTCCAAATTAAATAGTAAAATAGTGATTTAAACTGTGCTATTTCATACATGACTGCATATAATGTTTGAAGAACTGTTATGTCAGTCATCAATGTGGATGCTATTGCTACTCACACGCATTCATGATGCCAGCTTCTTGCGTTTAGCGCTAAACGTAGTTAGTGAGCTATGGTGCAAACTTGCCTCAAGCTGCAATCTAGTTGTAAGTTAAGTCTCTTAATAAATTATGTTCTAAGTATACCATCTTAGTCTAAGGGCCGATTTTTCAAACGTCGGATAAGTTTTATTGCAGGAAGAAATATGGCAGTTTGACAGCTTTTGCAAAGAAAATGTATGTCTACCGCCATTTTTACTCTTCAGATAAAGGTAATCAGGTGATTGAAAAATGGACCCTAAATGATTTTATTTAAGTATTATGGTGACATCGAAAACACTGCGGCTGCAGTCTTAATACTAGTTAGTTTGTATGCTTAAAGAATCAAATTAAATACCATTTTAAATTGTTGGGATATTCAAATCACAACCGTCATTCGTTGACAGATGTATGAAACGGCTGTTATACGACAAATTGTAGTAGTAGTCTATTTCCCTGACTTTATATACATCGGTAGTGGTGTAGAAAGTACGCGACAAGTTCATACTAAAGTTTCTATAGAGTTTGTGCTCAGTTAATGATTAAGTTTCTTGTCATATAGTTTTTTTTTAAGTAGGTAGCATGCACTTATCTGAAGCGATTACGTGATGTAGGTATTGTGTCGTATACCTACGACTGTCCCGTTTGGTCTAATGATTGCGGTCATGGGTTCGATGCCTAGGTCGGGTAAAGTGTCTTGACACTTTACCCGACCTACCTACCCGGTTTTTCCATTTTGGATTTTGGAAGTTTTAGGTGTGAGTCCCGCATGACTACGAAACCACGTAAAGCCGTTGGGCCTGATCATACTCACTAGCATATTGAATTCGTTTTAGAAATGTTTTTTTTCATAAATTACTATAAGACCCCTGCAGCTCATAATATACTAGTATAAATATAGACGGTTCTAGGTAAAACTTTCTAATTAGGTAAAATTGTTTGTGAGAATTTTTGAGTACTTCCGCGGAACAGTTCTAGAACAGTTTCCTGGAAAACTGCAGGTGTAGTACAGGCTCTGCCTCCCCCTTCGAGGCAAACAAGCGAGATGTTTGTTTTGCCTTAAAGTAAGGTAATGTTCCAGTGTCAACCACGAAGCTTGCTACATACATTTCGTTTCAGGTTAAATGTAGACATTAATTCTAATTTAAAACGACGCGACGGGTCGTACATGGCTCTTGTTTTAAACAGAGATATGAATTTTCATTATTGGTAAAATTGCTTTATTGGAATTAATAAGGTTACATGAATATTTACTTCGTAAAGTATTACAATATTAATATTTTAATCTGACAGTTTGGGTACTTTATGGCCACCCGTTTGAGTAGGTAGGTCCTTTAATTCTTTGGTCCTTAAGTTCTGAGTGAGGTAGACGATTGCTGACAAATGCTTATACTGACTGGCTGGGCTGGTCTACTCAATCTGTGTGGTTCTTTTCTCAAAAGACCCTATCATTCATTAACTTGGTGCATATACGGCACACCGTATATCTTCACACAGACATAATCTTGGTCACAACCAAGATTATGTCTCGACTTTAAAAAGGTCCAACCTCTAAATTTGTTCCGATTTTCTTCTCACGGTAGTCGGACGGAAAACACTAAACTTAGATTTAAACATGATTTTCTTTTGGAATGAACATTTTATCCTTTAATTGGACCAATGTACGGCAATAATTATCATTTATAACCTGGCGACGGATGAAGGCCGATATTGTTAATTTCCATTTTTAATTTAATTATTGGTTGTAACTAACATAACGCCTTGCATCCCCGAAGAGGTTGGCAGCCGTATACCCATAGTTAAGTAGGTAGGTACACCTACATTTCGCCAGTTATGTTCAAGTCCCAAGAAACAGGGGGCGAGCCTATTACCATCCATCGGCCCCAAGAGAAAAATTCGTAATGGAAAAACCGAATAACACACATTATTGGTTGACGATAAGTTTAAACTAAATAAAGTGGTTAAAAGTTTATCAATATTGGGTACCGGCAAAAACTGTTTACAAGCTATAAATAACGATTTCACACATAAAGTAGTGATTAAACATCTCGAAACGAAGATAATTTATTACGCTACGTAGGTAGTTCAGTAGCACCATAAAACACTGTGATGTGTACAAACAAAGCGTCGTTAAGACTGTAATAATGAGGGTTAGAATGTCGTCGAAAAAACGTGAAAAAAGTACATCGTCAAAAGAATAAAGCGTCACATAGCTACTTTTCCCTCCAAAAAAAATATCAAAAACACTAACACTGTCTTTTAAAATCACATTATAGCACAGAATTCCGCAATAATATTTAAAATTATGAACAATTCGGGACGTGAAACCTGAAAAATGCCGCGTAAAAAAGTTTGCAAAAAGTTTTCATTGCTCTCAGATAAGAAATATTCGACCGACACACAAACTGTACGCTTGATATCCGAAAAATCCGCTTAGAACACCCGAAAAATTCCTCTTATTGTAAACAATTTAGCTGTCACTTATCTCCCGGCCTAAGACGTTCGCCCGAATTACGAATACAATTAAAAATCGTTTCGTTTTTTAAAGCGGTAATGAGGTTTGACATAATTTAAAGGGGTTTTACGTTGGTTTGAAAAAATGTTGTTGATAAAAGAAGAAGTTTTTAGTGACGTACCTTGATCGCGAGGGATATTCGTCGCCTGCGGCATGAGGACGTCTATCGCACACCGGTTGCGCGCGGGTACTGTCAACTGCTTCTACTGGCTGGTTTCGGCGGGATTCTCACGGTGTGAGTGAGGCGACTATCGACTAACTTGACCGTATGAACTATCGATAAGTATATGCGTCAAATATTATTGTTATCATCATTTTAATTAACGTAAGACGTAATTACTTACTTTGTTTATGACAGTCACGCTGTTTGGTTTATGAATCAATAAAATAATTCATGAGTAATTTACTTATTATATTACACACCACACACAATATGATACATGACAGTGTAACTTTCTTAAATAGAGACCAGAAAAATAAAAAAAATATTTATTAAATTAAAAATATAACCTAAAAAATACGCACCGCGTCGGCGTCCCGCCCAATCTTCAAGACGCCCGAAAATTCGATAGCCGAAGTTTCACGCACAAAAACATCGAGTCTAACATCACTACTGGAGAACGCATGCGCAGTAGGTTTCCCCAGCGATTGCCCAGCAAAATAACCACGTTGATTGATTCTGCAACTTGTGCGCAGGTTAACTCTACACGTGCGTAAGCCGCCAATTCTTTAAGAACTACCCGACACCCCGCTCGCCACAGAACCGCGAAGCTAAGGGGGTGTTTAGACAAAAATGACGGTTCAAGTTACGGCGGTCGCTCTTATCTGGGCTCGTTTGTTTTAAATGGTACACGCAAGTTTTGCGCGCGGATTTTTCTTGAGGTTTTTTTTCGTTTTTGGAATTTCGGCGTGCTAATCTTATAGAACATTGTTTTGATAGAATAGATTTACAAAATATATTTACGAGCTTGCACGTTATTTTTTGTTTTAATATTTCTAAAATACACTTTATTATTTGGGTAGGTGTAGGTTACCTACCTACTCGAATAATATGATTTACTATTTACGTAGGAAAAATTTGGCGCGATTCTATTCACGGCTCGCCAGTAGCGGGTCAACAGGAGGGTAGGTTCGAATCTACACACCTCCCATGTTCCCCGACGAAGGCTAAATGCTTCACTTGGCGTTATTCCCCGTTTAAAGTAACAGTATAACTCAGAGATTTATTTTCGCGACATGTGGATCGCGGGTTCGATTCTTGCACGAATTGTGACTTAATTTTTTGTGAAATGTTAAGATTTGTTGCTGTAAATGCGTGTTGATAAAGACAAGTCGTATTGTAATGTCAGCATTTTTTCAATAAAAAGTTGGATGATAGGTACAATGAAAAACCAGTATAAGCTGACCTCTTAGTCTATTGAAACGCCGTACTACGCTGGTCCAGGTTATGGCCAAAATGTTATCACCGACCTGCGATTGACTGGAATATTGAACAGACAGCGGTGCTGCTGGGGAGTTTGTTGCGCCACTTCTTCTTCCCAGCTAAAGCACTAGGAAGTGGTGAAGGGTGGGCGTTTTTGGGGGACTGTTTTATGTAACTTTGACCGTCAAAAAGTGATAATTTTCAGCCTAATTTGAATAAATGACTATTGATTTTTGATTTGATTTATTGATTTTCTGCTCTCAAAGGTAAAACATAATAAATATTATATTTAGTTAAAATGTTTTCAGAAATTAGTCGTAGTGAAATACCAACATGCATTACATCTCTTTCATAATACCCCTACCAGAAAGAGACGGCAACACTTTTCGCCAAGTTAAGTAAACTAGATCGTGACCATTATATCTTGATGACTTACCTAAATAATATAACTATGTTACTTTCTTACTTTGTTTCCTTGAAAAAGATATGAACTTAATTCTGTTATTCTATTTTCCGCTGAAAGATTTTCCACTTACTTGGGGATTACGTTCGGTGGTACAACGCACACGGGTGGACATGTGACGGACGGATCTGAGGATAGAAACGAACGCATGGTTGATTTTATTCTTATGATGCAATATGAAAGCGATTGAAAGTAATAAGTTAAGCTAAAGAATCAGACTTGTTAGCTGGTATCGGAGTGTGCATTAAATTAATTTTGGGTAGTCCTCAAATTTAAAAAAATAAATTTGGGTATGATTACTCCTGGCCTACCACTAACCTAACCGAGATGGCGTCTGAGGCAGTTGCGCGGTGAGGGACTGTTGTGCCATAGCGATCAGCACCCTTCAAAATAGTTGAGCTGAATGGTGCTAACCCAAATAATAATAATATATAATATCCTTGGACATTTCACACAACGCCATATAGTGCCAAGCTAAGCAACCTAATGCTTATGTTATGGTAACGAGATGGCTGATAAACTTCTTATATACATTTTTTTTTGTAAATACGTAGGTACATATTATAGATAGAAAACACCCAGACCCGGAACAAATACTTGTAGGTCGCACGAATATTTGTTCCGTACGGGAATCGAACCCGCGACATGCTGCGCAGCAGTCAAACGCTCAACCACTGCGCCAACCGTGTCGTCATGCATCATGTTCGTGAACGTGTGCTGTCAGTAGGGACTGGTCATCTCTTAGCGGCTATGGCTTGTTCTAATTTAATTTTTGAATTGTTTTTATATATTTTACTAGCTGACCCGACAGACGTTGTCCTGTCTTAACTGTGATACCTACCCTACCTACCTACCTACCTGCCTACCTACCCTACCTACCTACCTACCTACCCTACCTACCCTAGCTACCCTACCTACCCTACCTACCTACCCTATCTACCTACCTACCTACCTACCCTACCTACCTACCCTACCTACCCTACCTACCTACCATACCTACCTACCCTACCTACCTACCCTACCAACCTACTCTACCACCTATCTACCCTACCTACCTACCCTACCAACCTACCCTACCTACCCTACCTGCCTACCTACCTACCTACCCTAGCTACCCTACCTACCCTACCTACCTACCCTACCTACCTACCTACCTACCTACCTTACCTACCTACCCTACCTACCTACCCTACCTACCTACCTTACCTACCTACCCTACCTACCTACCTACCCTACCTACTTACCATACCTACCTACCCTACCTACCTACCCTACCAACCTACCCTCCCTACCTACCCTACCAACCTACCCTGCCTACCCTACCTACCTACCTACCTACCTACCCTAGCTACCCTACCTACCCTACCTACCTACCTACCTACCCTACCTACCTACCCTACCTACCTACCCTACCTACCTACCCTACCTACCTACCCTACCTACCTACCCTACCTACCTACCCTACCTACCTACCCTACCTACCTACCCTACCTACCTACCCTACCTACCTACCCTACCTACCTACCCTACCTACCTACCCTACCTACCTACCCTACCTACCTACCCTACCTACCTACCCTACCTACCTACCCTACCTACCTACCCTACCTACCTACCCTACCTACCTACCCTACCTACCTACCCTACCTACCTACCCTACCTACCTACCCTACCTACCTACCCTACCTACCTACCCTACCTACCTACCCTACCTACCTACCCTACCTACCTACCCTACCTACCTACCCTACCTACCTACCCTACCAACCTACCCTACCCTACCTACCTACCCTACCAACCTACCCTACCTACCTACCTACCTACCCTACCTACCTACCCTACCTACCTACCTACCCTACCTACCTACCCTACCTACCTACCCTACCTACCTACCCTACCTACCTACCCTACCTACCTACCCTACCTACCTACCCTACCTACCTACCCTACCTACCTACCCTACCTACCTACCCTACCTACCTACCCTACCTACCTACCCTACCTACCTACCCTACCTACCTACCCTACCTACCTACCCTACCTACCTACCCTACCTACCTACCCTACCTACCTACCCTACCTACCTACCCTACCTACCTACCCTACCTACCTACCCTACCTACCTACCCTACCTACCTACCCTACCTACCTACCCTACCTACCTACCCTACCTACCTACCCTACCTACCTACCCTACCTACCTACCCTACCTACCTACCCTACCTACCTACCCTACCTACCTACCCTACCTACCTACCCTACCTACCTACCCTACCTACCTACCCTACCTACCTACCCTACCTACCTACCCTACCTACCTACCCTACCTACCTACCCTACCTACCTACCCTACCTACCTACCCTACCTACCTACCCTACCTACCTACCCTACCTACCTACCCTACCTACCTACCCTACCTACCTACCCTACCTACCTACCCTACCTACCTACCCTACCTACCTACCCTACCTACCTACCCTACCTACCTACCCTACCTACCTACCCTACCTACCTACCCTACCTACCTACCCTACCTACCTACCCTACCTACCTACCCTACCTACCTACCCTACCTACCTACCCTACCTACCTACCCTACCTACCTACCCTACCTACCTACCCTACCTACCTACCCTACCTACCTACCCTACCTACCTACCCTACCTACCTACCCTACCTACCTACCCTACCTACCTACCCTACCTACCTACCCTACCTACCTACCCTACCTACCTACCCTACCTACCTACCCTACCTACCTACCCTACCTACCTACCCTACCTACCTACCTACCCTACCTAAAAAAAAAAAAAAAAAATTAAAAATGTATTCTGCTATTCAGGGCGGAGACAAATCCAACGAAACAAAAACCATGAAAATTGGTCCAGCAGATCTCGAGTTATAATGGAGGGAACAAACCCGACTTTCTTTTATATATATATAGATAGATTACGGATGCTATTAACGTTCTGCATCGTTCTCACTTAAATATAGTAATAATATGAATGATGTAACCAATTTTTTGTAAACATATTTTGTTAAATAGAGTGTCCGTGGAGTTTCTTGCCCGGTCTTCTCCATACGTACCTACTGCTTTAGAATGGGCAACTAGCTTCATTTTTCTGACTGACCGACCCTTTGACAATTCAAAAGTACCTTTTTTTTTTTTTTTTTTAAGGCTGGGAAATCATCCAATGACTGCTCCCGCTCTGGGTGGAGCGGAAGGGAGTGTCAGACTCTTACTGACTAAAACCCATCCATGTTCCTTCCGTAGCCCTTTATGTTCCGGGGTAGCGGTAACCCTTTCGGACAATCCCGCTTACCCGGCAGGCTTGGCCCTGAGGGGCCCCTTCATATGCTGACATCTCTTTGAGGCGCGCGTGGAACATATACGCGCCGTACGGCACGGGTCTGGTGCTGATCGGACGGTGAGTCACCCATTACTCACCGTCCGCAGGCCTGCGCCTACGGTGGCCGGGAGTCGTCACGTGGCTCCCGACGCCCGGAGCGTCTCCCGCGGCGGCTGGGACGGGAGGACCTTTCTCTCTCCCATCCCGCCACCTCCTTCAAAATTACCTGTAATTGGTTTATTTGAAATAAATGATTTGAGTTTGAGTTTGAGAGTTTGCACATCTAAACTTTGTTTATGTGTGCTGCTCGCGTTTCGTTTCATTGGTAAAATTTACCCTCAGACTTGATGCAAACTAGTCACTGACCACAGCCACCGGTAGCGTCGTTTCTTGCTGTGGTGGGTATTGAGAAATTACTCTAGCGGGTGGCTGCCACCGCCATATTCGTTCGATGAATCCATACAAAACGCATGAAAAAGTATTTGAACAGCTTATCACTGGGCTAACGGTGGCTCGTGGGCTCCGAGACTTAGCTATTCCCTTCTGACAGGCGTCAACACCCCTCCCGCATCGCCCCTTCAGGCACAGTAGGCCTGTAAATATCTCTGCGAATCCCTTCAGAGACGGTACGATACGCGTGTAATGTACATTTGTAGTTAGATCAGTACATGTAGCGATTAGACATAGCACGCCGAGTTTTCAAAAAATTTGTCTTTTCACAAGTGGAAAAGACAAACACAAATAGAGGAATAACTACCGGTCCTAACCGTTCAGGCCTCAGCATCATTATAAGACCCACAAGAAGTATTGAAGTAGTTCCCGGTCAAACATTTGTCCAACTTTGCCTTCACCGACTTACAAGTTAAACGTTCAACTTATTAAAGTTTGCTTTTAACCGCAGTATTTTATGCATTATAATGCGGATGAAGTAGAAATAATAAAGAAATAAAGCATTCTCTCTTTTTGTAAAGTAAACTGACTAAGTGCGGCCATTTTTCTCTCCTTTATGTTCGCTTTGCTTTACTCCCTTCACTCACTTCACTCCGTGAGGAAGCAAGGTGATCAATGCTCGTATCTGTATATCGTGGCCCGTGGTCCATGATGCTAGCCAAATGTTGAGTGTTACGAACTCCTTAATTTGTATGAGAATAAACGTTTTGAAACCCATATTTCATCTACGTAGGTATGTTTGCACGTAGTCACTTCATCATCACCAGCCTGCAGCAATCCACTGCTGGACAAAGACCTATCCTACTGCATGGCATTTAACTCGATTTTCGGTTTTCTCCAGCTGCTACCAGCGACCCTGCGAAGATCGTCGCTCCACCTAGCCTTCAGAGCTTCCTACCCTACATTTGCCGATGCGTGGAACTCAAGAACAAGTTTATTGGTTCCACAGCTAATATGGCCGGCTGACTGCCACTTTAGCTATTTCGACATGTTTCGTTTTCTGACGGAGCACCTCGCTGTGGATTCGATCCCTTGGAGTGCTTCCAAGCATACCTAGTTCCATAGCTTGCTGAGTGACCTTGCATTTATGGATCTCCCACCCATCAATTTTGGCTCCGTAACTCATAAAGGCCAAAACGCGCTGCTTAAAGACTTTATTCTTCAGGCTCTGTGGGATAGAATGTACTTGCGTAGTCTATAGTATTCAATAAGTAGTTACCTCTTCCGGGGTATCCCGTAGTGAACCACAGCACGCAAGCTGAGCAATGCTATAAAGATTAGCAACAAATGCTCTGATGCCCCACACTGTATCCTTGAGGGAATTGATGTGTTGTTTTTGCAGCGAGGTTAACTTTGTTTGTTAGTGAAACTTATATTATAATAAAGATAATAGAGGTCTCGTAAGCCTTAAAGTTGACGAAGTAAATAAAATTCGACGAAAAATCATAAACCAGCCAAACACTAGACGAGGCGAACTCACAGCCACTGCAATTGACTGTTTAAAATGGAAAAAATAAAATATGAAATCACATAAAAAAAAGAATGCTCATCTTAAAAACTTCCATCGCCATACATAAATTAATACTATGCGAAGATATGATTTTAAAATTGCATTTAATGCTAATAAGTATTCTATTTGATTCTAAAAATCTGTGACGTCACATTGTTATATTTCATACAAATCACGTGCAAATTCCTCGTTTTGACAGTTCATAAAAAGTAACTTTATTGACTACCCTTTCAAATACCCAATTGTAAGCAGTAGTTCACCATACAACAATAAAATAAAAACGAGGCAGTTCTTGTAACTACAACAATAGGTACGCAACAACGTCCTAAAGTTATCCAGTATTCACAGACCAACAGCGCTCGGCGCTCAGCGCTCGGTGCTAACAACTGCTCCAATAGTTTGGATCCATTGACACGCCGGAGCGTGCAACAATCCTATGTGGAACGATGCATGTTCCACGGTAGTAAGATGGACAAGTACAGAACTTGCAGCTGCACGGAGTACAGTTGTTGCGTGAACTTTGTAGGTATTCAACTATCCAGCATTATATCTTCGTCTGTAGGAAACTTGAGCAACCAGCCTTGTAAAGGAAACGGCACTAATAATTCTGTTATTCTGCTTGCAAAAAGAAAAAAACTTCCCCTCAGAATTCAGGAATGGTTAGCAAAAAGAGTCTATCGGACAGTGTAGATTGGGCCTCCTAATTGACCGCTACAAGAAACGAATGTGGCAAATGAATTGGCGGTCTCGGAATTAAATAAAACTGTTAGACTTATAGGTATCTTTAGTGCCTGGTGGCTCTTTACGATACTAATAGGAATCGACTACAATAAAAGACGTCCATTAAGAGAGACTTTTATTGTACGATTCTTAAGCACACCTGGTTCAGTCGGCAGTCAGCTCGGGTTGTAACTAAGGCCCGGTTCACCGCCTCGAGCGATGCGACTTGCGATGATGCTTGCATCAAACGATACGCGCGTGTGTTGCCTGCTTCCAACCGTCGCTCCGCATGTTACGTCGCGCTGGCTCGTGGCTTACTCTAAACAACTTCTTTCATTTGTTTTTTCCGCAGTCACTGTCTTAAGATGCGTGTCGCATGAACGCGCACCTCGTAGCCCCACGTGTGTTTTTAAACCACAGAATCAAATACTTTAGTTATGCTCGTGCTATATCGAGTAAAATAAAAAGTACACCTTGCTAATAAAAGCACTCTATATAAATGGCAATATCTCTAGGAGGCTCGGAACAATCGGCGTTCTTGTTGAAATGTCCAATTTGATCATTAATTTATTTAATTACTTGTCGGCACCCTCCCGATTCCCAAAGGGATTGAACGGACTGTAAGGGGTCTTTTTCATCTCACCATTTCGCAAAAAAATTATCGAGCTCCGCTGTTCAAGATATTGTGTCAGATAGACATCCGATCTTTCATAATTCGCTATCATTAAAAACCTTTGACCAATTCGAGCATTTTTTTCTTTATTTCAGTAATTAGATTACTCAATAATTCGAGGTCAGATAGGCAGTAGGTTTTCGAGGTAAATATGCGGTGCAAACGATTTCTTTTCTCTTTAATGCTCTATGTCTTTTATATTTTTTATTAAATGCTGTTCTATTCTTTCGTTCAGGTGGTACTCGTAAGACGTGGTGGTCGAAGTGGTCGTATTTTTAGAACAAATCCCTGTATTCAATGTCTGGAGTTTTGGTGTCAGCAGCCGAACTATGACTATTTTTTAAATAATTTACTTTATTTTCGAAAATATTCAATATACTGCCGGGGTCCATAGATGGGTGACCATTGGTGGGTGGTGTTCTTTACATTCCGAGACTTCTCCGTGCGTCGTAAAGCTGTCAATCGTGGATTTTTGAAAATCTTTACGGGTCATCAAAACGTCTGATATTCGATCTTACCAATGGGTATCGTATTACCTAGTTACTGGGTTGTGGAAGTCAGATAGGCAGGTGCTCCATGTAAAATACTGGTATTCGCTGCATCCGGTTAGACTGGGAAAATGCTAGGCAGATTGATTGATTGATACTGTTTCGACTTCGCTACGATTTTTGAATATTCACAAACGAACACTGCACTCCATTTATAACCAAATTAAGTAAAACAGGATTCGTTTGAACACGTTCCGAGAAAATATTGGACTACGGTAATTATGAATATTTTAAATCATGTGAAATGAAAACTCAGTGGAGCGTCAACTGAATGTTAAATGTAACTTATGTAGCTCTATAGGAAGTCATTTTGGAATACAAATCATTCATTCTCCTGCCCTTATCCCAATCTATTTGGGGTCGGCGCAACATGTCTTTTTCTTCCATACTGCTCTATAAGTCGTCATCTCGGTAGTCACTTCCTTTCTAGCCCATCCATCGCAATACAAATAAAGTTAATAATTATGAAGTTAACTTCGGAACAACGAAACACTTTAATATTTTGAGCTTTATATAAACAAACTCCGTTGGTGCGCTTGGTTACTTGTGGATTGAGTTTAATCACACTTTATCAGTTCATCAAAATATCGCTTCTGTTGTGGCGAAGAGAACAACTCGTTTCATACTTCACGGCGCATTTACGGAAAATGAATTAGAGTACCAAAGCAAATAGATGCTACCACCAATTAAATCCATCTGTATTTACGGGAATTATTGAGAGATTGGCGCAATATTGACAGAAGCAAGTTTCATTTATATGTATGTTCGCAATATTTCGAAATTACTCTCCTATTTCGATAAATTCTCTTCTATTCAATAGGTACTTCAAATCATTGCAGCTTTTATTATGCCCGTTTAGTTCTATATGTTGATAAATTCAAAATCATCGTTAACGTAACGTAAAATACATCGCATTATTGTTAAAATATAATCATAGTCGGGGTTTTCAGATTTACTAGAAACTATTTGCTTGTTTTTGATAAACTGGTAACATAGTACCTTCCTATGGGTAAAAAACATGGTATAAAAGCCTCCTTCTTTTGTGTGGAAAAATGAAGATTAAGAAGTTACTTAATATGAAGATATTTCATATCGGATGCTTTTACCGTTCTGCATCGTTCTCACATATATAATAATAATATGAATTATGTAACCAATATTTTGTAACCATATTTTGTATAAAAGAGTGTCCATGGAGTTTCTTGCCCGATCTGCTTTGGAATGGGCAACTAGCTTCATCTTTCTGACTGACCGACCCCTTGACAATTCAAAAGTGTCTGTAATTGGTTTATTTGTAATAAATGCTTTGAGTTTGAGTTACATAGTTTCATCCTTAGCAAATTTTCAATTTAATGGGAATTGTGGTTATAACTAGTTACAATTACGAGGTCGACTATTCAATACTTCATTTGATTGGAAAAGGAAAATGTCGTTCACAGGTACCTGTGGAGAAGAACGGGCAAGAAACTCCATGGACACTCTTTTAAATCAAAATATGGTTACTAATTCTGGGTTACATCATTCATGTTGAAATTATACTTATGAGAACGACACAGAACGTATAAAGCGTCCATAATTAAAAGAAAAAAAAATCGATAATAATTCAAAAATTATATCAAATAAAAGAGCCGTGGCAGCTAAGAGATTACAAGTCCCTACGAACGGCGCCCGTTCACGAACATGACGCATGGATTAGCACCATTCAGCTCAACCATTTTGAAGGGAGCTAAATGATCCATCACACGCGCCACCATCAGTGAGACATTACAGTGAGCATGACATGCTCTCAGCCACCAGACATTCAAGTCAATATAAGACGTAGGTACTCAGTAAATGGTAGCTTTATAGTAGGTACATAGTACTCACAAACATGCTATGCAATTTAACAATACTAATAATTGAAGTTATACAATGCAATTTTTTTTATGCTAGTCAATTAGTGTAAAGGCCCTTGTGGAGCAGGATCAGCGTTTAGCCAAGCCCTTTTATCAGAAATGTTCTCTCACAATTCATAGTAAACTTGGCTGCAACTGTCACAAAGACAAATAGAACTTGTCGTTTTATGACGTGCAAGATATTCAACTTCCTACCGCTCGTATAGAAATTACGACGCAAACTATACTGTACCCTATAAAATTGTGCAGTCCTGCAAATAACATGTCCCGTGATAACGTCACATTATCTGCGCTTGACATTCCGTGTGGTTTGCTTTCTGTATCCGATTTAAATGCGTGTGAACTAAATTGGTTGACATTAATATTGTCAACCGGATTTTCGTTTTAATATTTCGATAGGTTCAAAATTAAATGTCATAGGAGTCTTATTTGAATGAAACCTATTCATAATTATTTATTTATTAGGTACGTTATAAACTTTTAAATAAATAACATAAGTATTTACATTTAAAAGTTAAATATTCATAATAATAATGTTCTTACAAAAATAATGTGTATATTAATAAAGAGTATTAAAAAAATTATAATAATCTTAATGCTAGATACACGTGACTAGTTTTTCAAGCAATATCTTGGATTAAATTACTATCCTGACTTAGTACATGCAAGAGCTGTTTTATAGTAGGTACATAGTACTCACAAACATGCTATGCAATTTAACAATACTAATAATTGAAGTTATACAATGCAATTTTTTTTATGCTAGTCAATTAGTGTAAAGGCCCTTGTGGAGCAGGATCAGCGTTTAGCCAAGCCCTTTTATCAGAAATGTTCTCTCACAATTCATAGTAAACTTGGCTGCAACTGTCACAAAGACAAATAGAACTTGTCGTTTTATGACGTGCAAGATATTCAACTTCCTACCGCTCGTATAGAAATTACGACGCAAACTATACTGTACCCTATAAAATTGTGCAGTCCTGCAAATAACATGTCCCGTGATAACGTCACATTATCTGCGCTTGACATTCCGTGTGGTTTGCTTTCTGTATCCGATTTAAATGCGTGTGAACTAAATTGGTTGACATTAATATTGTCAACCGGATTTTCGTTTTAATATTTCGATAGGTTCAAAATTAAATGTCATAGGAGTCTTATTTGAATGAAACCTATTCATAATTATTTATTTATTAGGTACGTTATAAACTTTTAAATAAATAACATAAGTATTTACATTTAAAAGTTAAATATTCATAATAATAATGTTCTTACAAAAATAATGTGTATATTAATAAAGAGTATTAAAAAAATTATAATAATCTTAATGCTAGATACACGTGACTAGTTTTTCAAGCAATATCTTGGATTAAATTACTATCCTGACTTAGTACATGCAAGAGCTGTTTTAAATTAAAGATTGTGCTATAAACACGATGCCAGAGTGACTATCTTGCCAGATTACAATAGTACTTTCTTACTGTCCTTGCCTAAAAAAGTAAACTCGTGTAACCCGGGCATTGAAACCAAAATGCTGTGCATTTTACAAGTGGAAACTTTTTCAGGCGCACATCGCGCTCTTTCTGAACAATGAATGAAACTGAATCGTCACGCTCGGGTCTTGACGCTGAATCGCGTATACTCGGCTCCCGTCGGCAGTTTTGAAACGAATTTCTTTAACGTGGCTTGCGGAAGGAGTTGACTGGTAGAAATCGTCACGTAAGGAAAACGTTCTCTCCTTCTGTAATAGAAAGAGATAGAGAGAGAAAATTAAGTGTGAATTTAATACGCGTTTTAAATACAGAGCCATCTAGTATAAGTCATAAGAAGAAAGTTATATTTTATATTACTGATGATCAATTGATCATATTCGAGAAAATGGTAGTTCTAGAGACGACACTATAATAGACAAAGTAACGATGACTTATTCCTAAAAGTGTTAGCAAATCATCATGTGTGTATTCATTCATAAAAAATCAGCTCTAGAATAAACCCTCCCAGTTTTCCTCTTAGAGGGGAGACCTTGAGGATAACCGCCACACTCTGCTTCAATTACTGCTTACCCTCTTAAAAAGCGCGCAACGATACACTTTCACAGATCGCTCTCAGAAATTATACTTGGCGTGTGGAATAAGAGCACACACACAGTGTTCGCATCAATATGGTCAAAGTGTGCATACCACGGATCGTAAAAGTGCCTACCTACCTATGTATTCAGTACGTGAGAAAAAAACTTGGATTTAGTAATTATTTTAATAGCCGAAAACCCTTCAATATTGATAGAGTTGATAATGAGAGCGGGCTTGGAGAGCCGGTGGTGGGTGTCTGTAGAGAGATCGTTTTTGGTAACTGGACCTAGCGAGGACCGTTGGTCGTGGTGCTAAGGAGAGCCATGAATCATGGACCATCGTGTTAAAAGAATTGGTCAGCTAGACTTAGCGTTGTTAGTTTTTCTGTGCGCGCCGGGCGTTCGAAATTGCTGTACGATTTAGATGAATGCCGCTTGAAGAGGCTCCCCTTGTTTCTATGTAAAGAAGTAAACAACTTGGTCAAAAAAATACAGTATTTTCTTTGGTAAAGATTCTTTCTTTTGTTTTTTTTGCTGTTTTAGCACACCTTTTCCCAGTCTTTACCTTAATCTCTCTTGTTTCTAATATCCTGGTGTATGCTATCAACGTTCATACAGCTACTCAAACGATGATTAAATAAGGGGGGTAAAGGGAGGGGGTGTAAGTCAGTTACGGTATGAAAGTGCGTTGACAAATTGTCTTGTGTGTATTTCATTAATCATTTGTGAAATTTTCTTAATCAATTATGAACAATAACAATAGGGATAATATTCTTAGGGACCAAGCTTCGTATCCATAGCGTCATAGCCCCAACTTTTACTAATCGTAGTATGTCACGCCCACCCAACTATATGGAGCGATGACCTCAAAGGTAGCTAGAACAGGCTGGATGCGGCGGGTAGTGTGATGCAGCGCAGCCTTGGAGAGGCCTATGTCCAGTAGTGGACTGCGGTAGGCCAATTTTATGAACCTACAACAACAACAGAAACGACAACAATGTTCAGTAATATGTTGATTTAACACAACATTTCAGCATTATCTTGCAGCGGGTCAGTTAACGGTTGATGTTTGTGGGTAATAAGGAAAACATTAAATAAATAGGTATTTGATGTGAAAAAGATTTTTTAACATTATTTTTAAGATCTTTTTTATTTTATTCGGGACACTTACAGCTAACTAATACAGTGCTCATTTAAACAATATGAAAATGAAGGCCACTTGCAAGTTCCCACTGATAAACACTAATAGTAAAAACGAATAAATAAATAAAATAAAATAAATAAAATAATTAAAAATATCACAGAAAACAATAGGAAACAAACATTTTACGATCGACTAACTCAAAATCATTTAGACAGAAACAATTACGTCTCCATAAAGAAACTTTTCTCTTACAAAAGCATATGTCGAGAAACAATGCTATAAACGCAACGGTGCTGAAAAAAAAACGGAAAACGTGCTCAGGTGAGGATTCATAGACAACTGCGCCTCAGTGTAAATGTGGTGCTGTTCCACAAATGATGAAACACTTAATATCGTTTCCTGCATGTCCTGTCGTTTGCACGTTACAGGAACTGATGGACGCTAGTGATGGCGCAAAACACGTAGCCGAATTCTGGGCCGAGTCAATTTTCCATCGACACGCGAAAAAGAAGAACGGTTCTTAAAAACATTAACAACAGAACTTCACGAAATGTGTTAAAACGTTGAAACGAATTCAGAAAGTGCCAAATCACATCATTATTCATGTCTTGTAAACAATTTTTGCCGGTAGCCAAAACAGATAAACTTTTACCCACTTTCAAATTATTGCTTGTGTTATTGGGTTTTCCATAAGAAATTTCTCTAGCTGCTCGGACTCTAGATTTGTGCCCGGTTGATGGCAATAGGCTCGCCAATTAATAAGTGGGTCTTAAACATAACTGAAAAAATGTGGGTATACTGTAGTTATACCTCTACCTAAGTCTTCGGTTATTATAGGGGTGATGTTCTGTTATGTATGTGCCTTAGTCTCTTACGACACACTAATAAATAAAACGTCTTTCACGTTTGGCGTCAGTAAGGTCGACTTAACGTCATGTGTGTGTCGACCGGCTCTTGGCATCTCGCATGTAACATAAGGCATCTGGGCATTTCTGTGGAAAATGGTGGAATCGACACGAAAATAATGACACGACATGATTTTCACGACAAAAAAGTACGAATCGAACGACGATCACCAGTGTACCTACCCACACTTCTTCTTTACAATCTGAACTCTTGAAAAAATCTCGAAAATATCGGAAATCAATATCGTATCGAAACGTCGTAACGAACTCATCCAATTACGTGCCTTTTCCCTTTTAAAAGTTTGAAAGGAAAAGATTGCGCCTAAAAGTTTCTTTCACGGCGGTGAACTTTACATTTTTCTTAACAGCGCCAGTGACGACAGAATTTTACCAAGTTTTCTTTAAGAAACGCCGATATGGAAATAAAAATAACGAATTTCATTTTTAAAAACAAGAACACTGCGCATTTTTCGTTGAAATTTATATGAAACTTCATGTTATAATTATATAATAGTTTCTTACCCAAGTAATATACAGTAAGCCAGGGACACAGGTAAAACACACGTTGAGACAACATGAGTAATGTAAATATTTAAATACTAAGGCTGGGTTAAAATTATTATTTACCTATGAGCCTCAGACTGGACAGTTAATCCTCATATACACGAGCGGCACGCGCGAACGTTAGAGGTAGCTGTACCCGCGTGTACGGCAACTGTTACCGTGGATGCGTGTACGTCTGCAGCTGTCTCTGCCGCTGGTGCGTCTTGGAGCTTGGAGCTTGATTGCCAGACTGGACATTAGTAAGATGACTTCATCATCATGTTTAAGAGAAACTATTCTCGTCACGAAATAATTGTTCAAAATAACATAATTCTCAATATACCTTAATGGCATGCCATAAGAGAGGGCATACAAGTTTAATTTTTTTAGCTACATATTTACCCCCTTGTCTCAGGGACGATGACGACATTGAGCGGGCGCAGAGGGCCTTGTCGGTTAGAGCGAATATGCTGGCTCGCAGGTTTGCTCGTTCTTCAGTAAGCGTTAAAATAACTCTTTTCAGAGCGTACTGCATAGCGTTTTACATGAGCAGGCTAGAAGTACTCTAAAATCGTACAGTGCTCTCCGCGTGCATTACAACAACGAGTTCAGGGTGCTGTTGAGGCTGCCTCGCTAATGCAGCGCATCAGGGATGTTCACGGACGCACATGTGGACTGTTTCTTTGCTACTATGCGTAAGCGCTGTGCGTCTCTGGTGCGTGGGTGTGAAGCGGCGACACCAGTATCCTGTCTCTAATTACGAGCAGGCTGGACTGCCCGTACTTGTCATGTAATGGAGCAGCCACGGTGAAGCGTCGGACAGTACTGACGCTGTGTTTTATTGTACAGGAGTCTGATGTACCTATATAAAATTATCATAATTACTAACATAGGATAAGTTTTTTGCACACAAATGAGTTATGGTTACATGAGAATTAAATTAAATTTAATTGTAATTTTTTTTTGTAGCAGATACCTTTTTTTTTTGGGTAGGAAATCATCAAAAACCTGTTCCCGCTCTAGATGGAGCGGAAGGGAGTGTCAGACCCTTACTGACTAAAACCCATCCATGTTCCTTCCTTAGCCCTTTATGTTCCGGGGTAGCGGTAACCCTTTCGGACAATCCCGCTTACATAATAGTAATACCTACAACATTATTGTAGGTATTATATAATTTATTAATATTTTTTCATATGCTACTAATAACAACCAGATGGTTTGAATTGCATTAATGTTATTACAAATTAATTACGTAATTCAACAATCACATACACAACGTAATAATAATACACGTGCGAAACTAAATCAATACACAAATTTAATAATCATGACGTTTGAAAAAAATACGAGACCCTGTTTATGCTACCAACTCAAAGACTGTATATAGGTCAAGTGAGGCGTAAGAAATTACAGAATAGGCTACCCTCAATTTGACTAGAAAGGGGGTAAAGTTGATATTGGGTATTGAAGTTTCGTTGTTAGCAAGTTTAGCCAGTTCAACAAGATGTCAATAAAATATACTTTATTGACATCTTGTTGAACTGGAAGGCTAATCCCTACTTAGAAAGAAAATAGGGCATTTATTTGTGTTAGCACTCACAATTCCTCCGGCTCATAAGTTTTCCTTTATTGAAAGAAAACACTGAAAAGGCTTTTAAAAAGTATTCACTTGATAACTGAAGAGCTCTCAACAGCATTCCGGTAGGTACATCACTACATAGTATAAAACAAAGTCGCTATTTTTGTCTGTTTGTTTGTCTGTATGCTTAAATCTTTAAAATTACGCAACGGATTTTGATGCGGTTTTTTGTAATAGGTAGAGTGATTCAAGAGAAAGGTTTATGTGTATAATTTGTCGACATATTTTGCGGGCGAAGCCGCGGGCGGAAGCTAGTTTTCTATAAAAATCGTCATCATTTGACTTCATGCCCCTGTTCATGATTTACATAAGTACTCCATTCATGGATGCTGCAGGCATGACTGAAAATGCTCAGTGAGTTGCCTAGAGGTAAGTACTGCCGCGAGCTTTTACTTTATGTTTGATTTCTGAAACACACCTCGTCATAATGGGTTGTTTTAAATTCGTCATATTAAAAAAAAGCATAAATCAGAAGTAAATTCGACACACGTATTAAAAATATGTAAATTCATCAAAAATCCTCATTTCAAATATTTAAAGTAGCGATAGCAACCAAAATTATTGATTTAAATCAGTCACTTGATAACTGTTTATATGTATTTTTATGTAAGGTAAATTTGTAAACGTGCTGTGATTATGCAAAATATACAACATTTTTATTCCACTTTTTGTTTATTTCTTTCTGCTATCGGTGCGGATTAAAACCATGTGACGAATTTACAACAAACACAATTAATATAATTATTAGGAATTGTGACGAATTTGCAATTTTTTTTTGTGACGAATGTATCTACAACAATCCTTTATAATCTTTCTTTTTTACATTATGCATAGAAAATCGTTTGGATGGTTGATGTGAGATACATAATATCCATACAATACCATACAATACCATGTCGATCTATCTCGTAATAAAACCCCCGATCTGTTGACGAATTGTATGAATACTAAGTCAATTGTGCGCCACAGTTATTATGTATACAGATTCTGTAGACTTGTTGACGCTGCGGGCAGTGGCTCTCAAACTAAGGAGGAAGAGGATTTAAATGAGGAAAATTATCACGTGCTAGATATACTTATCTATGAGGTATGGAAAAATGGCGAATATTATGTCGGTCTTCGAAGCCGACCGCAACCGCACCCGCAAAGCCGCCAAATTACAGTGACACACCGAGCGACACGGATACTTCCCATGTTATTCTTTAACGTCACAGCTTCTTAAAGCCACCTTGAACCCAACCCGCACCGCCTCGTTGCACGTGCGACGTCCACTAGTTGGCGACAGGTGGTCCACGGGTGGACGCCGCGTTATCACTAATAAATATCGCGTGGTCATCCAGTGGACCTCGTAACTCACAGTGACGTAGTGACTGAACGTAAGGCAAGCATGGTGTTGAACGCAAGGCAGAGAGTTGGCACCGAGTGGTCTACCCGTCGTCCGCGCATAGAGGGCTTGCGACGTTGAAGTAGTAAGCGCATACCCATACAAGTCCATATAAAGAATACTAGCCGCAGTAGGCGAGGCGGTGCGGAGTCGGTGCCGGGTGGCTCTAATCTGCTGACCTTTAGTTTGTAAGCCTTAGTAAGAGCACCATTCACTTCCAGCACACGTGATGACCAATCATGCTAGTTTGGTCTTTTAGAAGCTATGCAGATAACGCAATGCTTTACCATACAGAGAAAATAAATTCAAGACTATTCATGAATTTATAGGTACTCTTCCGAAAATAGAGACTATTTATCTTTCACCCAACAAACAGGTGACACCCTGCAACCGTTATCTGTCACAAAACAAAGTCTCTAAACTTATTCTTACAAGAGGAAAACCAAAACAAAGATGTTCCACGAAGATCAGATGTCACAGAGGATAGAAATAGCCTGAAAAATGCACACCGAAAAATCTCCGGGAATGTAGCAAACCAATCTATCAATTTGCTCTTAAACAAATCCAACTCGTTGTTGGCGTCGATATAAATACTTCGCAAGCGGAACTTTTTAGTGGAGCTCACAATATTTTCGAGTGAGAATATGTTTGAAAAATCCCAAGTTCTGAAGTGAGTGGAATGTTGTGAAACTGTGGCCGATGGTAAGTAATAAATTTCGTGTGTTCTCGCTTGTAGGGGGCAGACTTTAGATTTTATCTTGTGTCCGGGCGCTGAGGGGTTGGGCAGAGCGGTGTAGGTGATCTGGTTAAGATTCGGGCGTAGATGGTTTTCAGTTGAGGTTCAAGGCTTTGCTTCGGCACTTCACAGTTTTATATAAATATGGAGCATTACACCACCTGAAACGGCTGTTTTTGTAAGGTAATAGTACCTAATAGTTGAACCACATCTACCATAAATTGCTTGTGTGGTCTTTATCAGGAAAAATATCAAGCAAAAGCAAAATGTATCATCAACATTGCAAAGCAGTCCATAACTCAACAGGGTACTTATATAAAAACGTTTATCATAATATCATAGTTACGCCTTTATTACCATTAAATCGTCATAAATAAAAACCTCACCGATCTAAATGCATCTCTATGTTTTAAGCATAAAGTTGAAATTCCTTTGGAAATTCCGTTCAAGAGTAAGCAGCAGAATAGTAATTTCTTTATTCGTAATAGGCCGTATAAATGTAATAACAGGTCTTCGTTCTAGAAGTTACTTCGGGAAAAGGGACATGAAAAAGTTGTTAAAACTTCCCTATAGTTGTTACTTTAAAAGTCGTAACTGTGATATTTTATGTGTAGTAAATGGTGTTTGTAATATAGCGTTCTTGCGATCCCAAAGGAGAAGGGAAAACTCAATCTTCGTGCAACTATAAAAATGTCATCGTTATTTTGGAGACATTTTTATGCGAAAAGCCCGCAAACGGGCAATAAGCCTATTATTGCTCCACTGCACGGCAAAGGTCTCTTCTAATTCTGAGCTGCATTGTTCACCACGCTATAGGCGGAGTGGTTGTTAGAGACTTAATTACCATCGATCTGCCCCTGCTCCGCACAGCTTGGACTTGTAGGACTAGACAAAAATTCAAATTTCTTATGTCGCCGCAAGAGCTGAAGAGTCTGTTTGTTTGAACGTGCTAATCTCTGGAACTACTCTGGAAAAAATATTTTTGTGTTGGATAGTCTATTTATCGAAGAAGGCTATAAGGCTATGTAACATCACGCTACGACCAAGAATCTCTTATTGAGAAGGAACTAAGTATTCCAATTTATTATAACCATGATATACTGCTGGATAATATTATTACAATCAATAAACGTATGTTATATAATATGTTGTCATCGATTAAAGTAAAAGATTCTAAATCTGGTGATCTTGTTAAAATTATAGTTTCAAGTCATATTAATAACAATTCCTTATTTGACATAGCAAGTTCTGTTTATGATCCAGCGTCACCCGACATCCTAGAAAATGGCGTTTTCATTACCTCAATGTTATAATAAAATACGAGAGTTACATAAGTTACAATATATTACAAACTATTAAGTAACGAGACTATTTTCAACACACATTAATATTTATGAAAACTTGTTGTTTGAGTAAATTCCTTGAACTGGAAATGTGGTCTAGTGCAAATATTTGAGCTGTAGAAAGATATGGAGTTTCTAATTTAACATCAATTTTATTCTAAAAATGCCTCTGGGGTAGCGCTTGTGACCACTAGACCAACCACGCAATACTATGTTCAGTCTACTGTGTCAGTGATGTCCAAGCCCTGACCTCTAATAAACAACTGGACTAATTAAACTACAAGAAAAATGACTAAACGTACGCTGGACTAATTAAACTATAAGAAACGACAGTTGATTGTTTTGCCGATTCAAAGCACGAGACACATTGTTGCAAATGACATGACATGCATTTATAATAAGCGCCAGAATGGCGGCAATCAAATGTCTTCATTTTGACTTCGATATTATGAAGTCCAGCGCACTTGTATAAAAAAGGTCAGCGTGTCCAAGATAAACTTAGAAACTAGCAATGGAATATCTAAATACGGGGAATGTGGTGTCGCAGCCCTATTGACACTGTGTTTGATGCCGCTCCTATTAATTTGCATTAAGTTATAGTTCAAAAATTTTTTTTTTTTTTTTTGTTAATGGCATCTCGCAGTTCAACCAAAGGGTTGTCTACTGCTTAACCGGGCTTGCCTGTGGCTGCCACAAAAGAATTGTAGCCTCCAGCCAAGGCTTAATAAAAACTAAACCTAACTTACAAAACTAAGCGACTACACGCTAAGGGCACCCCCTGCGGGGTTCGGACCTCGGCTTAGGGCGTCGCTGGGGGGGGGACAGCAAGGGACAGCTGGATCGGGGGTTTTTAAAACTACTGGCTCAGCGGCAACGCGGGCTGGCTCGAGCAAGGGTCGGGAGGATGAGAGTAGACAGGGTCGTCGCGACGGGCCTCGACGGCGAGGACGGAACGACGGAAATTTGTATCTGTATGTTACTCTAACAGTGCTAGTAGCCGGGCTGCTCTCCTGGAGGAGAGTGGTGGCATCGTCGGGGGCAACGAGGGTATGCCGTGGACGGCGAACCTTACTGATGCGGGACGGGGTGTATCGGGAGGCGGCCGCAATCAGGGGATTGCGGTGCTTTATGGCGGTGTCAAAGAAACGCTTCGAGAGGCGTTTCATGAACTGCTGAACTGTGGGGAGTTTAAAATCTACATGAAGGTCCATGTTACGGACGTAAAAGGGAGCTCCTGAGACCTTACGGAGGAACCGGTTTTGAAGCGTCTGCATTCGATGCAGATACTTGGGTTTGGCGTGCGCGAAGACGACGCAAGCGTATGTCATAATGGGACGGATTACAGCCTTATAGAGACGCAGTTTGCACCGGAGTGACAATTTGCTGCGTTCTGTAAGCATGAATTGGAGCCTACCGAGAGCGAAAGCGGCCCGCGAACGGACCTGCTTTATGTGCTCTGCGAAACTGAGGTGTTGGTCGAGAGTGACACCCAGGTACTTGGCATGCTTCGCCCAAGGGATCGGCTTGCCGTACATGGTGATCGGATTAGGGGGGTTGGGGAGGGCCCTACGAATTCTCCTAAAGAGAACAGCCTGGCTTTTATCGGGGTTGACCTCGATTCTCCATTTCCGGAACCAAGCGCCGAGGACGTTGGCCGAGGTCTGGAGAGTCTGAGCTATAGCTGGCGGACTTGTCCCCGTGTAGTAAATGGCCGTGTCATCGGCGAATAACGCCAATTGGGCCTTTTTACTCTTAGGGATGTCGCTAGTGAACAGGGTAAAGATTAGGGGGGAGAGAACGGAGCCCTGGGGGACTCCGGCGCGAATCGGGTGGGGGGAGGAGAGAGCGCCCTCGATGCGGTAGCGATAGGTGCGGTTCGACAAAAAATCCCGTAAGATGAGCACGAGACGGTCGGGCACGCCGAGCTGGTATAGCTTATATATTAAGCCATTGTGCCAGACTTTGTCGAAAGCCTTCGCTATGTCGAAGAACAGGGCGCCAGTCATAGCGCCACGCTGGAAGCCGGCACTGATGTGCTCGACTATGCGGTGCGCTTGCTGGACGCACGAGTGTTGGGTACGAAACCCGAACTGCTCGTCCGGAATCAGGCTCTTCGCCTCAGCATAGTCCTTGAGACGCTTATAAATAAGCCTCTCGTAGATTTTGCCGAGCACGTTGAGCAGACTGATGGGGCGATAGCTGGTGGGGTCGGATTTGGGTTTGCCGGGTTTGGGGATACCTATAACAGAGGCCTCTTTCCAGGCTTGTGGGAACATGTTGTTACTCATGGCGCCATTGAAGATGGCGGTCATGAGCATGATCAGTTGGGCGGGGAAGAGTTTGAATACCCTATTGGTAATTCCATCTGAGCCGGGGGCTTTACGAGCCTGAAGACCCTTGATGATGTCTTGCACCTCGTCAGGGGTGACGGGGGGCAGAGGATCATCAGGGTCTTCGACGGGCGGGAGAGAGGCTCTACGTTCGACCTCGGCGTCGACTTTGGCGAGGTGCTTTGGGTCGACCGGAAGGGAGCTGGGGGAGCATTGGGACTCGAGACTGTCGGCTAGGAGCTCGGCTTTTTCAGAGCTATCGAAAGCGATGCTCTTGTCAGGACGGATGAGTGGAGGGGTGGAAGATTCTTCGGGAGCGCGAAGCTTCCTCTGAAGGTTCCAGAAGGCTTGGTGATTGGGCTCAAGTTCACCGAGTAACTTGTCCCAGTTGTCCGAACGAGCTTCCGCAATGCGTTTCTTTACAGCACGCTGTAAATTGCGCATGTGGGCTTTGTTCGCATCGCAGGGGAAGGAGTCGTAGGCACGGATGGCTGCGTTCTTCTCGGTTATCAGTTCACGTACGTCAGCGGGTAGTTTCCAGCGGTGGTCTTCCACCACCGGGACTTCCCGTGAGCAATCCGTCAAAACGAATTGCACGTGTTCTGTAAACGAGGCGATCGCGCCAGTAGTGTCATCGACAGAGACGATGAGGTCAGGGATGGATTCCAGCTGTGGTGACAGAGTGTCGGATTTAAGCTTTTCGCTTACTTTCCTCCAGTCGGTCACCAGCTGGGTGCGGGGCGGGTGGTCAGGGTCAAGCGGACCCCCCGTGTAGGGGGTGAGGTGCATGACGACGGGACGGTGGTCAGAGTTAAGCTCGTGTAGCGCCTCTAAAGATTGCAAACGGAGGTTCACATTCTTGAGGAGCGCTATGTCGAGGACGTCGGGAGTTTGGTTAGGGTCGCCGGGATAGTGGGTGGGAGTCATCGGAGCGATGACGTCAAAGTTAAGGGAGGCCCCTAAGTTGAACAGTAATCTGCCTCTGGTAGAGGTGAGGTTACTGTTCCAGGCGGGATGTTTGGCATTGAGGTCGCCCGCCAGGATGACGGAGTCGCTCAAGCCGAAGAGGAGTGAGAGGTCGGCGGCGATGGATGGATGATCCTCGCTACCGTTGGTCGGTGGGAAATAGCCGGAGATGATGGTGATCGGTTGATGACCGGTCATGGCGAGCCGACAGAGAGAGATCTCCAAGTGAGAGAGGAGAGGGGGGGGATCTAGCGGGATGCAATGGAGAGTCCTTCTGAAATAGATGAGGGTTCCGCCCTTGTGACAGCGTGACCGATCATTGCGAACTATGCGATAGTTGGCGATGTTCGGGTTGCGTATATGGGGCTTCAGAAAGGTCTCCTGAACTAATAGGACGTCAAGCTGATGGTCGCGGAGGAAGGCGGCGATCTCATCGCGTTGACTTTTAACGCCGTTAGCGTTAAAGAAACCTAACTTGAGGGACCGGGGCTTTGTACATCTAGCACCTTTTGTAATATCCATAATTGATATTTAAAAGGTGAGGTTGGAGATGGCGCGCAGTACCCCGGGGTAACTGTGGTATGCCATGAGGATTTTAATAGGGTCGCCATTGGCGGCGTAGACCTGATCGGCCATCGCGATCGCCTCCGGGGTTTCGAACACTTGGTTCATAACCGCGAGGGTGTGGACGAGGATCTCCGTCGTGGTGGGCTTGATACCTGCTGGGGAAAGGGAAGGGACCTTTTTCGGGGCTGCCGAGGCAGGCTTCGAGGGGGCGGCGGGTGGAGTTGCCAAAAGGGCCACGGGGGAGGGGGTTGGCCCAGGGTTAACGGTAACCTTGGTAGCAGGGGGCTGAGAGATGGGGGCCGCGGTGACTGGAGCGTCGCTGCGGAGTAAGTTGGCCCAGGGCATGGGTCGTTGGGGGCTCAGTCGCACTGGCAACTGCGCTGAGGGCACTTTGAAAGTAGCCGAGGGGCTTTCCCTCTTCTGGCGATCGCTAGCGCGCTTCGCCAGTTTGGGGGAGGAAGCCTTGGGGGCTTTCGGGCAGCCACGGTAGTTGGCTGGGTGGCCGGATTGGCCACACAGTACGCAGCTCGGGGGTTCGGTGCATAGAGCCCGATCCTTGGGGCGGGGACAGTCCGCTGTGCCATGGTCACCCAGACACTTGACGCACCTGGGTGTGGCGTAGCAATTTGACTGCGCGTGACCATATAATTGGCAGCGATGGCACTGGCCAATTATGTTGGAGCGGCGGGGTTTCTCAATAGAGATCCCCGATAGTGAGCAGACCGACTTGATCTTGAAGATCGGGTGGTGGCCTTCTACAGGGTCACACACCACGAGGACCATGTCGTAAGCATGTCCGCGACGCGCCTTGTGAAGGCGGTGCACCGCTGAAACTGAGATGCCTTGGGCAGAGAGGTCATCCTTGATGTCGGCCGAAGGGATCTCCTTCGGGACTCGGCGGATGACTACGCGAGTCGGAGTCTCTTCAGGGAGGGCGTAGGTATGGAACGAGTAGTTCCTAGTACGCAGCATAGCGGTGAGCTCCCTGTAGTCCGTGGACGAGGGAACGGACACCTTGATGCCCTGTTGGGTCGATGTGGCGCTGGTGTACTGGATCTTACGATCCACGCACATCTTGGACACTTCGGTCCATTTGGCCTTGTCTTGGATATAGACCGGAGGCGGGGGCTTTTGCTTCTTTCCAGAAGCGGGAGCGGGTTTCGCCTTACTACCGCAGGGGCGGGGAGCCTGAGAAGGGGCAGGGGTGGGGGAGGAAGAGGCCGCTACGGCCTTTTTGGCTTTGCTGGCCTGGGACGAAGCCCCTTTCTTCCTCTTCCCTCCTTTTCCGACGACCTCGTAGTCGTCTTCCGAGGATGAGGAAGAGGCAGAGAGGGGGCCATCGTCGTCCGATATCGGAGCGGACGTGTCCATGCTCTCCGGTAGAGCTTGGACTGGGGTGGTGGGGGCAGCCTTTGTCGTTACCGGGACAATAGAGCCCGGTGCAGCTGCGGACGGAACAATAGACGCGGCCGAGACAATGGGTCTCGCGCTAATTGGGTTCGCGGAAGCGGGCTCAATTGTCGGTAACGACAATAGAGCCGGAATTCCGGCAAGCGGCTTTGAGCAAGCCGCTTGAATAAGGCCTTGATCGGCCGGCGGGGGCGAGAGCGGGCTGTCGAGCGCGTCGGTGAAGTCAGCGACTGCCGACGATGACGCGGTGGGACTGCCGCGCAAAGCACGGGCGGAATGCTGGGCCACGAATTTCGGGTCCGGGAGCAATTCCGTTAAAAAATAATTGACCCATCTCGGGTCGTAGTCGACCGACATTGTCGGTAGGGAAAACTATAACCTAGAAGCGAAAACACATGGCATTCGCACCTAACGGCCCTAGAACCTAATTCCCCGGGTGGATAGGCCCGGGGATGTGTAGCCTCCCTGTCGGGTGCAGACAGGGAGGTGAGTACCTATGGTGAGCCCTAAGCTTGTAAACCGTTCGCCAATCTTATTGTGCGAACGGGCCCTGACCGGGTCTAGTGCGAAGGGGTAGACACTCCCAACCGACACTAGGTGTGTTGCTGTGGACGAAGTCAGAAACTAGAGTTGACTAGGAGATCCCCCAAGGCCAAACTTCTAGCTCTCGGCTCCAATTGACTGCCTCACCCTGAAGGGGATCGGCGGGTGTGATTGGGTCAACACCCCACTCGGCTTCGTTGACACCGTGAGGTTTCAACCGAGGACCACGAAACTGTGGTTTTACCCAGAGGGGGCCAAGACCGACGATAACGTTTTGACAAAATTTCTGTTAAGAAATAGCGACTGTAACTACCTCCTTGAAAAAGGCAGTAGTATACAGGAAACACTTGTAGTCGATGACTACGAAACTGGCGTCGACAGGAACGTCGACCGGAACACACTAGCGGCGAGACAGGGTGCGGCGAGCAGGTAGCGGAGAGCAGGTAGCGCGCGGCACGTCCGTCCGGGGCGAGCGTCGGGCAGCGAGTCTTTTTGAAAACCGCCTATAGTTCAAAAATCAAATCAAAACTTATTTATTCCAAATAAGCTAAGAATCAGCATTCAATTACCCGACTACGGCGAAAGAAGAAGGAAGGATTTTTGTTTTAAGTAGGTTATTCTATAAGTATTTATGTTTGTATTTAGGTACGTATGTCCCATGTCAAGTCCCACCGTAGCGCCTAAACTATTCATCCGACTTTATGAATAAAACGGGAATCAATTTGTTATTATGGTTCGCGACTTCGACTATATTTTATGCGAAGAAAATCAATAGGATGTATTGTTGTGTTGTAACTACAACAAAATGGCTAGTTTCATAACACTACACGGATACAGAACAGCTTCTTCATTCTGGGGAAAGTCTTAGTCTTACTATAATTTGTTTTACAAACATGCAACTGTCCCTCAATCACACACACACACACATACCCAAACGCTTCTATCTTCATAGCTTTTACATGTTCCTTATTCATTGTAGTTTTACTCAACGCTTGTGGAGTCTGAAATACCTACTGCCTTAGGTACATTAAGGCAATGGTGGGTGCCCTAATACAGCCTATCTAGATGACTTAGTCAAGTTACGACATATTTTTCGGCTTTTCTATTTAGTTATTCATTAATAATATTGGAATTCTTTGCATTAGCTGTTCTTGTTAAATATCAACATGATTATAATCTACTATAAGGTTTTCTTTCCTTTAGCCTCACTTAAATACAGAATCGTGGAAACAGTTCAGGGTGAGATAAAAGTATAACACAAAGTTATGCTATTCTCGTGTAATGTCGCGGTCCGAACCGATATGTCAAGCTCCGCTCGGAAATGAGCTGCAACCGACACTGACAAAGAGGTGTAATGAGTTCACACGAGGTGGGGGACGGCTTGAGAGTCAGCGGCGAGGAGCAAATGCCTAATTTATTTCCCAACTAAGCAAAATGAGTAGAATTAGGAGGCAGCGGGGTTCCTTATTCAAGATGTTGATATAAACAATATATCCTTGGACATTTCACACAACATTATAGGCTGATATTGGTTGATATTACTCCGGTGGACACAGATTTTCAGGAAAGTTTTAAAGTTTGTTAACCGCGGCAGGCAGCTTATATTCGTAGACACTATAAAGTTATGGTTTAAAAAAAAATTGCAGCTTTTTTCAGTTTCAAAGACTTCGCACAATAAAGGTTCAATAATGGGATTAATATATTTACGCAGGTACAGTATTTGTTTTATCAACCACAAAACAATTTCATTTTTGCAATAATTGTAACCGAAAATATCCTTTGTCTCAAGCACTTAGAAACATTATAATATTTTTGACTATAAGATCTTATAATACCCACCTGTTTTTCATCCTTCCGTTACCATGCATGGGAATTAGTGCCACTAGTATTTTTTTTTGTAATTTCAGTTCACAAATTGTTTAGTGGTGCTCCGAATACACAATACATAACATAACATAATCAGCCTATAATGTTCCCACTGCTAGTACACAGGCGTCCTCTCTAAAAGAGGGATACATAAATTTTCCAATTTCCATAAATATAGTACACATAGTCTCCGAGTAAAATAGCAGTCACACATCCGGACGAACTGACAGGACAGAGTGACAGACGGAAATGACGAAATAAAAAGACCGAGGGTTCCGTTTTTACCATTTGGCTACAAAATCCAAAATAGTAACTGAAAAAAGAAAACACGCCGTTTTCGTGGCCCACAGTTTACGGTATATTTATACAGCACGGAACGCATTACGGCAGAGAAAATATCTGCTCTTTATTTTCTAAGAACCTATTGATCTGGTTTCACAGCTACATTGTTCGTAGGACATCTATGTATAAAAGGGCCGGACATCTAGCAGGATGGATGGCAAAAAATGGACAAAGAGCTCACAGAGAGAGAGATAGCCACAGAGTGGTTTTAAGAAAAAGGAAAATAAGACGAAGCGGACAGAAGCTAAGATGGACAGACATATTTTGTTGATATAGGATTATATAGAAGTTTATGATTGCATCTATTCAGGAGCAGGCTGTAGCCGACAAGCTGCCTACTTAGTCCCGTGACGCTATTTTTGGCCTATGGCTATAAATGTATGTAATGACCTCATGGCTAAGTAATAACAGCCGCACGGATCAATCCATCAGGTACGCCTACGCTTCCGGGGTTGGTCCGTGGATGGGCGACCATCTTCACATATCGAGACTCCTCCGTGCTTCGGGAAGCACGTTAAGCAGTTGATCCCGGCTGTCATTCGTGGATCTTTGACAGTCGTTATAGGTAGTCAGAAGCCTTAAAGTCGGACAGCCAGTCTTACCAAGGGGGGGTATTACCCAGTTACTGACTGGATTGTGGAAGTCAGATAGGCATCATCCAGGCATCCGGTTAGACTGGAAGCCGACCCCAACATAGTTGGGAAAAGGCTAGGCAGATTGATTGATTGACGTGTACGTAAATTTATTATTCATTTGATACGCTCAAACCTTTCCGAATCAACACTTTAAATAATTGTGACAACCGTATCAAAATCCGTTTAAAAGAATACAAGAAGAGACAAAATACCAAAACCGGCTTTCATTTATAAACGTATTATACTTTTATGAATATGTTACATACTGTCGATAAATAGTTGCTGTGCTGTCCTGTTTCAGTGTAGTCACGTAGGTATGCAGCAGGTTCTCCATGATGTAGGTGTGCATTTTGCATCCGCAATACTTTGTTGTTTGTAGGTCACGTCCACCTACAATGTTCGTAGCACACTGCATGGTCCGTAGGTATGTACTCACACGCTCCGGTTACCGGTCAGCCGGTACCGGATACCCGGCGGCGAATGAAAGGGTGGGGCGAGTACCTTGTGCCGATACGAGTGATGACTTGGCTCTTGGCTCTATTCGGCTAGACCGTGTGAAAAGGGACGTAGATAATGTAGCAACACCTTTGCATAAACTATGCGTCTGAAGGTTTGACGAGTTTACGCCTCCTAATATCAATCTGCCGAGCCTTTTCCTTTCTATATTGGGGTCAGCTTCCAGTCTAACCCGATGCAGCTTAATACCAGTATTTTACATGGAGCAACTGCCTATCTGACCTACACGACCCAGTCATTAACTGGGTAATACGATACCTCTTGGTAACTCTGGGTGACAGACTTTCGGGCTTCTGACTACCCGTAACGACTGTCAAAGAGCCATGAATGACAGCCAGGACCAACGGCCTAACGTGCTTTCCGAGGCACGGAGGAGTCCCGATATCTGAAGATGGTCACCCATCCACAGACCAACCCCGGCAAGAGTAGCTTAACCTGATAGATCGATCTGTGCGGCTGTTATTACTTAGCTATGAGCTACTCACACGGGTTTACGCCTTATAAATGGACCGAAGCTACGACAAGTAATTTGACACATAGGCAGAGTTGCAGTCACATGTCTATTTTAACTTTCTAACCGAAATAGGGCAATCAAGTTTAGTGTGTATTTAGAAATAGTAATTTTAATTAATATTAGCGGGTCGCGAGCGTCGGTAAACTAAGATGAGAATGCTAAAAGCAATTTTCGTTTAGTTGAGACCAAACCAGGTCGTCTGTGAAATGCCCGAAGAATTATTAGACGTTCCTTAATTTAATCAAGCTATTATATTTTCAGTCTATAAAATTAAATGGTAATTTGTGGATTGTTTATGCTCAATAAACCTTGTTTTAATAAGCTATTATATGCCGCCATAGTTGTCATTTGGAGATGTTGTATTCGAGCTACCATCTATCTACATTGTGATATGTTAAACTTTGTCCATGGAACCAACTCTGAAATATGAAAAAAAAATATCAGCTGTTCCACACATTTTGATAAATTATGAGAACATACATAAATGTACTGAACAACTGATTATTTTTTCATGATATCATTTATAGTTCCATAGTCAAAGTTGTTTATTTTTATGAGTTTAGTACCCCCTGAAAGAATGTCCCTCGCTTAACCTACCACACTGTATACCATTAATCTATACATAATTAATAAAGCTAAAAAGTCTGTATTTTTATGATTCCATCTCTTGAGAAAGTTTCTTTAGATTCCGATAGCTTACTAGCAGATTAAACAATTTTATTTTAACAAAAAGTATCAGAAAGAATGCTTAGCGAAACCGAAGTAACAACAAGGGCGGGCGATGCGACGCAGCGCTGGAGCTGAAATCCTAAAGAGTTTTATAGAATGTAGCTGTTCTTTTGGTATATTGTGTTAAGATACACAATGTCAAACACAAGATGTCAAAAGTTAGGTTGATACAACAAAATGCAATCCTTCCCATTGGGCCACCTCCCCCCCCCACCAAACATTCTCTAGATGTCAGCCCCGAATTGTTTTCTTAAATTTCCAGATGATACTTATCGAAGTAGTTACTAATCTAGAATATAGAATCGCTACAACATATATCCTCGGCTGACAAACCAATACAAATCCAATCTTGTTCCGAACAACATCGGGCTGCATCGGCATCACTCTCGACGCCGACGTATGGTACATAGGCTCTAGGCTATCCCGACCTGCGCCTGACAGCTGATGGAAACTGATTGCTTTCGACCAATCTCTGCCTCATTCATTCATTCATTGCGCAGCCACCAATTATTGACTTCGAAATAGGAAAACATTTTATGTTCCCATGTTTTTTGTAAACTAGTACTAGCTGAAAATATTGCTTTTTAATTGATAATTGTCTACTTATCAGTAAATATAATTTACAGTTAGTCCCAGTTCCATGATTAATAAAAACTATGTGTAAATTTAATTTTTTTCTTATAATTTTGTAGTTTCTATCTTCATAATTGCGATTTCAGACTTTTAAAATAGGTACCTATGTAGTTTTGACTTTTTATTAACTTGATCTTTAACTGAGGACCTTGCTGCCTCAGGTACCTCTCTATTTAAGTTGTGCATGTTACCAACCAGTGCCTAGTATAATGTTGAGATTAAAATATAAAGATTTTAGATAAAAAGGCAGTTTTTACCCGACAATGGCAAGGCCAAGGAAGGTATGGATTTTAACAGACTATGTATGTTGTTTAATTATGTTCATCTTTTCACTTATAACACGTAAAATAATTAAATTAAAATTAAAAGTAAATAATATTCTAACCCATCTAAAAAGGTATAAATAAAACTTCTTACAAAGAGGGATTAAATATCCGGTCACACGTAATCTGTTCGGTTCGACTTAAGGATTTGAAGTCTTGTATAAACCTTTTTGCTGACGTTTTAATACTTATAACTTAATGTTACTACGTTACATCTAAGATAATACATAGAGCATAATATAAGACAAACTCTGTTTTCGTGTCGGATTGTGTCAAAACGTACTACTTCTAAACTTCACTATGGATTTCCAGCTTAAGGCCCGGACTCCACCAAAGTGGAGACGGGCGAGCGGAGAGGTGTTTTTTAGACAACCAATAAGTAAAGCTGAGCGAAGATGAGATGTGTGAATAACGAAATTCTATTGGTTGTATAAAAAACATCTCTTCTCCGCGCGTCACATCTCCGCTTTGGTGGAGTTCCGGCCTATCTTAGAGATTTATTCCTGCAAAACCGTGCGAAGCGCTTATAAAAATCAAAACATCATGTAACATGTTTTGGGATCCTTCATGGCAGTCATGAGAACCAACTGATGTATTGTATGATGTATTGCCGATGTATAATTGTTTCCTAAACAAAGGCGCCGCATGCTCGTATTGCTAATATTGAAGAGTAAAGAATGAACGTAAACAAAAGCGATTATATTATTCTTGGAGCTGAATCGATTGAAGCAACATTGTGCAGCATTGCCCGCGTTTTTTGCTTGTTATTGAATCTTTTGTATTTTAATGATGTAGACGTTGGTTTTAACAAGCACTTTTCATGTCAATAAATATTTATAAATGAGTTCTGGGGGCCTGGACAAAATCTCATTTTCATGAATGATAACAAAATTAGATAAATCTGAACAGCACATAATATGTACAGTGTGACATTTGTGCAGTTGCTGGAGCTAAACGCAATTTTTCAAACATTACATTTTTGAGGGCTTGACAAGTGGTAATCGCTTTCAAAGCGATCTTGTATTATTTTCGTATTACTGCAATGACTTTCAATAAGCACATTATTTACGTATCTCATACCTATCAGTCACAATTTAAAGTATTTTGAAGGATATTGTTAATCAAATGGTCGAATAATCTGTCACCGTATAAAATGCAATGAATGATATTGAGCTGTCAAAATCAAAGCCTCCGTGTGTCACGAATTAGGATGACAATCGTTTTCGATCGCTAAGTGCTAGACAATGTCAAATTGTGTAAGGAGAATCGCTGAGATAACGAACTGATCGACCAACAATTTTCGAAATCGAATCGACACGGAGCGATTGATACTTGTCTACGCCTCCGGTTATGTCAATTTATTACAGTGCCTGGATTGGCTGTTAATATGGTGGATACCTGTTTTTGGAACGAAGTTCCTTATCGCGCGTTGTGAAAGGGGGCTAGACGGAAAAAAATCTTACGAAAAAGTTGTCACGACACTTTTTGCTATAGCGGTAATGCTGGCGGCTTCTACAAAGGCAAGCAATTCGAACAGAAAAATGAATCGTTTCGTCGGTCGAATAGAGTTCTTTATTATTTGGACGAGCTTTTTTCTATGAAAATATTGAACCGAATTAAGACCTTATTTTTATTAAGTTAACCGCGTAATTCGGTTGTGCATCTTTGTAAAGTCGGGTCCGACACGAGACAATAGGTTTCTCAGAATAATTTTAGTAAACTGCGTATTTAGGTACCTAGTTTGGTATTTCTAAATTTTACCGTTTACTGTTAATAAATAAAGTCTGAATTCGCTTTTCGTGTTTTTATTTGTGTAGTTGTGTACCTAACCTATTTATCTTTCGCGTAAAATCGCGTATGTATTTTTATATATTATTATAACTTAAAAAAAAAAATATTACAATTCCTTCACTAATTAACCGAAAGGAACTTCGTTCCATCCGGGTGTCCCTTGACACCTCTCAAGTTTTTTTTTTCTAAATCGAGAAATGGTAAAATTATTAGTGTAAAAAAATATTGGTAAGCTGATGTTTTAGGATATTAGACCCCTTGAATGATGTTTTCCTTTATTTATCGTGTATCCACGTCTATATTTTATAAGCAAATTATTCGAGTACCAACATATTATTGTTCCACTACAGGCCAAAAGCCTTATACGGCGATGGTATGAGAATTAACCGCCACGCTTGCTCAATAGTCAATACACTAAAACGATGACATCTAAAGTCCATCTAAATAATTAGAATAGTAATACTCATGTGAATCAAACGAATATGGAAATAGTAATATTATGTTAGGCCAACCTCTGCTTCGTACTGATTCAGTCAAAACAGAACCGGCAATATTGACTACGGACTTGAAATATGATGTGGATTTTGGTTAGGACTGAATTTCAATTCAATGTAGCTTCCCTGTGTCGAATGTGCGGACCTTCCAGCTAGATATTGCACAAAACATATGACGTTCTCTTAAGGGTGATACTCTAACCAGTCTAGAATACCCCACGTAATGTAGGTACTACTTTTTTATACTAATAGCAGCCTGGAGTGTGGATTTAGGCCCGGATGATGACAATACATTCGCCCCCAAATGTAAAACATTTATGACTTAAACATAACTAGCGAAATATGAATGTACACCTCTGTCTAACCCGTCAGGGGAACAAGGCGTGATGTTGTTTTTTTTATTGCAAATTAATCTGCTTAGCCTTTTCCCAACAATGTTGGGGTCGGCTTCTAGTTAACCGAATGCGGCTGAATACCAGTATTTTACATGGAGTGGCTGCCTATTTTACCAGTCCAGTCCGTAACTGGTAATATGGTCCACAAACAAGTCAGTTACTGGGTAATACAGAATCTATACCCTTGGTAAAATTGGCTATCAGACTTTCGGGCTTCTGACTACCCTTAACGGCTGTCAAGGATCCACGAATGACAGCCGGGAGCAACGGTTTAACGTGCTTTCCGAGACACGGATAAAATGTGACTGTCGTGAAAAGATTATGGTTTCTATAAGGTATAACATAGTGACAAGAGCAGTAATAAGGAAATAATTTACAGGAACCTGTGGAGGTGGATCATCCGTTTCAGATGAACTCCGAAACTGACCACGATCCTCAGACAGGAGGGTCCGACTGAAGCGAGAGAGAGAGTATTAAAGATTTTTATTCAGTAAATACAGAACCATTTTACTCAAAAGTCTCAATGTTTTGTATGTTCCTGCTATTTAAAGCACCTGCCATCTAATCTCTTCACCACCCTTGGTTGACTGTAGTGTTGCCCAAATGCAAGACCAAGACGAGACTTAGGCCAGTCTTGGTCTTGGTCTTGCGTCAATACACCTGGTCTTGGTCTTGGTCTTGGTATTGCGCTCTCAGTCTTGGTCTTGGTCTTGGTCTTGCAGCAAGAGTCTCGCAAGTCTTGCAAGTCTTGCAAATACCTATTAGCCTATTGCTATTTATTGAACACGTTAGTTTAGAATGAGTTTGACTTTGAAAAAGTCTTTTTTTTTTAATTTTTCCTCGACCTTTATGAACTTGGAGAGTTGTATTGATGATTTTGATGATTATAATTCTGTAACTACATACGTCTTACAGCGCGAATAATATTGTAATCAACAAACAATCTAGCACTGGCTTGCAAATTGCAAAAAAAATAAGAAAATTTGAATTTCGCGGGCTATCCTGGAGCATTCACTAATGTACAATGTTAATCAACCAATAATAGAAGACTACAGGCAAAGCCTACCTATGCGGCCAAAATAAGGAAGTGCGTGTCGTGTTGAGATTTGCAGATTTCATTACAGTGTGCGTAGGTACATTTTTTAGGCAATTTGTCGTACTCGTGTCTGGCGCGCTTTGCTATACCTACGTAGTCTGTCATCGTTGAACATGGGCAGTGGCGGCGACCTTTGATATGAAAGCGGCGGCGGCGACACAAAGTCTAGGAACGGACTAAATATTTACCTATTTTGGTAGGGTTGTCAATGTTGGCATTAGTACAGAAAAATAAAATTAAGTAAACACAACGTTTATCAACTTTTTAATAACTAGGTATCCACGATAGAAAATTTATTCTACTTCTTCTTAGCGTGTCGATGGCAATCTATATCTCCTCGGCCCAGAATTCAGCTACGTGTTTAGCGCCATCACTAGCGTCCATCAGTTCCTGTAACGTATTCTGAATTCTACTAATTTCCTAAGTAATCAGTCTAAATATATTTTTCATAATTTTTATTTTTCAATAATTTGTTGTGTGTAATTGAATGGTAAACTCTAAATCTTACTTGAGAGCTTTTTTTAAAATAAAATTATGGAAAGCCCTGACATGACATAATTATACAATTTTTAATCCTGCTGCTCACATTTTAGTACCACTCACTATCTATCATTTACCGATATTAACAATGATTATTTCGAAATCAAAATATTTGCAATTCAATAGATGCGATACCTACTTAGTTATTAATTATCATCTCGCCCGACAGCTTTAAACGCTGTAGTGTTCGAATTCGTGCCAGTGTGAGAATGTATTTATACAAGAAACTCAAAGCATTCAATTTATACCTACCTACTGCTGAGACATCTTCAAGGTCATTTAATTTTATCCTCCTGTACCAACCCTACCAAAATAGGTAACAATTTTGTGTGCCTCTGTCCGTACTCTTTGTCGGCGAATGCGGCGCTCAAACAGTGTCAAATGCTGTGATACACTTGTTGCAAACCGCGGCGTCTTTGTCGGTAAATTATCAAATAAGTAGGTATATAATACATCGACCGACCAACAGTTTATTCGCGGAACGTCACATTATCCCAATCAACCTTGACCTTAATTCTTTAGCGATAAAGTTCAAAATCTGTTAAAGAAATTTGATAGATTGTAGTAGCTTGATGTGCTGGCGTCTGTACCATAACATTGGCTGCCGTAGAAACTGTTACTAGACCTACTCGACTCGCTGTTAGTTTTAAATTTTGCTGAATAAGAATAATATAATAACATAAACTTTGAAACATAAGTAGGTACCTACATAATGTTTATATAATTTTGTTGGCTATAATTTTAAGCACATACCAACCTACTAACGTTACATCTGCACATTAGACATAAACAAGCATAATATATATTATTATAGGTAGATACCTACAAGGTATGAACTTTGCTAGCAAGTTTTTCTAGGTACATTTAATCACATGGGATGATGGGAACAGATTTGTGAGTATTAACACGCTACCTACTTAATAAATAGTTGAAATATAATAAGTACCTACCTAATCAATACAATACCTTTTAGGGTTCTTTCAGACGAGCGGCACGTTGCCAACTGCAGATACAACTGCAGCCCTTAGTTTAGTGTTATGACGATACGGTTTTGATACTGGGGAACGTCTATCAAAATCGGGATTAAAACCAAAGAGGTACCTACTTAATAACGCCCAAATTTCAAATTGTCTTATCTGCAAGACGCAAGAGTCTTGCAGGCTTAAGTCTTGTCTTGCTCAAGTCTTGCGAGGTTTAGTCTTGGTCTTGGTCTTGCTACAATAAGGCGGTCTTGGTCTTGGTCTTGGTCTTGCGGAAATGCAAGAACAAGACCAAGACTGCAAGACCAAGACCGATTTTGGGCAACACTAGTTGACTGGTACAGAATCCCTAAGGCATTAAGTCCACCTTTGTACCTTTATTGTGTGCGAAAACTTTAAATAAATAAATGTATTATCACTATCGTACACGTAATTTGGGTTACCAAGTGTACCCGAGCTGTTATTTGTAGAAATATCTATATTTTCATTTACTATAGAGCGTTAACCGCCCTAGCAGTATTGCTTTCAGACGATATACATGTTTGAAGATAGTTTATAGGGCTAGCTTTTGACATATCTGTTCTTGCCTTACGAGTTGTCGTCGTGGGTACGAACTCCAGCAGGCTTACCGCTACCCTAGAACATAAAGGGCTAAGGAAGGAACATGGATGGGTTTTAGTCAGTAAGAGTCTGACTCCCCTCCGCTCCACCCAGAGCGGGAGGGCTCATTCTGATGATTTCCCACCCTCAAAAAAAAATGGGATATGGATGTTTAGTACACTTTTGAAGAGCGCACAGGTGATGCGGGGAGGCAATAAAAAGGGTTTATACAAAGACACACTTGACAGGAAGGATCTCTTCAAAGTTGAATGTCACGCTTAGATTCAGTATAAACACCCCCAGGAGATACAGCCAAGGATGCGCGCGGTGCCTGTGTTTATTTCCGTCTTATATTTACGCTATGACACGCACTGGGATTTCTGCTAGTACCTACTTGTGTGTTCAGCTCATATTTCAACTAATTTACCTTTCTATCTGAACAAAATCGAGGAGCTCGTGGCTAAGTACTAACAGCCGCACAGGTCGATCCATCAGGTTAAGCTACGCTTGCTGGGTTTGGCCGTGGATGGGTGACCATCTTTATATACCGAGACTCCTCCGTGCCTCGGAAAACACGTTAAGCCGTTGGTTCCGGCTGCTGCGACACTCATAACGGGTAGGCAGAAGCCCGAAAATCTGTCAACCAGTCTTACCAAGGGGTATCGTATTGCCCAGTTACTGGGTTGTGGAGGTCAGATGGGCAGTCGCTCCATGTAAAATACTGGTATTCAGCTGCATCCGGTTAGACTGAAAGCCAACCCCAACATAGTTGGAAAAAGGCTAGGCAGATGCTGATGATGATGATCTGAACAAAATCATAGGAATTGTTTCGATTCAAATGCATGATATGATTGAAATTTAACAGTATTTAATGGAGCTAAAATGATCAGAACTAATTAAGAGTGTACTATCTACCCTAACCATCGAAATATAGGTAATAGGGTAGGTACGGGCTGGTGTCCGCAACTTCACGTCAATGCGCGTATTTTGCATTTGCATCCAATTTCACCGGGATGATGACAAATGATGAGATGACAAAACTATGACAGGCAGGCAGTCCGAGACCAAGAAAAAAATTACTACACTAACTTCGTGTCAATGATGAAGCATGAACTACTCGATACTTCTAGCATGGTTGAAATGCAATTCGGAGATTTTTTTTTATTTTGAATAACCACCAAACTCCCGCCATGACCAGAAAAACTCTAACATAAAACTTAGAGCACATCTATCATACAAGCTTTAAATTACATGACAAGAAAAACAAAAACACGAACCATGTCTCCAAGCCCCCATTTCACCCTCACATTAAACTGATGGAAACAAATGCAGGTTTAAGACCCCAGCACACCAGTTAGAGAATCAGTCATCTCGGTGAATACAGTATTACGTACAGTCTCGATCACTAATACCTTACACTTACTCTAGATTCAAGAGTGTCTTTAAGTATTGATCGATATTTTATGGTGTAACAAACATAGTGTTATCGAATATTAATCTGGTCTCTTCTGGTCTTTTCTAAAAGTTGCCAATTTTTTTCACGAGAAAAATCTTTTGAATTTTGCGTCAGACAATCAATCAACTCAGCCTATCGCAGTGCATTGCTTGACATAGGCCTATCCCAGCCTACTTTTAAGGTCGTTGGTATATCTAGCTGACTGGTCCACACTACGTGGTCTCGTCAGGACTCGTCTAGTCCACCGGCCATCGATCCGTCGACAAACATGGCTAGCCTAATGCCACTTCAGCATGCGAACATTAATGTTGCGTAGCTGTTAAGTATTTATGAACGGGACTGTACACACGCCATTAATATACAATTTCTTTGGCAACCTCAAGCTTGACGTGTGCAGGGCGGGAAGGATCATTTTCACGGGATATTTTATGGAGAAAACAGGTGCGGCTGAATTTTTTATTATTTTGCGTCGGTGCTGTTATCGTTCACAAGATTTTGTTTATTCATGCCGTTTTAATGTTCAGGTTTTATTTTATGGCGGTGGAACTCGATGCAGTTGAACATAAGTACCTACCTACAATAAATTCCAGCTTCTAAAGATCAAATTCTGTAGTGTTACTAAAGTGATTGCCTCGTTGGTCTAGTGTTGCAAGTAATATTTCTGAGCATGAGGTCTAGGGTTCGGTTCTCAGGTCGTGCAAAGTGTTATTGGGTTTTTTATCACGAATTTCCCAGTGACAGTCCAAAGCCTGCATTTGAGCATGGTTGATGAAAATCGACTCGCCCCCTATTGCATAGCAACAAATGGCTTAAACATAACTGGTGAAATGTATGGATAGTGTGTAACCCAGTAACTTGGCAATACGATACCCCTTGGTACGACTGCTTGACAGATTTTCGGGCTTCTGCCTACCCGTTACACATCTGGTCATCCAAATAAAGGGAATCAAGGTGTGACGAGGTTATGGAACTAATCAATTAACTGGCTTCAATATTAATAACTGATGGTTATTGATTACAAATGACTGAATTCCTTAAGAGTATAACAAGTCGGTAAGTACTGTAGAGCCTGGTTAACACCTTATGTGGAACCTACCTGGTTGGTTACAAAATAACTGGCTGCATTCGTATGCAACCTAATTGAATTCATCTATCATGTATCATGATAGATGAATTGAATTAGGTTTTTATAAAAGAAATTAATGATGGACTCCGTCAGTAGGCATGCTATTGAATAGATTTGTTCGGGAAATAATTAATAAATAAATTTCTTTATTGGCATAAAAACCGGTTACAGAAAAATGTGAGACCCTGGCTCCAGTAATATAATTCAATAGCTGCTGCCCCCCGTGTGTGTCTATTGTAGGATTGAAATCCCTACACCACTGAGAGCTCTAAAGTGCCCCCCACCCCTCTGGTCTTCACAGTACCGTCTACCTACGAAACGTACTAGATTCACTTAATAGATTCCACTCGAATCACAAATCTAATTTCCGTGATATACGAGAGCTAACGTAAAAGTAATATCTAGGTAAAACGGTAACTTGAGTTAAATTTCAATTTCATCTATAATCCTTAAGAAGTATTACAGTTTTAAGGTACGGTTACATTGACGTGGAATAGCTTAAATTATTTATAGATATACAAACTAGCATTTGCCCGGAAATTATCCTACAGGAACATATTATTCCCGGCATAAAAGTATTGTATGTCCTACAGCCTAACTTAGATCATAGATGTCAAAATCAGCGTAATTGCGTAACACCAGTAGCAATGGCTTCCATATTGCCAGTTCAACAACATTCATTGCGTGATTTATATTGTTGAACGGACAATTTTTTTGAACACATGAAGCAATGGATTAGCAATATTCTTATAAATCATTCAGATTGGTGTTGATAATGTGTTCCGCAGTCAGGAGCCATTCAGCTTCGAGCAGTTTTGGGAGTTCAAGAGTTACTGACGTGCACTTTACCGTAGAGTACGATGACTTGTACAGTAGACCTCGTGATTGCACTACCACTTTGGACAAAAATTCCCAGTAAATTTTAACTGCGCTAAGGGTAAAACTATTTAGATGTCACGTAGACAAATAAATCTTTTGCCGTGCAAGTCTTCTTCTTTTTGTGTGGTTAGTGACTAACCTGGTGTCGAGTTTTATGCTGCCCATGGGCCTCTGACTTAGCTTCACGTGCTGTTGAGAAATATCTCTCAGACTTGCTGACCTCCTCATGATGTTTTCCTCCACCAATTTTTAAGCAACTGCTAATTATACAATACACACATGAATCCGTAAAATCAGAGGTGCGTGCCTTGAGTACGAACTCGAGACCTATGACTTGGCAGTCCGACGACCACACCACTAGGCTATCACTGCAATTATATTTGCTGCTGCCGCGCAAGTGACATCCAACCTAAGACTATACAATTAACTATGAAAACACGCAGCTATGAAAGTTTCTAAAAGAGCAGCTCCCCGTGGACATGTGTACACTTTTCAGTCAGCACTTTGCTACTTATGAATAAGTTATTTGATGCCACACTTTTAATCTTAAGTGTGAGTCGCCTGTCCTACATGTTATTCAACAGGCTTTTTAACTGACGCATTATCAAAAACTCCCTAACGAATTTTTTTAAAAGTAATTTACTCTCGTTCTCTCGAAATACTGTCAACATTATCGTCATTCACAGGCCAACTTTGCCCTCTGCTGGGTATTTGTTGTAACTAACTCCACGCTCCTATGCTCTTAGAATTTTTTATATGGCAAACTGTCGTTTATCATGGCAAAACTTTAATAAAAAATGCTTATAACACCCCACCGTGTACAACTACTTTTCAGGCTCGTGTGAAAATTTGTTCACCAAAACAACCTGAACTAATCTATTCTTAGGTAATAATATTATTAATGCAAAATAACTCTGTCAGGCGATACCTTTTCACGCCTTAATAGTCAAAAGCATTTCGATGACAGATGCACAGGTTCTTTGAAATAATTTCCGAACCTCACGCGGGCGATGCCGCGGTCAAAAAGTAGTAGTAGTAGTCTGTATTAACATTATAAAGAGGAAAGATTTGTACATAGGTTAGTAAAGAATAAACTCAAAAACTGCTTAACGGATCTGGATGAAACTTGGCAAAAATATACTATAGTCTGGAATAGCATATTAGCTACTTTTTATCCCGGCAAAATGTACAGTTCCCGTGGGATAAATTCCTACATACACGCGAGTGAAGCCGCTGGCAAAAGCAAGTAATAAATAACTGAACAAAGCCTATAACTTAATTTGGTTTTAACTGCAAATCAGTTTGCAATATGAATTCAATTCAATTCAATTTATTTATTTGTGAACATAGGTATATAATCGATGTTACAGTCAGTATGGATGATCACTATGCGTACCATTTAACGGTGTACAAATATTAATGCAATTAATTTAATTCAAATAACAAAGAATATAATAAAATCAATCATAGCAATCGAATAAAGAATCAATAAGAATGTCAAGAGATACAAATAAAATTCCATGGATATGTCAATTTTAAAATAATTATAGTCTACTTACAAGTTACTATGTCATACAATAAAAATAATGAAAAAACTTTATGGCAATGTCAATAATTATAAAATTCGTCAACTAACAATATCACATTTCACATTTTTTTATTATTCATTATTTAATTTTATTTTTTTTCATTTTAATAAGTAGTTTATTTCTTAATAAAAGTGATAACTAACAGTAGGTACTAGCCTAGTTACGTATGATTGTTACTAACGCCAAAATTAAATGATGAATTAGTCTGTAATACAGTTTAATTAGATTTCGTTTAAAAGTTTCGTGAATAATTTACAAACTTAATCGGCTTACCCTGTTCAGATCCTTTGTTTCACACAAGTAGCGCGATGAATTAAGCGGCACTGCCATTTCACAGTGAACAATACCTACGCCTAAATCTAAGCATTGAAACTTTTACTCATAATTTTGTTCACATGCATCACTAATATTTAAAAAGTCATGTGTCGTATAATCGTATAATGTCCCGACATTGACAGCTGTCACTTGTCACAAAATGGAGGGAAAAGTTATCAACGAGCTCGACCGTGTTCTGAACGATTATTATTTTACGAAACAGTTTGTATTGAAATTGAAAAAAACTTTATTTGTTTATTGAAATAGTTGGTAATTACAAAAACATTTACAAATAGGTAAGGCCTCAAACTAGAGGTATATAACAATTGAATTTAACCTGAACTGAACTGAACCTGAACTGTTTTTAAAAAGGAAAGCAAATTCAGAAATTTGGATTGCTACTTTTTTCACCTTCGTAAGATATTTTGCAGCCATGCTCTATTTTGATGTTGGCAACGTAATGTTTTTAACAAGGTCGGGTTTACTTTTTTGAAACAGAATTTCCGTGTCAACGAAATGTAAAGTTTGCATTTTTATTTCAAATTTAAAAAAGTACAATTATTTTTATGTATGTAGTCAGGACGATATAAGAATAAGTAAGTATATAGGACTAGCTGTTTCCCGCGGCTTCGCCCGCGTAGATGTCGGAAATTATCCCGAGGGAACGTACTACCGGCAGCAAAAGTATCCTATGTGCTAATCCAGGATAAAAACTAGTGTGCGAAACATCCAAATATCGTAACTTTTCACAAATTTTCCCATTTATAATATTAGTAGGAACTAGAATAAATAATAACAGTTATAGATAAACGTTGACTATTTTCGTTTTGCCGGGCAATCTTGATCGCCTGGTTTGTGGTTGCTCGGTTTTTTTAATTATGCATGTTGCAAAATGTGATGGTTTTGCAAGTTTAGTGCAGTCATTCGCTTGGTACCCTTTACTCCACAATATCCACACGTAGGTGCCTCCCGACAAGTTTTCGCATCGTGTTCATATTGTTACAATTTAAAGCAACTGTAGTGATCAAACCGTGAAATCGTAAGTAAAATGAGTTTAATCTTAATAGTGTCATTCTCTTTCACAATATTGAAAGACAAGTCACTTTAAGATCACTTCAATTAAAAAAAACTTAAGTATTCACGGTGAGATTTAACAGAATAGACCGACTGGTCACCAGTGTGAAGTCCCTCACTGGGGAGGACTTTTTGTAGGACAGTAAACATGTATTAATGTATCCTATTATTTAATAGGTATGTTGAAACTGTTTGTACTCCCCGTCACTTGTCCCTAAAGGTCCATTAGAAAACCAGCGTCAGACAGCATATGTCTAGCATTTAATGCTGAAATGAGCCTTTTTGTAGCGGCCGTGAGGCACTGTTATTATTTTAAAAAATATATGTTTTTTTTTATTATTTGTATTTTGTGTGTCACTGTGTTTGTGTCACTGACTGTGTCCAAATAAATGTTTTTTTCTTTCTTTATATCTTTTCTATCCTCTCAATAATGTTATTTATAGGCATCTGCCTATTAATGTAATATAGATGAACCAATTATAATGGGGAACGAAGTAGGTACTCAAAAGTTTACTTTCTGGCACGTGTACGTGAAAAATGTGCATGTGGTTTAGCTAGGTAGTGAGAAAAATACATTAAAAATGTATAACAAATCCACCGGAGAAAAACCGTGACTTCGGAGCTATTAGCAATAGCTAACATCAATTTACAGTTTATTTGTCAGAGCATGGCTCGCCACGCTCCGTCGGTCACTCCCTGGTGCATGATGGTACCGAGTGCACACGGGCGCGTAATGGTAACGTACGGTCAATAAAGACTAGTGTTCACTAGGTGATAAACTGTTCTATGACTCTTGACTGGTTGAGTTATCGCTTAATATGTCGCGATTTGGGTTTATAAGTTTTTGGAACGAAGTTCCTTATCGCGCGTTGCAAAAGGGGGCTAGACGGAAAAAAATCTGACTAAAAGTAGTAACGACACTTTTTATCTTTTTAAGGTAAGTATATTTTTTGGAGTAAAATATGATGTATGATTTTTAATCAATATTTTTTGGTTGGTTAATTTTAGATCAGATTTTTTTTTTTTATTATAACTTAAAAGAAATTAAATTTTATTACAATTCCTTCACTAATTAATCGAAGGAACTTCGTTTATCCGGGTGTCCCTCGACACATCTCAAGTTGTTTTATCTGTTTTATTGTTAAAGATCTGTATGTAAACACGAACATATTAACTTATGAGGTCCTTTCCCTTTAGTAAATCAGAATTGATTATTTATTCCGATTTTATAAATAGTTCATTCACCCAGGCTCATTATTATTCGTAATACAGTCAGGCTCCACCCTCTAAGTTGCTTTTATAGCACCTACGATTTGAGAAGTTCCAGGAGCTGTCGTACATCATCTTTAACATTATTTAGTCATCCGAATCGACTATGTAAATGTATGCATAGCCCGGAAAAGTAATTGTTTATCAAAATGACAACTATCTAAAATTGCTCGTATATTCAAATCACTGCTGACAGTATTTGACACTTGTATGAAATAGCTATAACACGGAAAATTGACGGAGATATAGCGAAAGAATCTAATTATTTTCCCCTTGACCTACTTATATATCCAAAAATAATTTAACAAACTGAAACGGCATATTTATACCAACAAGTGAAGAAAAACACCTTTAAAAACAGGTACCTACCTGCCTATACAAGACCTATAGGGATCAAAAACGCACAGATTAAAAACTTAAAGCTGTTACTCACAGCAGAGCCGTTAATCTTTGTTGTATTTTTCAAGCCTATGCTGTTAGCTCGTCAATCTTCAGTGGAGCTATTGGCAATTCAAGCTGCATGAGGCAATATACTCCGTCCAAGCTGCATAAAACAATATGTTGGTTCAGTGCACACGAACATTTGCGAGCTGAACTGAGCGTGAAATAAAAACATGGTGGCTATCAACAGTTTATCAGCCGACATTGTTAAAGTGGTATGTAACATCGAACTTTCTTTTTCATAAGGGTATTTTGGTTTTTCTATGCAGAAATCCACATGAATACCCTCCGTCTGTGTTAAACGAGAGTTATGTCGGAGTACTACCGACTAAATTTTCCTCAACCGTGAGCCAGGGGCCCGGGAGACACCTGCCCCCCTGACGTGTGTCAGTATGCCATGGAACCCCATCGCCTTGGGAGCCCCATCATCAAGTACAGCCGGTACTACTACAAGCACCGCGCGCCCTTCGTTGGGTCAGTTGCACAGGCACTTACGAAACCTTATTTTAAATATTCAGGCACAATGACCTAGATTTCCTGACTACCAGTGACTAGAAAAACAAAAACACTTACTAAAATGTCTATGTATAGCGCTGGATATTTCAACCTTCATTTTATTCATCCAAACGCATGAAAAGGGAACATTAGAGCCCGGACATAGAAATATTGGCATTAACTAAAAGCCTGTGGAACTAAAAGCATTTCCATTAATAGCTATTAACCCGGAGCATGTTATTTGCTATCAATCGCCAAGCTCGATGAAGCACGGTTATAGAATCCGGCTACGTTTCCGACACTTTTATGTAACGGTACTGCTTATACAAGAAAATTCATGATTTATTTTGTTCGAGTAAATTCGGAAATGTTCTTAGGTAAAATTGTTATTGTTGTTTTTTTTTTCTATCATCTAATTTAATACTTTATTACTACAGAAATTTATTACTTCGAAAATGTGAAATTAGTTATTATAATTATTTTAATATTTTAAACATTAGGTACATTTTTGAGGGTCTGACTAGTGGTAACCGCTTGCAAAGCGATTCGTATTATTTTCGTATTTTTGCAACGAATTTCAAAAAACACCTTTTACGTACGACACTATCAGTCATAATCTAAATTATTTTGTAGGATATTGTTAATCCAATGTTCGAAAAATTTGTGTTGTCGCAAGAATGATGTTGAACTGTAAAATCAAAGGCTCCGTGTGTCACGAATTAAGGTACAGGATTGTTATTTGACGACACGGTTGGCGCAGTGATTGACTGCTGCGCACTATGTCGCGGGTTCGATTCCCGCACGGAACAAATATTTGTACGACCTGCAAGTATTTGTTACGAGTCTGGGTGTTTTTCTATCTATAATATGTATGTATTTACAAAAAAAAAAAAAAAATATATAAGTAGTTTATCAGCCATCTCGTTACCATAACACAAGCATTAGGTTGCTTAGCTTGGGACGATATGGCGTTGTGTGAAATGTCCAAGGATATTATTATTATATTATTATTAAGCTTTTCGATAGTTTACGTCACTCCGATAAAATTTTAGCGTTTCTTTCATCGTAATTGGTGATAGAATGCCACTTTTTCTAGGCTTTGAAGTTCCCAGTGTCCGCCATGCATGTTAAATGTTTGGCATCGTGTGAGTAACACTACTAAATTGAATAGTCAACAAGCGCGCATACTCACTAAGTAATGCATCATGTCTCTTTATTTTTCTAGCACGACGGCTTAAGTTAGCAGCGTTATACTTATCTCTAGCATTTTTCTCGATTCCAAACACTGCAAAGCTTTTCTATTAGCGAGAATTAAAGATTGTTCCTAATACACTGAAAAACAAAGGGTTGTCCTCATAGGGTAAAATGAGCAATTATAAATACGTTCCTCCAAATTATCTCTAGCATTATGCTGATGATTTAAGTGCATCTGTGCCTACTTACATATTGTCGCAGGGAAAAAATTACCAAGTTTACAGTCAGATGCCTGTAAGTACCTATGTTAATTCGTTTTTTTTCAGTAATTAACCACCACGGAGACTAAGGTTCCAGAAACTACTGGCATCCAGTACAGTATAATTTTCAGTTGCATCTAAGCCGCTCAGCCTATGCCTCGCACCATACGTCACTGAAAGATGCCATCCGGAGCAATTCATATAAACGTACCTCCCCGCTAGGCCATAACCGAAAAAGATTATTTACTTACAGCTGTGTCTGTTGGTTCCAACATCCAAGATTAGCTGGTAAAAGCCACTGTTGGGCAACGGCCTCCATCTTTGATTTCTTCAACGAATGTGTTAGGATCACTGCATTCAATGGTATTACATATATAGTCACTTTACAATATTCAAGACAGTCGATCTACTTGTGTTTACAAAAAAAATACTATAGTGTATACTATAGTTAAAATAAAGACACGATTTTACATTTTTAGCCTGCTAAATGTATGAGTTGATTATGATGACACACATATGAATAGATAATTGATTATGCTGTTAGGAGTGGAGGTAGAGGAAACCTGTCCCAGGAGTGCGATAACCCCACTCCTGGGACACAAGCTTCCTCTCTGTGAGAGAGAACTATCACAACGGGCGAATCAAAAAACACTAAATATAGATCTCATACTTTTAACCCATTCACTGTCCAATGAATCACATATGGTTCATGATGATTGTTTAACTATTGTGTCTTCTTTGTGAACAGTGAACCTGTTAAAGAAGACATTTTTAAACAAAGTGTACAGTGACAGCTTTTGAAAGCGGTTTAAAGGTGCTGATCTCGTTCAGTTTCATGGGTAAAATCAAAGTCAAAGTCAAATCATTTATTTCAAATAGGCACAAAAAAGGCACTATTGAACGTCAAAATGAACAAGAAATAGAATTGATTCTAGTCGCCCCTTCCAAAAGGTAGTTTCGTATGGAGAAGAATGCGCAAGAAACTCGCCACCGTTACACTATTAAAATGTTTTACAATGTTTTTTAAACATGAATTATAAAATTATATGTGAAGACCCAGAATAAAAATACTACACCATAAAAGGTGAAAAGAAACAATAATAACAATGTCAGCTAAAATTAATTATGTCAAAAATACATGTCACTCACATATTTACATACGTTGTAAAAGTTAATAATAATAAATCAATCAATATGTGAGTTAAAGTTGTTTCATAAAAATCTGTACTGTAGAAGGTTAGGTACGATTGTAAAATAGTTAATCCATACTAATTTCATTGATTAGTACGGTTTACAAAAGAGATCATAAAGTGAAAACACACAAATGACTCGCAACAAGTAGGCACAATACTGCAACAGACGTGTCTCTTCTCCAATCTCACTCATTGTACTTAGAACTGAAATTCAAGCCTTCACAATACGGTTTTTACTTAAAAACTTTAGTGAGGGAACGCCGGAGGTCATCACTTTCGTCTTCGTCGGAGGAGGGAAGATGAAAATGCACCCTTGTGAGTTACATTCATTCTTCTTTTGTAGTGATGTAGGGAAATTTAATATTCCAGCGAGTTATTAGAAAGGGGAGGTTATGAATAACGAGAGCGACTGCAAGGAACGTGATTTAATGTAATCTTTCTCTCTTTCTCTTTGGTTCCTATATTATACCTTCTATATGAATTGTCGATTGCGGTTGTAGCTAATATCTGCTGCTTCGAAATTAATTGCTTAGTAGTTAGTCACCCTTGAGCCCGAAATGGAGTAGGTACCTGCGAAATATATAATTATAAGGTGTTAAAAATTAACTCTAAGAATTTCGTGGGAGCATTGTACTCATCGTAACGAACAACGTTTACTATGTGATGAACCCTGAAGTCGCGAAAAAAATATGAGCTGTTCCATACATTTATGCACACGTAACTCTCACTTCATCCCATAGTGAAAGTTGTTCGTAACGATGAGCACAATGCTCCCACGAAATTCTTAGAGTTAATTTTTAACATCTTATATATTTTTTTAATATTACTATGCACTTAATTAAAAATATCAATACCCAATACCAATCTGACACAGATACTTAGATCGTGAATAATCCTCACAGAAATATTGTAATATTAATATCATGTTTCTCGTGGAAGGCTTGGGATTTGATTGACGTTATCAGAATGAAGAAAAGCAATTATTTCTCAGAACCAACGAAATGAAATAAATCCGTCTAAAATAGCTACCAGCGGAGAGATATCGCCTATCCGCCCTGTTGAACTTCTACTTTCGCCGGAAGCCTAAAAAAGTTGAGAACTCTTATCTGGCCCAAAGAGGGAATTAATCAGAGGAAGGACCTACTTATCTGATCTTACGTTTGACCCTGCGAGAGATATAGGACCTTTGAACCATAGTCTGAGAAGGTACTTCAAAGTCACGCCGTGATTTTCCTAAGAGGACGAATTAAAAACGGCCAGTGATTAAAAAAGTTTCGCGCAAATAATTACAGGTACTGTCAGTGGACTGTGATAAGGATCCATTTTAATACAATACTAGCTTCTAACCGCGTCTTCGTTTGCGTGAAATTTCTTGTTTTAACATAAAATTTAAGTGAGGTACATACATGGTAAGTCCATAAATCAGATTTTACTCTACATGCATTTGAAACTTTTATGCTACAAATCTAAATGTTTACGTTTGTTGGTCACATCACATAACTTACAGCTTACATAGCATAGAGTAAACGAAAAAAAAATTGAGCATTGGTAAAGAAAACAGAAAATCAACAATTTTGGATTTATTTCGATTTATTCGGATATTTGGAACCGGATCAGTAGTTTCATAAATTATGTTATACCTATATAAATTAGTATCGAATAGGTTATTAGATCGATACTTATTCCACCAGGCGCACAGACGGTAAACGATTAAACTAAGCTGATAGAGCTGATTGCTACCACTTAGCAGTCCTGTTACCACTCAATCGAATGAGCTTATCTTATTATAATTTACTTTTAATCCGATTTGGTAAAACATCTTATAGGTAACTAGAGTTCTTTTATTTATCACTACATAGTATAAAGCACAGTCGCAATACAAACATTAGGACGCGTGAAACCGTGTAGTTTTACAGATCTAAGGTATTATACACGTATGTGTATAATACCTTAGATCTGTAAAACTACACACCGGATTTTGATGCAGTTTTTTTAATAGATAGAGTGACACAAGAGGAATGTTTATACGTATAATAACATGCAATTTTCGTCATCCACACGGGCGAAGCCGCGGGCAGAAGCTAGTATGATATATGTAATAGCAATAATTTTCTCTAATTACTCTGGCCTCATATATACAACTATCCTAATTTTTAGGCTAGTATGCTTGTATACGGTTAGTTAGCTAGTGTGGTATTATATACTGATCATCCTAACCTGGTTTCTCTTAATCATTCTACTCGGCGGCTTGTCATGCTAGTGGCTTATTCCTAGCATGGACAGTAACTGGCGTATGTACCTTTCTGTGCTATAAAAAATTGGTAAGTACGTCAATACTTTACGCATTAACTCAACCCTCCTGGCCGCCCACGCTTAGATCGACTAAAATCCACGAGATCACTATATGAATTAAAAAAAAATCTAAAATAACTGTACGATGGCCGTAAAATTATGAGCGTTTCTTTTTCTTTAAAATAAACCGCACAACCTATAAGTTTTGTATATAAATATCAAAAGTAAGTATCGGTAAGTACATAATAATAATATAATACAGGTTGAATTTGAATTCATGCGCAATATTTTAAGGGGTCATTGTAGGTACTCATAATAATAATTATGCACAAGTTACTATGGGAACAAATCTGAATTCGCGAAAAAAAACAGTTTTTCCATACATTACATTATGCTCGCATAACTCGTCAAAATGTAGGGAACAGCAGATCATTAAATATTTCCCATGAATTCAATTTCACCCTGTAGATTAAGAAGTGAAAGCAATTTTATTTGAAACGTAAAACGTACAATTATTTTAGACATGAATCATCTTAATATGATTTTGTGGCTTGCTTTGTATGTGAGTTAAGTGCTCTATACTTACAACCTACGAGACAGGCTTGAAAGGTAAATCTCGACGGATTGCCCGTAGGCGGTGGCAGCCAACTAATGTAGGAGCTAGACAGATGCTATCTGTCAACTGAGAGCCTTGCCTTCCCACAAATGCCACTAATTTATTTTTCTTATAACATTGTTACTTGGTAGGTCATGAGGTTAAAATGGGGATGGGTAGAACCGCGGTGGATAAAGAAATTGCTGTGGCTATGATGTGGACGGTCCGATATTTACTCGGTACTGTAAAGCTTGAGTGAAACCTTATGTTGAACATGACTGATAATAATCTGACAACATTCAAACCTTTGATTTATGAATAGAATAGTTTGATAGGTTTTGTAAAAGCGAACAGGAGTCTGTCTTTAGCCGCGGGGCTTGGCAGATGTATTCCGTGCAAAGTACCTAATATATAATTGGTTATCCGCTAACTGTGTCTTTGCTTTGATAGCGTAGCAAATCCTGACAACACACAAGCTCTACCACTGAGCCCCCTCAGTGTAGGCCCCTCACATTCACAGTACAACTACGTTAAAAAAAACCAGAGTGTTCAACAAATCCAAGGAAATCTGTCTCGGTATTAAAGATGCTGTGTGCACTAACACTAGGCAACAACTAAATGTATTGCCTAAACAAAGTTGGCTAGGCCCCAAGAGTTGAAAGATAACGTGACATAATATTTAGGCATTAGATACGGGTGTATCCAGTGTTAGTGACAACCGACTTAAGAAAGAAGATAGAAATCATTTAATTGTGGATAATGTAGGTATACATATAAGTTAGAATATTTTATTAAGTTGCATTTTGACATTTTACCTTACGGCGTGCAAACTATTAGGTTGGAATTCAATTAATCAGTGATATAGATGCAGCTATTACGAGTATTATTATAAATGTAGCGGATCATGAAGAAACATATTTCAGGTGTTATAGTTAGGCAACTGTATCCCACTCCATACTTGGCTACAGAGAGGCATCATCCCAGCAGTGTTGCCACCTAAAGCAATTTCAAAACCCTCTAAATTCAAATAAAATCTCCCCAACTATGTTTATCTTTGAAATGTGAACTTTCGTTGAATACAAGTATGGAGAATAGTGCAATTAAAAATATACACAATTAAAATTTAATCTCTAATAATACTAATTATTCTCCCTAAATAACTCCCAGTACAGATTTTTTCTCCCTAAATTTGGGGAGAAAACCCCCAAGTTGGCATCACTGCATCCCAGTTCCCCTCGTCTCCAAACTAAATAAAACAAAATTTGTGGCTGAAGCGCACCATGGGCGGCTCATTTGCAATACCTCTGCAGGGAACGTAACGACGCCAGTGACCAGCAGTTTTTGTTCCGCCTTCTCCTTTCCTCGAGAGGGGGTTCCGTTAAATCGTTGTTGTTTTAAAATTGCTTTTTCATTCTCCGCGACGAAGAGAAAGATGCTGGAAGAATGTTTGGGAAGGGTGGTTCACAATTCTCAGCTTTAATATTTTGTACCTTTGTAATGTCACCAGAATACATACCTTACTACTCCCTAGTTTAACACCATTGTTTATTTAAACGTAAATATTTATGGGAAAACTTATACATTTTTATGTACTGAAAATTGGATTTCCCTGAAACATTACCTAAATTGTAAAAATACATCCACCGAGACCGCTCAATTTCGCAAGACGCAGAGCCATAGCTCGTAGGCACCACAACAATCTCTAGTTAACGTCGGCTTGGCAGTCCCATTGGCACAAGATTAATCGTCTGGTACCCGGAGGAACTAACTCACTGAGCTCTGACTGTGATTAATTTCACTTATCAGTTAAGGGTATGGTGGATCCGACTTTTGATTACTTTTTCTCTGATGAAAATTAATAGTTCCTACAATTTGTTATGCTCATTAATTTGATATAAAATACTATTAGGAATTCTTGATCGATGTTGTTCATTGTGACCGCACATTTTGCAAGTTCTAAGTGCCACATAATATTGAAAACGTCGCAACTCCAGACTCCGGCCTGCTACTGAGAACTAGATTGACCTGTGATTCGAACCTGATTGTAATAATAATAAACTTTATTTCAGAATCAATCCATAACATTGACATTCAGGAACAAATATAGATTAAATTAAATATACAATCAATAATTTGTATACATTCATATCAATAATAATTAGGTCAAACAATTACAAAAATAGTAAGTCAATACTGCCCAGTATACACATCCATTTGTGTTGTTACTGTCTCTCACTCCATTCAATAAGGTAGCAACCTTTTTCCGGATAATAGCTGGATAGCCTTCCGTTCGAGACTCCGCAAACATTAGCGACGCACTGCATTAGGGAGGCAGCCGCAACAGCATCCAATCCAGCAAGTTGTTGTTATATTGAACGCGCCAGACGCAGGCAGCCAGACGGGTATGATTTACCCATACACAGCTCGCGTAAAACGATTGACAGTATGTCTTAAGCAAAGTGATTTCAACGGGAATGGAGCAGCGAGCGAATCTAAGGGCAATCATGTTCCCAATCCTGATTCTTAGTGGTCACTAGAATAAAAAGAAAATACTGAGGAAGTCAGTGCATGTTGTACCAGCACATAGCTACTGCAAACACAATAGGTAGGTATTAGCGTCCAAACGTTCTCATACATTAACCACATTTGTTTTACATCGCAAGCTTTTATTTGCCGCTTTTATATATTTCTATAATATTACACGATAACTTTTGATTTCAAGTCGTAATGATGTAACCCACTTGCAAAAATTAAGCACCCCTTAAAGTTTATGTGGAAAATGGGATTCCAGAAAACCCATTTTCTATGTCTTTTTGAAAAAGATCTATGTCTTTTTACCAGAATTCGTAACTAAATAGCACTTTTCTCTCAAATTGAATGACCTTCGTTTCCTTTCCATTGGGTAATACTATAAACTTTGATACAAGCTATCTCAATTTATTTTAGGCATTATGCGAAATATTTGTGAAATACCTAATATTTCACAAATATTTCGCATAATGCCTAAAATAAATTGAGATAGCTTGTATCAAAGTTTATAGTATTACCGTGACTTCGACTTCATTCGCGTGTATGACGGAAAATTCCGCTTAAAAAGGTGTAACAGCGCCTGCATCGATGGTATATTTAGGAAAAAAGGAGTTTCCATCTATTCCCTAACCTAAGTACTGCGTTGAGTGTGCGAAAATAACCACGCCAAAACAATACACGATCTTACAAACCTACTTTTGTTTACGTTAGTATTACGATGACTCCATAGATGTCGCTAGGTGTTCCTTCATTATTAAGTATCGTAATGATAGTTCTTCTTAGATACTATTGGTTATCTCTTTATTAAACAAAAACTAAGTAGTACTTAAATTTTTATGTATAAAAGTTATCTACCATAGTTTCGTACATTTTACGTGATGGGTGCACAACTAAACAACAACAACTGTTGGTTATCCTTTAACACCATGGCAATTTTTTTTTTTTATATTTGCTGTACAAATGCGACTTTTCTACAGATTTACACTTTTGATATTTACTACAGACGACTACGATTTTTGAAAATGGTTAGTGATCTTCTAGCTCTATCTGTTTGATGATTTAGAAATTTGATAACTTCAAAGTTTCACTAACGACTAAAGTACTACTCAATGGGATAGCATTAAAGGTTATTCAATTTCAGAATTTAGAGAAAAGTGATATAAATTAGTGACGAATTCTAGAAAATTTTATGATTTCTTGAAGAAGTAACTGTGTAGTTTCCTGTGCTATTCAAGTTGGTGGCCTAACAAAACATCTTGTGTAAATAATTTGGAATATACTGGACTGGCTCTCAATTATGGACCACGCGATCAGCACATCTAACTTGCGTTCAACTGCTGTCAGTCTCAATATTCCATTATAAGAATTACCAAACAGGGTCTAATTTGATTGGGCAGGACGAGGTTAAGAAAATGTCATTCTCCGTGCCATTATAATTATCAGGACCTTTTTTTATTATAGAAGGGCCTTTTTTTTTTCTTAACTCATCCATGTTCCTTCCGACTTCCGTAGCCCTTTATGTTCCGGGGTAGCGGTAACCCTTTCAGACCATCCCGCTTACCCGGCAGGCTTGGCCCTGAGGGGCCCCTTCATATATGCTGACATCTCTTTGAGGCGCGTGTCGGGCCGGGCCTGGTGCTGATCGGACGGTGAGTCACCCATTACTCACCGTCCGCAGGCCCGCGCCTATTATAGAAGGGCCTGAGTTACCTTTTTCTTATAAATATTACTCATAATTATTTCATTTATTTATTTATTGAAAGGAACAACAAACAGTTACATTATAAGATTTACAACTAGTTTACAAAATAGCAATTTGGTTATAATGTAAACCACAACGTTGTCCACAAGTAGACACAGAAGTTTACAAAAAAAAGAGCTAATCGCTAGGAACATTGATAGCAGTACGTGTAGCAAATACTTCGTTACAATTAAATGGTATGCTAGCAACTTTTAGAAAATTTGTTCAAAATGAAAGTGAAAAGACAGACAACATAATCTATACTAATATTATAAAGAGTTAAAATTTGTAAGTTTGTAAGTTTGTATGTAGGGGGTAATCTCCGGAACTAATGATCCAATTTCAAAAAAAATTTCACTGATAGAAAGCTACATTCTTCCTGAGTGCTATAGGCTATACATTATATTAATATCATAAACAGTTACAGTATATCGCAATTTTCCGCGGACGAAGTTATAATAAAATAAAAAAGGGGCACTTGTAATATTTAATAAGGTACTGCGAATGAGGCTTTTAGTTCGGCAAGTGTTCAAAGCGAAAAGAGTACCTGCGCGTACCTTCCGCCTGTGAATGGTTCTAGGTAGGTACAGCATAGCAAATCATGCTGTTCAGATTTGTACAGTTAAACCTGTTTTTGACAATTTTGTACAATAGTTCTTTCGTCAGAAGTTCTCGTACGATTAAGGGTTTTCTTCGAGGCACTCATTAATCAATCTATGTTAAACTATGGTGTCAGTGTGATATACCTATTCTTGTATTTTCACGTCATGTCGCATCGAGAATCCCTGGGAAGGGTTGTTCAACAATAATATTATAGAGGTTACGATTGGAATAATATATTGTTTGTTTTAATTAACTTGCACCTCACGTACTGTACATTAAAATTTTTCTATCCTACACGCGGCGCCATCTATTCTCGCGTCACGTAAACAATATGAAGGGATGACTGGTAGCTCAAGGTTTGGCGTTTCGCACCTGGGTCCCTAGTTCCTCGTTTTATCCATGTTGGCGCCACCGTCCACACTAAGCATCGCAGTTTCGTTGACCTCCGATAGATGGTGTTAGTTATCCTAAGTACCTTAGACTCTCAGCCACTGAATGACCTGCCGGGACCGCGCTGTCCCAGCACACTTACTGTGTCAACCTGGCCGAGAGCGGACCTAATTGACCCAGTAGGTGTCATAAGAACCTATCCTATATACATATGCTCAAAGCATGTGTGTATATGTATAAATGTTAGTAAGAAATATAATAAATAAAAATATTAATTATTTTTATTTTCATAATACGCAAAGCTAAACGCAAAAATAATTAATATTTTTATTTTATTTTCATTATTTTTTTCGTGTAATTTTTTGGGTCTGTGAAGGAAAACGTATGGCCATCACCAATTGGATGAAGTGTGATGATAAAGCGCACGCCTTTAAGTAAATGTGCGTTTTCCATGCAGTCAAGTGGGACAATATTATAATAGGCTCGTGTTTTAGGGTTCCGTTTTGATAGGTAATGGTGCGGACGGGTGTTTCTTCTGCGTTTGAGAAGAGGCTTTGATTTCTTAGTGGAATAAAGGCTGATAAGGCCATTGGTCCATTACTTTGTTAAATTAACCTACCAAAAGCTCCGTCGGTCATATATCATAGGTAGGTCTCTTAATTTCTTAGAATTCCACCCCATTTTCACTCCTTTCGGTGATGGCCGAAAATAGAATGGATCGATACAGGAAAACGTTATAACAATTTGAATGAATACTCAGAATTTTAAAGGGTGACGTGTTTGAGGGAGACGATGTACCAACATACTTTAACATTTATAAAGCTAATCTCGCGAATAATCACATCAGCTGAAAGACGTCCACTGGGGGACATTTGTCCCCTCAACAGAACTGGAACCGGAGCGACCGGTCCAACGGATTCGCGCAACCGTTAAACGTCTTCCGTGCACGTGTGACCTGTGCCTATACAGCTTCATTCTTTGTTTTGGTCAATGGGCATCGCTCACTTCCATTGTACTTATGAGTTGAGCTACACGACTGGACGGGCCAACTCAGTCTGTATGGTCCTTTCCTCAAATACCATTTCAGACACCGACCACACCACATGATCTGACCAAGATTATGTCTGGACATAAAAAGAGACCTCTGACTTTGTTTTGGCATTTTTGCTCAGGGTAGTCAGTTAAGAAACGCCGACCTCAACTAGCTTTAAAAATATTTTTGACGTGTAAAAGTGTTTGTAGAAACCCATTTACCTAAATAAAATCATTCAATCAATCTGCCTAGCCTTTGTGTTGGTGTCGGCTTAGAGTCTTACCGGATGCAGCTGAATAGGTACTAGTATTATACATGGAGCGACTGCCTATCTGACCTGCAGTACCCAGTTCGTAACTGGGTAATACGATATCCCTTAGTCAGACTGACTGTCAGACTTTCGGGTTTCTACCCTTAACAACTGTCAAAGATCCACGAATGACAGCCGGGACCAACGGCTTAACATGCTTTCCGAGGCACGGAGGAATCTCGATACCTATGTAAAAATGGTAACCCATCCACGGACCCCGGCAAGCGTAGCTTAACCTGATGGATCAACCTGTGCGGCGGTTATTACTTAGCCACGAGCTCCTCTATAAATAAAAATATAATATACAGGAGCTCATGGCTAAGTATTTACGGGACATTCGGACGTCGTTACGGGTAGTCAGAAGCCCGAAATAATGACATCCAGTCTTACCAAGGGGTATCGTATTGCCCAGTTACTGGGTTGTGGAGGTCAGATACGCAGTCGCTCCGTAAAATACTGGTATTCAGCTGCATCCGGTTAGACTGGAAACCGACCCCAACATAGTTGGGAAAGGGCTAGGCAGATGAAAGATCAAAGACCCTTAGGTAGAATTTAATAGATCTAGGTTCAGCGGCTTAAGAGCCTTGGTGCGTTGTCGACCAGTGAGTGAGTTTAAGATTTTAATTAAATCAGCGACAGTTAAAGTGACCCAAACCAAATGCTTGAATTTGTGAACAAACTGAATCTATTCTATGGGTTTTGTAATGTTCTCAATTTAAATCCCATAGAATAGATTTAGTTTACATATTCTTATGTTTCTACTTAGATGCCAGGAAGCTTCTACTTAGTCAAATCAAGTAAATAATTACAAAAATTTCACATTTTGGCTAAACAAAGCAAGTGTTGTAGTAGATAGTCTTTATTTTCTACCTACCTCTGTGGGAACATAGCGTGAGCTTATATTCGTATTGGTGACTAAAACTTTTTACGATTTTATATTTTAAGCATGGCAAATTAGACCATTAGACCAAATTAGACCCAAATAAATTGGGATAAGGGCGAATGATGATGATGCATGGCAAATTGGTGTTAAATTACAGTTAAAATTTAAAACTAAACCAATTTAAATGTGACAGTAGAAACTACGTGGGCTAGCCCCTTACTAAACTTACCTAATGTCGGTATATGACTAAACTTAATTTGTAGCTTTAAAAGTAGGGAAAGACCAAAGAAACGATTGATGGACTGTGAGCAACATTATATAGCCAGAAAAGCGGTGACTACCGAGACGATGACTCTTTCTTTCTTTCGTGTGGTTAGTCACTAACCTGGTGTCAGTTTTTATGCTGCCCATGGACCTCTGACTGAGCTTCACATGCTGTTGAGGAGTATCTCTCAAGACGACGACTAATAGAGAAGTATGGCCCAAAAAGTTGTGTAGCGCCGACCACAAATAAATTGGGATAAGGACAAGAGAATAATGATAATAAAATATAAATAAGTCAACAACAGGAACAATCTCAATCTGCCTAGCCTTTTTCCAACTATGTTGGGGTCGGGTGCCAGTCTAACCAGATGCAGCTGAATACCAGTATTTTACATGGAGCAACTGCCTATCTGACCTCCACAACCCAGTCAATAAATAGCGACTAGTGGGCGAATCGTTGAGCTCCTTAAGTTTTCAGTTGAGCTGCACAAATTGCTGTAAAAATGCTTGCACTGTTTACACAAAACGAAATAGACACTTACGCATCGAAGAACTCATCCGCATCACAGTTATCATTGAATTTACACTTGTAAAGAGAGGCAAGTTAAATAATAAGTACCTAAAGTTGCTATAAATAACAACAACAAAGTCTTCATTGCAACATATTCATTACTCGTGAGCCTGTGTGTGAAAGCTATGCGAGAATTATTCCTTTCAGTGACCAAGACAAAGGCAAGCCCGTCAAGTTCATGAAAAAAAATTGGGGAAAACTTGCGTCACATCCACGCAAAATCGCTGTCGCTGACGTAATGAAAAACGTAATGAAGTGTCACTAAACGAGACAGAAATTACACAGTACTGCGCTAAAATAGTAAACCTCAAGTTTTTTAAATAATGATCATTTATACAGACTTTTCTCTTAAAAATTCACCTTATTTCTCTTGCCAGTTTCACTCGCCGCCGGCACCCCGTCCCTCGAGGGTGTCTCGAAGGGACAGGGGTGCGTCGCAGCACGGTTCGGAGAGATTGTGGTAGTGGGAGTGTACTACTCTCCGAACCGAACTCTCGCCGAGTTCCACAACTCTCTCACAGAGTTGAGTGTCGTCGTCTCCAGAAGCCATCCCTTCCCCGTGCTAGTGCTCGGGGACTTCAACGCCAAAAGTCTGGCCTGGGGTTCCCGCTACACGGATGTGCGGGGTAGGATGGTGGAGGACTGGGCTCTGGAAGCAGGCCTGGCCGTCCTCAATCGGGGTTCTGTTCCCACGTGCGTGCGGATGCGGGGTGAGTCCGTTGTGGACATCTCGTTCGCTAGCCCCGCTCTGTCACAGTGCGTCTTTGACTGGCGCGTAGTAGAGGAGGTGGAGACCTACTCCGATCACCGGTATATCCGGTTCGACGTCTCCACCCAGACCTCAAGCGCGCCGGTCCGACAGGCCCCGAGTGGTCCGCGGTGGGCGCTGAAGCAGCTGGACCGGGAGCTCCTCCTGGAAGCCTCGATCGTGCAGGCCTGGGTATCATCACCGGTCAGGCCTGCCGACATTAACGACGAGGCAGAGTAGTTCCGGGAGGCCATGTCCAAGATCTGTGACGTGGCAATGCCCCGAGTCCGGCCAGGATGCGCCCGACGTCAGGTGTACTGGTGGTCGCAAGAGGTGGAAGCACTGCGCAAGGCGTGCGTCGAGGTGCGCCACCTGTACACCAGGCACCGCAGGCTCCGCATCCGCCCTCCGGATGCGGCAGCCACGGAGGCGGAGCTGTACGAGGGGTACAGAGCGGCGAAGACCGCCCTCCAGGAGGCTGTCCAGCGGGCCAAGGATGTGGCCCGCGAGGAGATGGTGGGGACTCTGGACCTAGATCCATGGGGGCGCCCATATAAAATGGTGCGGAACAAGCTCCGCACCTGGGCCCCCCCTCTGACGCAGAGTCTCCGCCCTCAGCTGGTGGAGGAGGTGGTGAGCGCTCTGTTCCCTTCACGGGGGGAGCATACTCCCCCGCCTATGGCTCCGCCCGAAGCGGACCACGAGGACGACGACGACATCCCCGCAGTGACCGAGGTAGATCTGAGAGCGGCGGTTGGAAGGCTCAAGGCCAAGAATACCACCCCAGGACCCGACGGCTTGCCAGGTAAAGCCTGGGTCCTGGCCTCAGGGGCTCTCGGGCCCCGACTGGAGGCGCTCTTAAGCGCATGCATGGAGAGAGGCCAGTTTCCGCTCCGTTGGAAGACGGGGAAGCTGGTCCTCATACAGAAGCCAGGGCGCCCTGCGGACTGTCCGTCCGCATTCCGGCCCATAGTGCTGCTCGACGAGGTCGGCAAACTCTTTGAAAGAATTATTGCGGGCCGCCTCGTCGGGCACCTTGGAAGGACGGGGCCGGACCTTGCCGAATGCCAGTTTGGCTTCCGCAAAGGGCGCTCGACGGACAGAGCCGTCATCTACCCCGGTCGCGATGGGGAATGGAACCGGCGAGAGATGTCGTGCGGTGTCCCGCAGGGATCGGTTCTGGGGCCGTTCCTGTGGGACATCGGTTACGACTGGGTGCTGCGGGCCGACCTCCCTGACGGCGTCAGCGTAGTTTGCTACGCTGACGACACGCTGGTCCTGGCGCAGGGGAGGTCGCATCAGGCGGCGGCCGACGCGATGACACGCGGGGTTGCGACAGTCGTTGAGAGGATCCGGCAGTTGGGTCTCGAGGTGGCATTGCACAAATCCGAGGCCATGTCCTTTCATGGGCCTCGGAATAGGCCACCATCGGGATCCCAACTTATGGTAGGAGGGGTTCACATCGGCGTCGAGACCACGATGAAATACCTGGGTCTGGTCCTCGACAGCCGATGGAATTTCGTGGAGCATTTCCGACGTTTGGCCCCCAAGCTGGAACGGACTGGGGCCGCCTTCAAGCGGCTCTTGCCCAATCTGAGGGGGCCAAACGCCTCCTGCCGGAGGCTTTACGCGGGAGTCGTGCAGTCCATGGCCCTATACGGGGCCCCGGTGTGGGCGCGTTCATTGCGGCGACGAGCCGCTCACTATCTGAACGCGCCCCAAAAGATGGTAGCCATTCTGCTAATCCGGGGGTACCGCACGATCTCGGGCGAGGCGGCAAGCCTCCTTGCCGGACTGCCACCGTGGGATCTGGAGGCGATAGTCCTCGCACGCCTGTTCGAGTGGCGCGCGGAGGTACTAAGCCGGGGAGAAACTCCGTTTCCGCAGGAAATTGCGGCGGAGCGGACGGACCTCCGGCGCGATCTCATGGCGGCCTGGAATCAGCGACTGTCGCAACCCAGCGCAGGGCACGCCACGATAGTGGCAGTAAGGCCCCTCTTTGAGGAGTGGCTAGAGAGGCGTCACGGCGCCCTCACCTACCGCCTGACACAGGTCCTTACCGGACATGGATGTTTCGGGAGGTTCCTGCACATCATCAGGCGGGAGGAAACGCCCGGGTGTCACCACTGCGAGGATCGCCCAGAGGACACGGTAGAGCACACGGTGCAAACCTGCCCCGCTTGGGCGGAGCACCGCCGTGTCCTCGTAGAGGCGATCGGCGGCGGCGACCTCTCGCGCCCGGCCCTGGTGCAAGCCATGGTCCGGGGCGAGAGGGAGTGGGAGGCAGTCACCTCCTTCTGCGAAAAAGTCATGCTCGCGAAGGAGGTGGCGGGATGGGAGAGAGAAAGGTCCTCCTGTCCCAGCCGCCGCAGGAGACGCCCCGGGCGTCGGGAGCCACGTGACGACTCCCGGCCACCGTAGGCGCGGGCCTGCGGACGGTGAGTAATGGGTGACTCACCGTTTGATCAGCACCAGACCCGTGCCGTACGGCGCGTATATGTTCCACGCGCGCCTCAAAGAGATGTCAGCATATGAAGGGGCCCCTCAGGGCCAAGTCTGCCGGGTAAGCGGGATTGTCCGAAAGGGTTACCGCTACCCCGGAACATAAAGGGCTATGGAAGGAACATGGATGGGTTTTAGTCAGTAAGAGTCTGACACTCCCTTCCGCTCCACCCAGAGCGGGCGCAGTCATTGGATGATTTCCCAGCCTTAAAAAAAAAAAAAAAAAATCCTGTTAGACTGGAAGCCGACCCCAACATAGTTGGGCAAAGGCTAGGCAGATGATGAGGTAGACACTAGTTTGGTAGGTTATGTCTTCCTACCAAATGTGAAAAACACCCAATTGTGGTTGTACTTTTAAAAAGCAAATAAAGATAATATTATTATTATTATTTGTTAGTATACATTTTTGTATCTTGGCACCGATATGCCGGTTTTATATGATAACATGGGCCAAAGGCAAGTGCTAACCTAAAAAAAATATACTAAACAAAGTGACAGATGATAACATTATATTGTGAGGATATGTTTAGAGTTTGAGTTGTGGATGATGTTTGTGAGTGTGACATATGTGCATCGTAGTCGTTCTGAAGGAATTTTCGCATAATTGTGCAAGTGTTCAGCATAGCAGATTTCTGTAGAGTTTGGTAGGTGGAAGGAGACAAGCCTAACTTGTTTAAAGATTGGTGCAGTTGATTGGGAATGACACCTGCGGTTGAGCCACATTTATCTAATTCTTTTCTATTTTCAAGTCTGTATATTTAGACAGCTTTTCTGCTACTGTGTTTTGTTGGTTGTGTGTATTTGGTACTCCTATGTCAGTAATTTGTGCAGTTTTATTAACTTTATTTAATAAAGTATTAATGTCTGATCTGTTGTAATGTGTTGTTCTGCCTGGGGGTGTAATCGTAGTTATTAGTTTATATTTTAAAGCAAGTTTTGGATGGATTATGTGGGCTATTGGGTCGTGCCTGTGTTTATAGTCAGTCTGAGCTCCAGTAATGTTTTAGATAGTTTCCGACGAACTATGGCATCGCCTGCAAATATCTGTCAAAATGGGGATTCGTATAATATGTTTTTGGTAGTTACGGGTCTCGATTACTTGGCCCTGGATTGCTGTCATGAACCCTTCAGTCTCAGGGAAAAGATCTCCACGCCTGACCCATTCGTTTGACACTAATTTATCGACGACGTTAGGTTGGCACAGGTCGTGGCGATGTCTTCCACTGAGTGACTTTTGGTTCCACTCTAATATTTTAGTCGGTCTGTCAGTCTGTTTCTTGTTTCTTTGTGTAATTTTGTCAAACTCTGCTCTACATAAAGCAATAGTTAATAATGACAGAAAACTGACACCATTAAAATGTACTTTTTTTTGTTAAAATATGTTCTTAGAGTACTTATTTGTTCATTGTGTAAGTTTGTAATATCTATTATGTGTCGTTCTCCCTCTCTTCTGGGTAGGGTTAGTCGCTGAACGTAAGATCGCGGACGGTGTTTCCTATTATTGGTCAAAGTGGTTGGTTTTTCAGTTCAGTTGTCGTCCGTCAAGGTGTACGTAATGTTAGCCGAATCGTCAGAGGTGACATGTGAAAGTTTACTTCCATTGGTTATAGCAGCTGTAGGCAAGCCAAGTAGCACTATATATTATTGTTTGCAGGGTTTCAAAATCTGTATCTGCGTTGACATTTATTTTTTTAAGATTTCGTTTTTAATATAACTTACTCTATCTGCCATGCTTGAATATAGCTAATCTCGCTAATAATCGTATCAGCTGAAAGACGTCCACTGCTGGACATTTGTCCCCTCAACAGAACTGGCACCGGAGCGACCGGTCCAACGGATTCGCGCAACCGTTAAACGTCTTCCGTGCACGTGTGTCCTGAGCCTATACAGCTTCATTCTTTGTTTTGGTCAACGGTCATCGCTCACTTCCATTGTACTTTTGAGTTGAGCTACACGACTGGACGGGCCAACTCAGTCTGTATGGTTCTTTCCTCAAATACCATTTCAGACACCAACCACACCACATGATCTGACCAAGATTATATCTAGACGTTAAAGGCGATTAACATACGGCACCGCTCGACCGCGCGGTAGGAGCAGTTTGCGGTAGAAACGAGCATCGCTCGACCGCGCGGTTTTATTTTTTCTCTCCTGTTATATACTTGTATGTACATAGTTATTATTAATATTTTAAGGTATGTAAATATTATGTGTATCTAGAATTGTATAATAAAAAGAAATTTGTTCTGAATTAATAAGAGTGTTTGTCAAAGCTTCAAAGTCTATGCTATTCCAGAAATAAGGATAATTTTCTACTTCGGTTTCATGTGTAGGTATGTGATTGATTAAAGAGCGCAGTTTCTATGTTATAGTATGTGGATAAATTGTAATGTTCTTATTGCTTATAAGGATTTGATTGGTTAAGAGTATTCTCTGTTTTTTAAGTCTTGAAGTCGTTGTTCTGTTATCATTTTATTTAAGACTACTCTTTTTTGATCTGATAGTCTCTGCTCAGATAAATATGACAATTGCAGATAGAAGTCAACAGCTCATTATTTATTTACGAATACATTGCATGATAAAGTTGATAAGAAAAAAAGTGTATATAATTACAAAATATAATGGTTTCATTTAACTGTTCTCACAGCATGGTACGAAAAAGGTAAAATTGTTATTTCTTTTTACAGATTTTTTGTTGGTATCGAGAGTCACTAGCCCTATCACCTGTCTTCGTTTTCGGAAGCGTTTCCCTTACACCCTGCAGATTTACGGCCTTGTTTATAAAAATCTCGCTCATTAGCCACTGATTAGCTAACCAATTAGTTAGCTTCTAATCTAGCCCCTAATGAGTGCTTAATTTTTCTTTAGGTATTTATATTCGCTAGTTAGCGAGAGATTAACGTAACGAATTAGAGGTGAAATTATGCGTTCGCTGTAGATTTTGAGCAAAAAAACAGTCGCAGAACAGAATTTTATGAAAAAAGTTGACACAACCACGTTTTCTGAAGGTAACTGTCGCGGACTTAAATTAAAAAAAATAATCGGAAACATTGAATTCAAATACAAAAATTTATGAAGTTTATTTCATTGTGTTTGCAATGGTAACAATGAAAATATTTAGCTCACATAATTAATTGGAGGAAATAGAAAAAAAAGGTATCTCTGAATTTAAATCTCATTACTAATTTAAACTGGCCAAAATGTTGAATGTTTAAGACTTAGCGTCAGCCGATATATGCTATGCTATGTATTTTCATGTCTTTTAAGCTTGATAACACAAAGTGTCTATATTATATTACTTCTCGGCTTTTGCGCCTGTGTTTCTGTCTTTTAGTAACATTTATTATATCTACTTCTTTACAGTGTTTGCTGCTATGAAAGCCACTTGCACTTTACATGAATACTATTCAATATGCTACGTGGAAAATATGAGAGATAAGAGTGCTATGAGTATCGAATGGATGCTGAAGATTCACAAAAACTTTTTGCTTTATGTATCTTCAATCTCTTAGTTTTGTATACTTAATTGCAATAATTACTATGTACCTACTATAAAGCTACCATTTACTGAGTACGTCTTACATTGACTTGAATGTGCCCTGGCGGCTGAGAGCAAGTCATACTCCCTGTAATGCCTCGCTGATGGTGGCGCGTATGTTGGATCGTTTGGCTCCCTTCAAAATGGTTGAACTGAATGGTGCTAATCCATGCATCATGTTCGTGAACGGGCGCCGTCAGTAGGAACAAAATGACCTCGCGATTGCTTAAGATTTAAGAGCTTATAAATAAAGTTGTTTATTGTGTTCAGATACAGTTTCAATGTCAAGATTGGTCGAAATTTCCGAAATGTTCGCTGTACAAGCGCGTGGGCATTTTGATGAATTCGTGGTTATCGGAAAATTACCTCATACACAAACATAGTTCAACAATTGTCCTGAAGGGATACGTAAAAGCTTTATGAAAGCGTCCCTTCACCGAGGGGTGGCCTGTATATCAGCAGTCAGAACGTTCAAGGCTGATTATGCTTTCTGAAACCTTACGAAGACTTATCGCATCAGGAAACCTACTTTCACTGCGAATGGCCGCCAGCCAATTTACGAAGACACCTGAAGCCTAGCGAACACCACCTGGACATCAAGGAGGGATGCACCGTCACAATGGAATCAGCCCGGATAGGCTTGCAGCTTCCTTCAACACTCCGTACTCAGCGGTAACATCCGGCACACAATGGATTTCAACTCCTTTGAAAAATATCATAAAAAATACATTAATTCCTATTCATATCTTTAATTACATTCCATAATGTGTGAAGATCTTACAATACGCTTAAATCTAAGGTACAACTACGGACCCTGTAGGGCACAGCAAAAAGTATGATTGCCTTTGCAAGAGCTGGAGACCTGTAAAGATAAAAATAAAAAAACGCATTAATACTAGCAACAACTTATTAAAATAACATGAAAATATTAGGTTTATTGTTAAACAACTTTACCTGGATTAATCCTCCATGGTGGTCCAATGAAAGGTAACCGCAATATTGTTTCCATCTCCAACGGACTCCACCTGTCTGTCCGTCATGCCCCTGAACTCTGAGCGACAAAATATGGAATGTCATTAATTTTATCAACGGCTTTTAAAGGGCAGTTGAATTAATAAGATATTTTTATGATTTAACTATTGCATGCGTTTTGGGCTCCTGTGCGCCTGGAACAGTTAGAGGTGGATTATTTGACTAGTTTTATTTATTTTTTGTTGACGTGTTATTGTCACCATCAACTTGTAACTTTGTTTTTGATTGTTGTTTAAATTTCGAATCTCAAAACAGTTCAACTGTTTTGAGATTCGAAGTATTAGGATTAATGCTATTGTTTAGTCAGGCTACGTACGAAAATGAATCTTTCTAAGGAAAATGTTCGTGCAATAATTTTCTACAACTTTAGAAGAGGCCTGACACGGCTTCAGTGTTTTGAAGAGCTAACATCTGTGTTCAGTGATGAAGTCCCATGTCTGCGGACTGTCGAACGCTGGTATTTAGAATTCCAGTGTGGACACGTGTTAGTGACAAATCTCGCGAAGGACGCCCAAAATCCGCCTTCACTGAAGATAACATCATTGCTGTGAGACAACTGATTCTCGAAGATCGTCATGTGACGTATCGAGAGATAGAGGCTCTATTAAGCATCTTAGGGACAACCATTCAGAAGATCTTGCCTGAAGCGCTTGGTGTGAGAAAGCTAGTTAGCCGTTGGATGCCGCATCTGCTTTCTGACGAACACAAGGCGGCCCGCGTCAGATGGTGTAAGAAAACTTGGCAAAGGTTCAACCGAGGAGAGTCAAATCACGTCTACGACATTATCAGTGGTGACGAGTCTTGGATCTATGCCTACGATCCTGATTCCAAACAACAATCTACAATCTGGGTATTTCAAGACGAGCCAAAGCCGACTAAAGTTGTTCGTTCTCGAAGCACTTCAAAGAAGATGGTGGCCACGTTCGTTGGAAAAACCGGCCATGTTGCGACTATTGCACGAAGATCGTAGAACGGTTAACGCAGAGTGGTATACCACAGTTTGTTTACCACAAGTCATCGCCGAACTTCGGAAATCTAACTCAAAGCGACGCATCATCCTACACCACGACAACGCAAGCTCACACAGCGCTCGTCAAACGATTGAGTATTTGAAGCAGGAAAAAGTAGAAATTCTTGACCATCCTCCATACCTACAGTCCTGACCTAAGGCCTAAAGATTTCTTTACATTTCCTAAAATTAAGAAAAGTCTTCTTGGTCAAAGGTTCCAGTCCGGTGAAGAAGCAGTCGACGCTTTCAAGTCAGCCATTTTGAACACCCCCACTTTTGAGTGGAATATATGTTATAATAACTGGTTTTAGCGAATGGAAAAGTGTACTAAGCTACGTGGTGAATCCTTTGAAAAACAATTAAAAGTACTATAAGGTTCTAGTTGTGTTTTTTTCTACAAACGACAAACTTAAAAGGCATGACTCGTAGTTGTTTTAAACTATTAGGTATTTATTACCTACTTTTTAGTTTGGTTTATTTATAAAAGCGTGCTTTTTTAGTTTTTTTGAACTATTATTTGCTTTGTTGAATTAAAAATTCTCTTTGGTATTCGGAAATCTTCTAATATTAGATAAATCGGTTAAAGATAATGGTTGGAATTTAAAATTAACATCAATTCCTGCCTAAATCGATTATAGATGAAAATTATTTAAATTGAAAAAAAAATTCAAACTGAAAAATGGAATAATTTTATCAAATTAATGTATTGTCATCGGTCTTCGATAAATCTACAAAGTTTGAACGAAATCTGACCGTTTAAAGTGGGTCAAAATCGCACTCAAAGAAGTCGGTTACAAACATACAAACAAACATACAAGTAAGGCTAATATAAAGCATGTAATGTGGCGTGTGTGCGGTAGAAACAGTAGAAGTGGTGTTTTATGACAAGAATGGATTTTCTTTCCCGTTCTTCTCCGTATGGAACCTACTTCACCTTGGAATGGGCGACTAGCTTTACTTTTAACCCCAAACTCCCTGGTAAACGAAAATGTTATAAAGTGCCTGCAAATGTTTTAATTGAAATAAATGCTTTGAGTTTGAGTTAATTGTTGTGTGTGATTGAAATTCAACTACCTGACCTGCCGTTACAATGCAATACGCCGGAGACTGACCAGAGACGGTCCCCAATTGGTTACCCGTCTTGACAGATAAGATAGACATTATTTGTGATGTAACTTGTGATTAATATCTTTAACATGGTGTTCCATACTTATGTTGCTTTTGTATTTAATTTTTCATTGTGAAATATGCCTGCTCTTGTTAATTAATCAAAATGTTGCTGAAATTATCTGAGTTTGGAGTCACTGCATACCTACTCCGCTGTAAGTTTTAACTGAAGTCGATCACCAAGTATGACACAGGATGCAATGACGATTTCTTTGTGATTCTAAGCTTAAAACAAAGAAAAAAATCTTACTGAACTTATCTGGGGGATTAATTTCGTTCTCAAGCCGTTCTATCCTTGCTCTCAATATCTGCATATTGGTGAGCATAATTGACAGCTGCATCTCTGAAACAACATTATCAGATATAGATAGGTAAAGATGCATATAATTATATTCGTAAATTTACCTAGTAGAAAAATATCGCGCGGAGCCATGGAATTATTAGTCGCAGTTTGCCTAAGTGCAGTGCGCACAGCGAGGAGTCGGCCAGCAGTACAACTGCGTTACACAATTGCAATCACAGTTTGTAGGAAATTGCTAACTAAACGGACATCATGAAAAGCATTGCGATTGTAAATGTGTTACATAAATAATTATCCTGCAAAGCTAGGTATTGGTCTCAGGCTGTTTCATTACGCTGAGACTGAACAAGATCGCACTGAGTCAGACAGCCAGCTATCGCCACCTATCGATCAAGACCACCATGTGTCAGCCAGCCAGCTATCGAACAAGACCGCCATGTGTCAGCCAGCCAGCTATCGAACAAGACCGCCATGTGTCAGCCAGCCAGCTATCGAACAAGACTCCATATTATGTCAGCCGGCCAGCTATCAAACAAGACTCCATGTGTCAGCCAGCCAGCTATCGAACAAGACCGCCATGTGTCACCCAGCCAGCTATCGAACAAGACTCCATGTGTCAGCCAGCCAGCTATCGAACAAGACTCCATGTGTCAGCCAGCCAGCTATCGTCTGCTATTGAGATTTTTTTCGAAATCACCACAATATTTACTACACTGCACTCACACTTGAAGGCTATGAAAAAAGCTTTTTGAACACCAATTCCGCAATTTTGCTGATACCATTCAGTCATCTACGTGTTTGTTTGTTTATTTGAGTAGATATTTATGAAAATTATTACTATTGTAAATTACTTACTTTTCAATGCTTTTGAACCCGTATTTTTTTTTTCTTATAAATGGAGTACTTTTTTAATGGGGGCATTGCAATTTTTTTATTCGCTACTCGTATAAAATTACAGAGAGATGAGAGAGATCGCGTGCACGCGAGCTAAGAGCACTATGAGAACTGATCTCGGCTTGCTACCCCAACGCGACCCTCGAAATAGTAAGTACAGACGCGCCCATAAGCGCTTCGGCCAATGGCGTCAAGAAGCAAGCCAGCGTCGCGCTGCCTCACGGGGCGCTGTCCCGCGAAAATTGACAGCGCAGTCAGTGAAACGGTGCACTTGAACTTAAAGAAGTGTCAGTTTTTTTCTAGATAGGTTTGGTATGTCACGAAATGGAAAACTAGTAAACGGTATTATAACAAAACATAATCAGCCATCAAATATTACACCAATCTTATCTGAATTATTTCTGTGCATGTCGCAGCGATGGTACTGCTAGTGAAATTTAATTACATTCTCTTGCTTGAAGTTTTCGAATGCATAAAAACCAACTACGAAGAACCGATCTTAATAACGTGAATAAGATCTATCTTTATATTGATTATCAATCTCCAATTCATTCACTCACTGACAAACATCGAACAGCTGAAATAGTATGAGTAGGTCTAGACCTAAGAGTCGAAAGTCTGTTTGGAGTTCGTAATTTACTGAGTTAAAATATATTTATTTTATTCTCTCCACAATACACAGAAGTTACAATAAACAGGTTCAAAAAGATACCTAATACAGGTAAGTATATGTCGTGGAGGACTGGTGTCTGAGCTAGGCACGAGACCTGTGTTTCAGGACTCCAGGATCCCACCCCTTGCCGGGTAAGCGGGATTGTCCGAAAGGGTTACCGCTACCCCGGAACACAAAGGGCTAAGGGAGGAACATGGTGGTTTTAGTCAGTAAAAGTCTGACACTGCCTTCCGCTCCACCCAGAGCGGAAGAAGTCATTAGATGATTTCCCACCGCCAAAAAAAAAGATATGGATGATGGCGCTTCACTGGGTCACATAGCATTTTCCCGCTAGGCACCGTTGAATTATAGACCGTTGTTTAAATAAAATGTGTAATATAAATAGTTGACGCACTGTCAGGACTTGACTCTCCTTGTATAGCTGTTCAGCCGAAAAGATGATACTTTCAGTATCGCTCTTTGGGTTCCCTCTATTTCTATTAGGGTAGATTTTGCTGCTCCTCCCCTGGACGTCATGCAGTAACATAGTAAAGATTGAGCAAGGGAATAGTATACCGTTTTCATGATATTTTTATCGAATACATGTCGGCGTTTTAAACACATAAATGTATATACTAACTTACGTAATCGGTTGCTAAGAGTATTTATACACCGTGCAATTTAAGTCGTCTTACAATGGCAGCCCAATTCATGTATTCATTGACTACAAATCATTCATAAAAAATATATATATTGAACAAGTAAAGAGCGTCTCATGGGTTGACAGTCCACGTGGACTGTTTTAGATTGGCTTAAGAAATGTTGTCTCATAGAAAAGGGGGATGGAATGATCTACTCATCTCGTAACGTGCGCCGGGTAGGTAATTCTACCGTACGATACGTAAACATTATTAACAAGTGTTTCTTATTGTAATGCATTTTTTTTTGTAGTACCTTTTATCTCAATTAATGGTAACAACTTTTTAATCACGCCTATAGGTATTTTATGTCGGATACATCAAAACTTGAAATCTTAAGTTTTTGTCGACTATTATGCCCAGATATTTTAGTTCATCAGTCCTGGTAAGTATTTCACAGTTACAACTACGGGTTGCTGGTTCTGCGCAGGACTACTACAATAGTATTAAGTAATGTTTTTTTAGGATCCCTTATACCTAATATAGGGTCAATACCTAATTGCGCAGCGCACGAGCTCGCGCTGAATAAGAGGGCAGTGTCGTCTGCAAAGCTGATGATTTGCTTTTTGGGAGTGTGAGCTTACCCAGATCGTTGATATAAATGAGGAAAAAGGTGGGTCCGAGGACACTTCCTTGGGGCCTACCGTGATTAATATTTTGCTCCTCACTGATGAATTCCTTTATCTTTAGTCAGGAGCAAAATATTAATTACTTACTTACTTATTTAAAAACTTTGAGCTTTGGTACTAAACTTCTTTACTTACTTTTTTTCTTTTGGTTCTATCCCCTAACCTAACCAAAATCAACCGTCGCACAAATACGCGGAGGGCCCCCTCTTAAGCTCGTCCCTCTAGTCCCGAGGAGTTTGAAAAATAAGTATTTGAAGAAACTACTTCCGTCGCACTGAAAACTGCAGCTCCAGCTGATTTCACCTCGGTCCAGCGGGCGGTGAGTAATGGGTAGCTCACCGCCCTAGAGGACCAGGCCCGTGCCGGAAGGCGCGTACGTGTTCCACGCGCACCTTAAAGAGATGTCAGCGTATGAAGGGGCCGTCATGTCATAAACTAACATTTAAATGAAGATCTGGAATTAAAAATAAATTAACAATAGAATCATTACAAAAAAATAAAATTACCATTACAATCAACCACTAGGTACGTACTAGTACTAATAAGAACTAGAAAAACATAGCTCTGGAGGCATTATCCACAAAGAAAACAGCGGAATGCGTATATATGGAGAAAGGCCTAATAGAGTTTTAATAGTGGCACTAACAGCAGTGTTTCGTCGTCAGAGTTCATCGGGAAACTAAATTTACAGAGGCCAGCACATCAAGTTAGGTACCACAATCTGTCAAATTTCTTTGATAGTATTTCAACTTTATTGCAAAGACATAAGGTTCATTTTCAATTGAGAAAATTTGACAGTTAGGGATAGCTTGATGTGCTGGCGTCTGTACAACAGTATGTTGCTCGAGCCAAGCGGTTGCAGCGCTGCAGCCGCGCGAGTAACGAATAAAAAATAACGTGTATGAAGTGATATTGAAGTTCTACCCCTCAGGGGGTTAAAAAAGGTAGTCGATTTTAAAAGTGGATACTCTGCGTGTCTTGGTAAACTCAAATTGATACTTAAAACACTACTTTTTATTCCGATATTCCAATATAACCGAACTCCACGCGAACGCAGTCGTGGGCAAAAGCTAGTCATCATCTGCCTAGCCTTTTAGATAGTAATATATATAACATGTTGTTTACAAATATTTTGAACAAACATTTTCTCCCCGACTGTCCATTAGTCGATTAATAGCTGTTTAGCCTGTCTCTGTCTCTCAGACAGAGACAGCTCTATACCAGAAAAAAGGAACCAAGATCAAACAAACACGCCCCCTTTCACGAAATTGGGAGGATCTGTTGTTTAATAACAAAACACCAGAAAGAGTGAGGGTGCTACAGTCTAGCAGCAAACTATTCCTGTGATAAATAATATTTATGATAAATCAATGTTAGTCTGTGTCATTAGACTCAAATGAGTACCACTCGTCCGAATTAGCTTTTAATATTGTGTTTTACAGACTACAAACCGTATAAATACTTTGAGAAAGGTTCAACAGGTTATAAACCAAGATTACTTATAATAAATTGACGGTTATTTTAAACGCCAAGAAAGCGACTTCTTGGAAGCAATCAAAACCAGCGATTGCTTCAAAAAGTCTAGGTATTTCTATTTATAACTTGATTTACAGCCATATATTTTATTACACATAAAATTTACAGATGCAAAATGCTTTTTTAAATTACTAAAAACATGATTTATTTCATGTGTGACTTGTATTTTCTAACTTCACAAAAACCAACATGTTCTCACTCTTTCATATATATTGCTTAATGTTAATGATCTTGAACTCACACGGTAAACGTTTCGTGTTCCCGGCACAGTTAAAAGATACGCATCTACGAATCCTGGGAGGTCGCGACATAAGACCAGACGAGTATTCCTTTGTAATATCATTAATTGATTTTGACTACAGCATGCTAAGAGTATGCACGGGGTCCATGATCACTGAGTACTGGGGACTTACGGCCGCGCACTGCTCATCTCTCCGTATACCTTACTATGTGTGGTTTGCGAACTTCTCTGAGCCACCCACCAGATCAGATTTGGTTGCTGAAGTACTGGAAACCTTCATACACCCCTCGTTCCGCGTCATAGATAGAGACGACTGGCTGGTGAACAACGATATCAGTTTATTTTATTCGTTGAAGGTAAGCGTGAAGAGTTACGCCAGGTTATCATCAGTCGACCACACGGCGTTGATAGGCCTTCCAGTGATCTACGTGGGTTCTGGATGGACGGAGAAAATACAGACATCGACAAGAGACAGCTTCAGACTGATGCAGGTCGGCGAAGGAGCGGTCATCAAGTGCAGTGAGGAGATGAGAAGCAAGTCTAAATATTTAATATGTATAACCCCCAAGTGTTCTCGCAGATTGGAAAGACCTTGGCACGTGGACTCCGGCGGGCCCTTGATACATGATAATAAAATCATTGGAATCTGTTCCTTCGGGATTAAAAGCGATGTTATATCTCAGACTGGCTATACACCTATAAGCCCCTATATTGACTGGATAAATCAAGTAATACATTCCAGAGACAAACATTGACTTGACATAATAACAACCGGAATGGTCATTGGGGAAGTTATAAGCCAGACAATTTGATGCTATCAGAATCTGCATATTGATGGATGCAACCCCATTATTTTCATGATGTATCTGATCAGTGGACTATATTTTTCTAAGCATAGGCTCTAAGCCAAAGCAGCTGTTATAATGTTTATTGCCGCCAGGCCGGCCAACCAGCGAATTATATTTTGATCAACATACTTACATAAAAAATGTAAGAAAATTTGTGTGTTGCGGGCCACCCCGACGCATTCACGTTAATAAAGGCTCTTCTAATTTCTCTTGAACATTTGTTAATTATGTGAAGCAAACGTGACCCAAGAGATTGTTTGGAAATCAGTTAATAAATAAATTGTACCATTTGTAAAACGTGTTTTTTTAATGATGAACCTATGTCATAAATAATGGCGTTGATTAACCCCCCCCCCCTCCTCCCTCCCCCCGGTTTGGATCTTAATCAACGCCATTTATGACAGCCCACGATCAAGCAAACGTCTTGCTTCGCCAACTTTCTGCACATGTGCGGGGGAGAAAATTGCAGTAAAATAGTAGGTAAAGAATAATCGTTATAGGTCTAAACACGAGCGTCTATAAAAAATCTCTTACGAAAGTCTAACATATTTTTTTTCGTATTTTATTAGGTACTTACTTTTTTATAGTCTGCGTATGGAGTTGTTTCGACATAGTTTCTTTAAAAGGTACATCATTATATGTGTGGGTTCTTAACTATGTTCATAATATTATTTTGTCATTTTATCACAAATTCAGACGTCGGAAATGCAGCGTTAGTATTCAACACTCAGCTAAACGATGGCGGTCTGGAAGAGGTTAAAGAAGGCGAATACACATACGTGGTGGCACTGTTAGAGATATTTATAGGCGATGACGCTGACAATGATATATTTGGGTTCTGTACAGGGTCTTTGATAACCGAGCGGTGGGCACTAACTGCAGCGCACTGTGTCGAAAAGAGACTGGATGAAGAACTATATGTTTGGTACGACAACTTTACTATTTCGCCTTTAGAAACAAAAAAGTTTTCTAAAATATTGAAAGCTATCATGCATCCAGCATATAGCTCAAGATCCTTCTCCCTGGATTACGATATATGCTTGTTGTTTGTGCGTCAGGTGAATATAAGGAGCTATGGAATGTTATCAACGAAAGACTACACGACAATGGCAGGTGTTCCTGTGACCTATGTGAGTGGGAGCAGAACCAACAAGCCGCACAATCACACTATGAAGCTGCTGCGGTTGAATGATTCTGTGGTCACCGAATGTGATGAGGACCTAAAATTCTTGTCGAAACACGTGTTATGTATAATTCCGAAACGTTCTGACAACTGGCAACGCATTTGTTTTGGTGATTCTGGTGGGCCTGCATTATATGATGGAAAGATCATAGGAGTATGTGCCTTTGCTTTTGTGAGCAATACAGCTGTGGGTGTGTTCACCCCAGTCAGTCCTTTCATAGAGTGGATCCATGAAGTAATGCATCCGAACGTGACAGAACACAAAACTACCGAACAAAGCGTTGTACCCATCCACGTAACAAAATCTCTGATACGCAGTCAAATTAAATTAACAAGCAATTGGTATTCACGCACAAGTCATGATACCTCAAATTTAAATGAAATAAACTCAAATTTAAATGAAAAAATATGAAAATATCGAGTGGCCAATTGAACTGTTTACAACTTTTTAAGCCAGATTTTACGGTTTGGATTATTTATGCACCAATAATAATGACCATGACTATCGCATTCACCTCAGTCATTTAAAAACACCCAATTTTTCTCATTAAATCAGTTTGGATGACAAGGTGACAAGTAAGGTCATTTTGATTACCTACACAAGATTTATAAATAAACAAAATGTTTACTAGATTTTATAATTGTGGAGAAGAGCACTATTTGTTGACTCAAGGGCCCTAAATATTTTTTGTCTGACTGGTTGAGTGGATTAATGGCACCATTCTTCCTTGAAGAGGCTACACAGGATAGATGCTGCTGTTACTGCGCAATAATGTCAAGATTTTTAATTAAATCGAAAACAATCGTTCAACCTTAAAAACACTTTGTTTCAGAAAGCATGCAGTACAAAACTTAATCCAAGCTGAAATGTTTCCAAAACAGTGAATTCCAAGAAATGTTCACATTTATTGATCAGATTTGTCTGGCTAACATTTTTCTGTGAGGTTATCTAAAAGGACGTGGCGCGGTCGCTTTCGATTCGAAATTCAAATAAAGAAATCTAAGTTTGTGAATGCCTCCGCCGCCCCCACAGAAAAACGCTAACTGTTACTGCGGCGGTTTTGATGTAAATCCATATTTGTAATGTAGGTATAGGTCAAAATGCATCACTTCAAATTTTCAAATTTTTTATTCAGGTTATTCAAGTTATTCAACTGCGATGGTTTGAAATTTTCATACATTTATTAATTTCCAAACGTGTACAACCTGGCTGAGAGCAATCCTACAACTTTCATGCCATATTAACAATTGCTCCAAGTAACTTGTACTAACCATACGAACCATTATTTGTCGTTGGCTTGACTTTGAAAAAAGGCCCGAAAATGTATGGAGCCTGAATGTTGTCCTTTCTCGCGGAGCCTTTAGAAGTTAACTTTAGCCTTACGGATGCTGGAAAAGCCTTTATACTACAAGCCTATTTGCGAACTTTCGAAAAATCGAAGGAGTTTACGTTATTACCGTTTTTACTTTACGACCACATTACAAATTAGGCTACTTCGGCGCCTAAGTGTCAATGTGTTTTTGTATTTATTAAATAGGAAGTTAGAATAATTATATAATAGTGTATTTGAATTAAAACAGGAGCCAAATGGCTTTTGCTCAGGCCTCATAAAATTGTTGTTTAGCTGTGGTGACCCAGTGAAAACTGCCCTGACTTAAATAAGAGTTGTAGGTCGTGGGTTCGAACCGAAGCAGGCGCTTTACTTTGTGTAAATTGTTCCATCACCACTGCTCTCAAAACGGTAAAAAAAACATAATAATATAATATAATATCCTTGGACTTTTCACACAAGGCCATATAGTTCCAAGCTAAGCAACCTACCTGACCTAACCTGCTTGTGTTATGGTAACAAGATACTAGAGGACTAACTCAAGAAGGCGGCGAGGAATCCCTACAAAATATGCTTCTTCTTCTTCGTGTGGTTAGTGACTAACCTGGTGTCAGAGTTTTAATGCTGCCCAAGGGCCTCTAACTTAGCATCACATGCTGTTGAGAAATATCTCTCAGACATGCCGGTTTCCTCGCGATGTTTTTCTTCACCGATTTTAAGCAAGTGATAACTATACAATACGCACATGAATCCGAAAAATCAGAGGTGCGTGCGTGCGTAAGACTTGGCAGTCACACCACTAGGCTATCACAAAAGATGCTGAAAGCTTAAAACTAGCGTACGCTGGCATGTTAACTGTACCACTTCCGTTATTTAAGGATTTGGCCTGTGTGATTCAGGAGCAATAAGAAACCATTATCAAAGTTTTTATAGAAATCTACTGCCATTGGAAAACTCTCTGTCTCCAATGACAGTGAGGCGGAAGATTAGTGTTTCTAATATTGCAATTCGTATTTTTTTTATCAAGAAAATTATTACTTTTTGTTCAGGTTAATAAATACATACTTATTATTTTTATTCTAAATAAATGTCTGATTTTATTTCATCTTTTTACAAAGTTATTTATAAATTTTAAACCATGCATTACAAAGATGTATTACATAAATGAAAACTGATCTTATTAACACTAATATAAATGCATGCGATCTTTCCAACTATATAATAGCAGAACAATGTACTGTAAATAAGTGTGTAAATGGTTATAGCTGGGTTCAAAAATAAACTTCATTTACGGAGAACAATAATGTAATATTACTGTACGTTTTAGTCGTTGTGTACTTTTATAAACGTGTAATTACTTGAATAAACGTGTTATGATATATTACTGTGACCTAGTCAAAAAACAAGAGTAAAAATATTAAATAGTTTTCATGAATTTCCTGAAACTTGTTGACGTTAAAAAAAAGTAAATAGTATAAAAAGTAGTAGTCTATAGTTTATTTTTTTACCAATATCTCGATTATACATTATTTATACCTATTTACAATGAAATGAGCGTTATTGAAGTTTAAACGTTTTTATTTTTTGCTGAAAAGTTGAAGTTGTCATTTATCTCTTATACGTTTATTCGGTGGGGCCATCGATATGATAGAAGTTTCTATAATTTTACAGGACAAAAAAGAACCAAGACAACATTATAAAAATAGTCTTTATTTCATCGCACCCATCTTCTTGACATAAACAAGTTCTAAGTAAACATTTAATAGAAAGTCTAACGAACTTACTCGTAAGAAATGTGATTATCGATTGATGTGAACGTCACTTACAGACAAGTTCGTTGGACTTTGTAATAAACTTCAGTGATTCGCCCTTCGAGATTACACTTGTTTACTTGTAGATGTTTAGAGTCTCACGAAATAGTAAAACGAGAACTATCTACTTATATAATTCAGGGAGAAAAGTTAAACCCAAACATAAATATATTATATATTTATTATACCTTACAAATTTATTTAAAACACAAGACTTGAAAATCAAATAGATTTCAAAAAGAAAATAATATCATTAGCATTCGTGAGTATTCAGCTGCGTACGGTTAGACTGGAAGCTGACCAATATCGCTGGGAAAAAGCTAGGTTGATTGATCGAGGCCGCCTTACAAAGGGACCGAGCAAAAGCATCTGAGGTATCTGCTACTTATCTGTTAGAAAACTTTGCAAAAGTTTCCGGTTTTCCTAATATTATCTATGCTAATCCTGAGCCTATTAGCGGCAGACGGTAGCTGCGTGACGCGTACTGTGAGAGCTAAAGACAGTTGTGTTTATACCGCTGTCACTCAGGATGGACTTAATGCTTGTGAACTCACAATATTGAAAGGCTTCTTAAAACTAATTAATAAGATTTTCTCTTGTCTGCCGATACCGTTAAATTTAATAAATCTTCTACAGAACGTAATAATACTTTTGCCGTCTTCATTTTGTCTGCGTATTTCTCTACAATAAATGTTTATAATCTTGCTAATAGAACTAGGAAAAATCTAAAATAAACCAAAGATGCGGAATTTGCCATAATAGCAAAAAGTCCATAATAGAACAGCACCGACTTATTGTTTAGGGGCATTTATTTATTTTAAAATGTTATTCTAATAATATTCTTCCTATACATACTGCATTGTCAATGAAGCCAAGTTGGGACACACAGGGGCTACTTCAATGATGTCTTAGTTATTTTCCACAATTCATCTTATTCTCCGTTCGTTTTACAATTTTACCTGTTAGCTTTTACGTATGCACGGTCCTGTTGTTTCAGCACACTAGCGCGGCCGGGCGTGGACGCCACGGATGGTTCTTTTTGAAACGTCTCGCGAGTCGCATTTTTGACTCAGTCAAAGTCAAAGTCAAATGAAGTGTGTGAAAGAAAGTGCCTTTCTTGTGCCTATTTGAAATAAGTTCAAATAGGCACAAGAAAGGCACTTTTGAACGTCAAAAATGAACAAGAAATAGAATTGATTCTAGTCGCCCCTTCCAAACGGTAGTTTCGTGTGGAGGAGAGTGGGCAAGAAACTCCACCGCTAGTCTTTTAATTTTTTTTTACAATATATTGTATACATGAGACAACAGATTGATGTCACTCTCTCAATAATCCAGCATAACATCGATTGTAAATCTACCCAAAGTCTATAGATAGCCCTGCTTGACGCAACACATATAATACCTAAATGAATCTTACCCAGAAAAAAAAATCCTGTACAGGATATTACGGATCAATAGTAAGAGTAGTGATACGTTTCACAGTAAAATAGGACCCTCTTATGGACCTCCTTAGCGGGGTGGCCTGAGACACGCTGTCGGTCCTGCCGACTCGCCCTCTCGGAGTGGATGGTTGAAGGGTTAGCTAATATTGTCTGGACAATGACGCATCAGGCGGCGGCTAGTTTTAAAATATTGACCAAAAATCGTTTAAAGGTCTTCAAATCTTAGGACCTTTAAATAGAAATAAACATCAATCTCATCATCATCAACTTCATCATTTGCCTAGCCTTTTCCCAACTTTGTTTGGTTAAGCTGTCAGTCTAACCGGATGCAGCTAAATACTAGTATTTTAAATGGAGCGACTGCCTATCTGACCTCCACAACCCAGTAACTGGGCTATACGATACCCCTTGGTAAGACTGGCTGTCAGATTTTTCGGTCTTCTGACTACCCGTTACGACTGTCAAATATGCACAAATGACAGCCGGGACCAACGGCTTAACGTGCTTTCCGAGTCACTTTGGAGTCTCGTTATGTAAAGATGGTCACCCATCCACGGCCAACCCCGGCAAGCGTAGCTTAACCTGATGGATCGACCTGTGCGGCTGTTCGAACTTAGCCAAGGTCCTCTCAATCTCAATCGCATCATAATCGTTTCATTTAAAATTCATTTCAACGAGCAATGCCAATCTAGGTAGGTATTGGTTTTAACAACACACTTTACACTTTTTCCTGACAGATGCAGCACTCCGGTTACATAATCCCAATTTATTAAAAAGTTTATTTCCTTTTAATCTCGCTTTTAAGCTCATAAAGGTTGAAATGGACACCCCTAATGGACACTACTAATGGAAGCACGGATTAGGAATGCCACTCCGAAGGGTGTAGACTATCAAATTAGCCAGATACAGTTCGCAAAATAGTGTATACTATGCTAGTGTTGTGCATTCAAATGTCGGTAGGCACTGTAAAGCTTCAATGAAACACGAATCTATAATAATTAAAGCTTCCGCGTCCTTGTTTTGGGTGAACGGCGGCTTTAAGACCGTTACGGATTTATGACCATTTTATATATATAGGTACATTGTTTTTTAATTTTGACATGCTTGCATATTCTTTGACATTAATTATTTTAACTTTATTAATCTAATTTTGTATGCCTATCGGCGGGACATGGTTCGTACAATAGATATTTATAGTGAAAAACACCTGTAATCACCTATGTTCACAAAATAAATAAATTGAAATTGAAATTGAAGACGAACTTTGATTTAGAATCAGAAAAGAGTAGATTAGACAGACGGCTGCCACAGCTGACAACTGACAGCTGTAAATAGTTATAATATAGCGAATTAATAATGTTTTACGACGTATTAAGTATTATTGATCTAATAACCATAAAGCATAATCAGCCAATCATATTCTCATAGCTGGGACACAGTGCTCCTCTCCGTTACAGGGAATGAGCCCAGTGCGTGTTGGCGGACGTCATATGTTTTCAATTCTTGGTTCTAGGATTTTCATGCCAGTTTCCTCACGATGTTTTCTTTCACAATTTTGAAAGCAGTGGTTATGAAATAATTTACACAAAATAAAGTGCCTGCTTAGGTTGTAATCTACGAGCTTTTACTCATAAGTCGCGGCCGCTACCCCTGGGCTACCGCTGCTCTTTAAATTAATGTATTAATAATATTATTCTATTAAACAGTTGACAAGGTGTAAGAGAACTTGTGTTTTGAATTTATTTTGTTGCCCTCGGCAGCTGCACCGGTCCATTTGCGTGAGAGGGGAACTGGACGCGCCGGATTAAAAAATATAAACATGTCTGCCCAAATTAGCCGGCCCGTTGAACGCACAGTCAGGGAAAATAATTATTCAGCAAATTGACATCCCACGCCATTTTATTGCAGTATAGCATTTCATGGAACTGTAAAAGAATGAGTCGTAATCCACACTATCCACACTAATATTATAAATGCGAAAGTAACTCTGTCTAGTCTGTCTGTTACCTTTTCACGCCTAAACCACCCAACCGATTTTGCTGAAATTTGGTATGTAGATAGTTTGCATTCATGAGAAGGACATAGGCATATTATTTTTTGGAATTTCAACCCCTAAAAGGGTTACAAGGGGTGGCAAAGTTTGTATGAGAAAAATATTTTTATTGCACATTTTTGCTAGGGTAGGTAGGGTAGGTAGGGTAGGTAGGGTAGGTAGGGTAGGTAGGGTAGGTAGGGTAGGTAGGGTAGGTAGGGTAGGTAGGGTAGGTAGGGTAGGTAGGGTAGGTAGGGTAGGTAGGGTAGGTAGGGTAGGTAGGGTAGGTAGGGTAGGTAGGGTAGGTAGGGTAGGTAGGGTAGGTAGGGTAGGTAGGGTAGGTAGGGTAGGTAGGGTAGGTAGGGTAGGTAGGGTAGGTAGGGTAGGTAGGGTAGGTAGGGTAGGTAGGGTAGGTAGGGAAGGTAGGGTAGGTAGGGTAGGTAGGGTAGGTAGGGTCGGTAGGGTAGGTAGGGTAGGTAGGGTAGGTAGGGTACGTAGGGTAGGTAGGGTACGTAGGGTAGGTAGGGTAGGTAGGGTAGGTAGGGTAGGTAGGGTAGGTAGGGTAGGTAGGGTAGGTAGGTAGGGTAGGTAGGGTAGGTAGGTTAGGTTAGGTAGGGTAGGTAAGGTAGGTATCATAGTTGAGACAGGACAACGTCTGTCGGGTCAGCTAGTTTGAATATATGTTTAACTAGCTTCTGCCCGCGACTTCGTACGCGGACCCTGTTGCTTATGCCAGCGACAACGGGGTCGCCATTTATGTTATTTTTTATTATTTTTTCCATTTAAATCTTTTATCACACTGAGCTTTAGTTTTATTTCATTCCAACAACCACCAAAACATAAAGTCCATTTGTCATCGTTTTCATTTTGGTAACCGCATTATTATATTCCCCACTTGTCTCTAGAGACCTAGAAGTCGATGCGTAGATACGGTTGGAACTCAAGCACAATTCTCTTTCCGTGAACGTCTCTGACTCGCGAGACAATACAATGACATGACGTTCACGATCAGCGGTCCGTCGCGAATCATATTCTTCACTGGTCTCTAGAGACCTAATGAATACGCTGAGAACGCAGGCGTGCTTCGCGACCCGAAGAGGTTTCCACGGAGCGAGTTGCAGCCTAATGTTCTCGAACAGCATCAAGTCTCTCCTGAAGCTCTTCGGTAGATTCTTGGGATCTTATGACCCTCAATCTTTTAGCTCTTTTGGAACATTGGGAAAGATTTGATCTCTTTCTAGGCATGGTCATAGTTTTATTGTGAAGATACCTGATCAATAAAAATCTAAATTAAAATGACTGCTCCCCTGCGTTACCGGGTAGGCTACCGTGTCACGAAGATAAATGGAAAAGGAAATTAAATACTCAAACAACATAAGCGCGAAGGCATATCCATACGATAAAATAAAAATATAAATAGGGGTTTTGGCCAGTAGAGTCAAATTTTCAATGATATACCATCATCATCGAAAATCAGTCCTAAACTGTTACCGCCTTCACCGCGTGCAGGTACTCCCAGTTTATGTTATTTTATAATTACACAGTAAAATTAGTGATAGCTTTGATTTCCACATCAGATGTTTCTAATCTTCGATTTTTATAAGTCAACTGGAAATGCCCATCAGATTGAACAACTTTTGCTTAGACGTCATTCCTAAATGTGTTATGTTGTAGCTAGGCTCTTGGAGTTCCACAACAGGTATTCCAGATCCTCGATTTTTATAAGTCAACAGAGAGCGCTCATCAGATTGAACAACTTTTGCTAAAACGTCATTCCTATATGTGTTATGGTGTAGCTAGGCTCTTGGAGATCCACAACAGGTGATCCAGATCTTCGATTTTTATAAGTCAACAGGAAATGCCCATCAGATTGAACAACTTTTGCTAAGACGTCATTCCTATATTTGTGTTATAGTGTAGCTAGGCTCTTGGAGTTCCACAACAGGTGTTCCAGATCTTCGATTTTTATAAGTCAGCAGGAAATGCTCATCAGACCGAACAACTTTTGCTAAGACGTCATTCCTATATGTGTTATGGTGTAGCTAGGCTCTTGGAGTTCCACAACAGGTGATCCAGATCTTCAATTTTTTACGTCAACAGAGAGTGCTCATCAGGCTGAACAACTTTTGCTAAGACGTCATTCCAATATATGTTATAGTGTAGCTGGGCTCTTGGAGTTCCACATCAGGTGTTCCAGATCTTCAAATTTATTCTCTCAGCAGTAAAAGCTCATCACTTAGAACAATTTTTGCTATGGTATCTAAAGCTGAAGTTTTGTTTGTTTTTTTAGGGTACCTTAACAGGAAAAAACGGAACCCTTAAAGGATCACTTTGTCGTTTAATTTATATCACAATCAATTGAAAGGATGGAGATTACAATACCGGACACAAGATCTCTATTTACTGTATTGTGAAGTACCCTAAAGTTCCCATTGAGATGTATAACATTCATTCCATAGCTGTGTGGTCGAACAAGAATTGATTGAAGCGAATCTGGTCTAAACAATTCAACGGTCTGTTTTACCTTTGATTTTGAAATTCATGGCTTCGATTTTATTTTTGATCCGCATCTCAATGTCTGCTATCTGAGCAGGGTGGCACACTAGGTGGGAGTGGGAGGGTGCTGTTTCCAACGTTACACGTATATTATTGATTTTGTTTATTGCCCTCACATGGTTTGAGCAATTTTCCATTAGGATGAATTCATATTTGATTTACCTTTCACATCATTTTAATAAATTCGCTTTTCGTGTCTGTCTCGCAAAAAACTTTGATGTGGTTTTTATTATCATTTTCTGGGAAGTTTTACTGTACATAATATTATGATGACACATTAATTTGTTAATATTATAGAAATTACGATGTTTTCTGAAGTCGTAAAAATGGAAGCAGGTGGCGAGTTTAATAGATCTCCAATGTTTTTTTTTTTATATTGCTTGTTTGTAATGTTCAAATAGTTCGTTTTGGTCAATTGAATTGTACGCTTCTGCACTTTGTTGGAAAACGATATTTTGCATAAATTCGTAGGTAGGTACTGCATTGCAAAAGTTTTGATTGTCTTTGAAAGGTGGAAAATTCGATGGAGGAGGGCGGCGCTTTTGAAGAACCCTTTCAATATTGAGTTGTTGTGTAGGTAATGCCTTAATTAAGTCCATCCGAGTGTTAGTAATTGCAGATGGTACTAATTAGTCACAGTTTGTGGTGGGGACGGCAATTCACCTGTCAAACTTCCCTCACGAATATCTAATTAATGGCAAGGCAATAGCTTATTACTTAAATTAGTGAGTTTGTTAACTTCCGGTGGCAGCGACAGTTGTAAAGGTGGAAATTACGTCAAGGGTATCTAGTGAGTCATGGAGTAAAGAAAGCTATTTTTTCATGGCATGGCCCTCTCTAGGTGGTTATTATTATACGGAAATTCCGTAATGATAGGTAAGGCACAGACTACCACACAACACAGTTGAAACAGTGATTATTTTTTTAATTAATGTAATGTAGGACTGCACAACAGGAGTGTATTTGTGACGGGATTTGAATAAAACAAGACATAAAGAGACGCAGATGAGGAGGTGGGGGATAATCTACCGAAAGTTTGGCGAAGAACCACTTTAGATAGGAATATGTGGAGGGAAATAGAGGAGGCCTATTTCACAAGAAATCCTAACTTGGTAGCTTTTTTTTTAAGGCTGGGAAATCATCCAATGACTTCTCCCGCTCTGGGTGGAGGGGAAAGGAGTGTCAGACTCTTACTGACTAAAACCCATCCATGTTCCTTCCTTAGCCCATGTTCCGGGTTAGCGGTAACCCTTTCGAACAATCCCGCTTACCCGGCAGGCTTGGCCCTGAGGGGCCCCTTCATATGCTGACATCTCTTTGAGGCGCGCGTGGAACATATACGCGCCGTCCGGCATGGGCCTGGTGCTGATCGGACGGTGAGTCACCCATTTCTCACCGTCCGCAGGTCCGCGCCTACCTACGGTTATTAAAATGCCAATCCGAAAGTTAGAACCGTTCAATATCAGTTCAAAACAATGGCCTGCATATATACGGCGGGTTAATCAGATAACAGTCGTAGGCGAAGCCACCTATTCGCTGATGTGTGACCTGTGTTCCCCTGACTTCCCCGAGAACAAACCTTACGAAGAATTGGTGAAGCTAGTTTCCGATCACTTGGAACCGCAGCGATCCGAGATCGCCGAGCGCCACGTGTTCCGGCTGCGGCGGCAACGGATCGGCGAACCCTTGATGGAGTATTTACAGGCACTTAAACATCTAGCAACAACTTGTAATTTTGACAAATATAAGAAGTGTTCTACGCTCGAGGAAAATCTAAGAGATCAGTTTGTTTCGGGTTTGACAAATGACGCAATGCGTTCGATAATATTCGCCGAAAGGAAAATATAATACAAGGAGGCGGTGGAGTTAGCACTAGCACTGGAGGCTTCAGAGAAGCACGCGGAGGTGAGCGGCAGCACGGTGCCGACGACTACCTCAGGTGCCGGTGGCGAGGCAGGTGAAGACCAGCACTACACACGCGGGGGGGCGAGGTCGTCGCCACGGCACTTTGTAAGTTTTTATTCAAGTATTGTAACTGTCAACATGCAACTACTGGATGAACAACTACTGCATGTACTAACGCTTGGCGCAGGAGCGGCAAGTGACCGCTGCGGGCGGCACGAAGCGCGCGCTGGCGCTGGGCGACGCGGTGCTGGCCCGCGACTACACCGTGAGGGGGGACAAGTGGTTGTCGGTAACAATAGTCGACCAGACTGGACCGGTCTCGTACAAGGTAGACGTTAGACGTGGAGTCGGTTGGCGTAGACATGTCGATCAAATCGTGCCCGTACATAACAAGAACCGCCACTCGTTATCGCGTACTAGCATAGTATCCGAGAGCAAAGATTTATCCTCAGACCGAGAGATTCCTTCGGTCTGTGAGGAGGCAGAAGACACATTTGAGGACGCGTCTGACGGCATTGGTGGGAAGTCACAGACCACTGGTACTGAAGCGGCATCTGGGCCGGAGACACCACCACCACCGCCAGATGCGTCTGCTCGTGCTCTGCGGGCTTATAATCGGGCTCGACTAGGAGTCCCTAAATAACATGCTTTATTGTTAATTGTTCATTCAATATTTTAGATTATGCCTTAGCTTAAAGGGGAGAAATGTACCGTTGTTGCGGGTATGATATTTGTATGGTGGTGGGTAGATTGATAACTTGTTCAATAAATTAGTGTATCGCTAACCCTCGCCTTTCATTGACGCTGCAAAAACTTACAGCTGCCAAATTTTAATTGCCACCCAAACACATTCAACCACAACAACCAACATTGAGGGCTTAATGGATGGGGCCGCCAGTGCCTAAGCCTCCACGCATGCCACCGAGATGGACCGCCATGCTCCGCGCTAACAGAACCGGATGCCACGTCGATAGCCAAAGTAGACAATCCCAACACACAGGCGGGTAAACTACAGTTTTTTCATCACCAATCCAATCACAAATGATCCTGTGGTGTTATCTTGAGTTAACGGTTTGCAAAACCCAAATTCGAACAATATATCCCAACCTATATCTTATCCACATAATAATCCTAAGTCTGATGCAGATGAATGGCTCATAACTAAACAAATTATCTTCTTATTATTGGGTAGTCAGAAGCCCGGAAGTCTGGCAGCCAGTCTTGATAAGGGTTATTGTATTACCCAGTTACTGACTGGATTGTGGAGGTCAGATAGGCAGTCGCTCCATGTAAAATACTGGTATTTAGCTGCATCCGGTTGATTGGAAGCCGACCCTTATGTAGTTGGGAAATTGAATCGGGGGTCCGGAATAGCAGAATAACTATTAAAAACACTGGAAAATTTACGAAAAAATGAAATAAAAGAAAAAACATTTTCCCAAATACAATGTTCAGCGGTTTCCTTTTTTTGTTGTGGCAGGGGTGAGAGGTTTTAGTCAGTAAAAGTCTGACACTCCCTTCCGCTCCCCCGAGCGAGAGAAGTCATTGGATGATTTCCCAGCCTGAAAAAAAAAATGGGTGAGAGGTCGGTATTCATTGTTTGGATTGACCAGTGCGGAACCCCAATCTTAACCCCATTGAGCAAATCTGGGACCTCTTAAAAAGGCGAGTACGATCAGGGGGCCTACCATAAACTTTTAAAATATTTGCCAAGTGCAGGGCAGTTCAACTGGGCATGTTAACCTGACAGGTTTTGTGTTTGTACCATGAATATTTCCCGCTGACCTGCATCATGTCAACTTTTGACCTGCTACATAGTCTCTGGTCAGTGTGCTGGATTATAAATAAACGTTCTAAAATACTTTACCGGTTTTACGGTTTTAATAGAAATGAAATAAGTTTTTATAATAACAGTTTAAAATAAGAGAGTAGTCATAGAAACTTTGTTCCACGGCAAAAAAAGAATTTATCATTACTGATTATGAGAGCGAACGCCCTTCTTGCCACAAAAACTTGAAGTAAAAAGTTAATACTTCACATTTATTTTCGAACGAATTTAGAACCTACATGTCAAAGGGTATTAAGTACAATTTTTCAATTTATTTTGAAATTCAAGTGGATTCGTTTTTGTTTACTTTAAACATAAAGGTACTTAGCCTTTTTTTTTTAAGGCTGGGAAATCATCCAATGACTTCTCCCGCTCTGGGTGGAGCGGAAGGGAGTGTCAGACTCTTACTGACTAAAACCCATCCATGTTCCTTCCTTAGCCCTTTATGTTCCGGGGTAGCGGTAACCCTTTCGTACAATCCCGCTTGCCCGGCAGGCTTGGCCCTGAGGGGCCCCTTCATATGCTGACATCTCTTTGAGGCGCACGTGGAACATATACGCGCGGTCCGGCACGGGCCTGGTGCTGATCGGACGGTGAGTCACTCACCGTCTGCAGGCCCGTGCCTACGGTGGCCGGGGGTCGTCACGTGGCTCCCGACGCCCGGGGCGTCTCCCGCGGCGGCTGGGACGGGAAGACCTTTCTCTTTCCCATCCCGCCACCAAAGGTAATCAGCCTTAAACTTTTAACTCAAATCAATACAGATATTTGTTTTGTGGCCGTGTCTGTGAGTGGTAGGCAAAGAGTGGCTTTTGTGACTATGGATTTAAGACAAGTTTCTTACGAACAATTGGAATATGTAAGATGTTTTGTATATTAACAGGGATACTGTAATAGGCTATAATAAAAGCTCGGAAAATGACTCAAAAATGTGGATTGAGGTGGCTGAAAATCTAAATTCTGTGTTAGGTGTGCTGAAAAGGATTGAAAAACTTGGATAGCTGTAAGTTTTTAATTAATTAAAATTATCAAGGTAATATAATATTTCTCAACAGCATGTGATGCTAAGTCAGAGGCCCATGGGCAGCACTAAAACTCTGACACTGGTTAGTCACTAACCACACGAAGAAGAAGATCAAGGTAATTGCCTGACATAATTATATTAATTATTAATTAAACCATAAATACTATTTAAATATCGATCTGCCCAGCCTTTTCTCAATTAATTAATTAATAATTATTTAATTAATAATTAATTAAATAATTAATTAATTTTCTTTTTTTTTATGACCTGAAACACAGGTTTTAATTAAACCTAGATCAGGCAGAACACTACACTAAACAAAGAAAAATTTTACCTCACTTGTAATTATGTAAACCTTAATTTAGACTTGACTTAATTCTTGAATAAATAAATTTATTATTATATTATAATTATGTTGGGGTTGGCTTTAATTCTAACTGGATACAGCTGAATACCAGTATTTTACATGGAGAGAGATTCTTTGGAGTATCATCCAGTTACTGGGTGGTGGAGGCGTGGGTTGTGGAAGACGACCCTTAAAACTATCAAAATCCATGAATAACGGGTATGGGAGGCCGCCGTAGGTTCTACGAATGCAGCCTAAAACCTCAGGTATACCAAACTTCTTAAAAAATCTGAAATAAGTTAATGACAGTTGTGCTGTCACATCTATACATTCAGAATAGAATAAAATACCGAGTGACGCAGTACCTGTCACATGATCACCAGTTACCATATTATACCACCATACATACCTCCGAACCAGTTACCTCACCACCTTTTACCACATACCACCGAACCAGTACCTTACCACGTTTTGACAACCCCGCAAGAAACAGTGAGAGTGAAGCAATCATCATGATAAAGAAATTATAAATGTAAACACCGATGCGGCACGAGCGTCATCACAACGCCGCGCCGCACACGTTCGCCGGTTTACTTCGGAAGGAGCGGTTTGTAAGCGCAAGCAGAGCAAGCAGAAAGCACCCTCCGCGTCTTCACTGCACACGTCGGGACCTCGCAGATGGACACATGACGCTGACGACACACGCGTCCCGCGGATCGGCAGGCAGTCTTCTCTCGACGGCGGCACCTGGGGGCAAGGAACATATTCCTGGGGGAAAAGGACCGCGCTCGACGCGCGACTCCTATTTATGCCTTCCTGCCGCCCTTCGGCGCGCCGCTATTGGTCAAAAATGATTGGACAGTGAAACTTGTTATTGTATATAATAGTGTATTTTAGAAATTAAAGCAGTCTGTTAAAGTCAGTTATTCAATTCTTTGTGACGAGTTATTATTTCCAAGTACCTATCAACCCCGTGCATGCCCAACCACTAAAACCTGATTACTAAAATCAAAAGAATTTCACTAGACTAGCTGAGAATTTTATTTCTTTTCAGCGAAAATGTAGTAGGTAGATTAAGCATTCTATTACTTGTGCTACTGCATGTGATTCAATACTGTTTGCTGCGCAATAGAATGTGCTGCGATGTCATCCGTTGGTCTTTAATAAGAACTATTCGCGCAAAAAGATAATGCTATGCTGTTATAACCTGAAATAAAGTAGGCACACATTCAAGAACTTATATTATTATGATAATTAAACGGATAAATAGAAGTGTAGAACCTTGACCTCAATCGGCAAATCTGTTGATTTAGTAGGGCGTGGCATGAAAGATTGTAGCTCACAGAGCGCAGTGCAAGCGCTTTGGTGAGCCTATATCGTTTAATAAAAGCATTGTCCAGCATGTCAAATGGTTAGATCGAGTTTCTCAAAATGTTTCTTTGAATTTTAGCCATTTGTTTAGCTCTGTTGCCACGACTATCATCCTCAAGAAACTCGAAAATTTCATCTTCATCACACATCTAAAATAAATGGTAAACACATTGCTCATAGAGGTTTTCTATGTATTTCAATACTTTGAAATAACGACAGAATTATTTTGTGTACACACTTTTAGGATAAATTAGCTTTTTCTATTTAAATTTAATTAAAACAGGTCAATAGTTGTTACTTTCACAAAGCTGCAAATTATGACGGCAGGGCAGTTCAATTGTTGAATGTTTAAATGTCAAAAACCCTACATGGTAAGGATATGTTGCAGGCCAGCCTGCTGAAATGCTGTCACGTAGTCACTCACCGGTTTAGACCACGTGATCGCTGACTGGCTATAAGAGTTTATGGTAGGACCCCGGGGGTCCTACCATAAACTCTTATAGCAGGTCAATTTTAGACGAAAAATAACCTGCCGTGTTAGTTTGTACCATGAACTCGACAAGCAGCAGGCCAGTCAGCGATCACGTGGTCTAAACCGGTGAGTGACTACGTGACAGCATTTCAGCCTGCAACATATCCTTACCATGTAGGCTTTTTGACATTTAAACATTCAACAATTGAACTGCCCTGCCTTCATAATTTGCAGCTTTGTGAAAGTAACAACTATTGACCTGTTTTAATTAATTTTAAATAGAAAAAGCTAATTAATCCTAAAAGTGTGTACATAATATAATTCTGTCGTTATTTCAAAGTATTGAAATACATAGAAAACCTCTATGAGCAATGTGTTTACCATTTATTTTAAATGTGTGATGAAGATGAAATTTTCGAGTTTCTTGAGGATGATAGTCGTGGCAACAGTGCTAAACAAATGGCTAAAATTCAAAGAAACATTTTGAGAAACTCGATCTAACCATTTGACATGCTGGACAACGCTTTTATTAAACGATATAGGCTCACGAAAGCGCTTGCACTGCGCTCTGTGAGCTACAATCTTTCATGCCACGCCCTACTAAATCAACAGATTTGTCGATTGAGGTCAAGGTTCTACACTTCTATTTATCCGTTTAATTATCATAATAATATAAGTTCTTGAATGTGTGCCTACTTTATTTCAGGTTTTAACAGCATAGCATTATCTTTTTGCGCGAATAGTTCTTATTAAAGACCAACGGATGACATCGCAGCACATTCTATTGCGCAGCAAACAGTATTGAATCACATGCAGTAGCACAAGTAATAGAATGCTTAAATCTACTACATTTTCGCTGAAAAGAAATAAAATTCTCAACTAGTCTAGTGAAATTCTTTTCATTAATAATCAGGTATTTTATTCTATTCTGAATGTATAGATGTGACAGCACAACTGTCATTAACTTATTTCAGATTTTTTAAGAAGTTTGGTATACCTGAGGTTTTAGGCTGCATTCGTAGAACCTACGGCGGCGTCCCATACCCGTTATTCATGGATTTTGATAGTTTTAAGGGTCGTCTTCCACAACCCACGCCTCCACCACCCAGTAACTGGATGATACTCCAAAGAATCTCTCTCCATGTAAAATACTGGTATTCAGCTGTATCCGGTTAGAATTAAAGCCAACCCCACATAATTGAGAAAAGGTTGGGCAGATCGATATTTAAATAGTATTTATGGTTTAATTAATAATTAATATAATTAAGTCAGGCAATTACCTTGATCTTCTTCTTCGTGTGGTTAGTGACTAACCAGTGTCAGAGTTTAAGTGCTGCCCATGGGCCTCTGACTTAGCATCACATGCTGTTGAGAAATATTATATTACCTTGATAATTTTAAATAATTAAAAACTTACAGCTATCCAAGTTTTTCAATCCTTTTCAGCACACCTAACACAGAATTTAGATTTTCAGCCACCTCAATCCACATTTTTGAGTCATTTTCCGAGCTTTTATTATAGCCTATTACAGTATCCCTGTTAATATACAAAACATCTTACGTATTGTAGATGGCGCTGCCATAACGTAAACAATAAGCTCTCGACAATTTATTATAAAAAAAATAGTTATTGCCACAATAGTGATGTTAAAAGTGTCTAAAAGCGTTAAATAGCATTCAAATTACATGAGTTATTGTTATCTCGAACTTTGGATAAAGTAATACGCAATTATAATAAGTGTTGTAAATCTCCAGTGTTTGTGTGAACATTGCAAGAAATAATGAAAGAACATACAAATTAAGCTATAAAAACATTGACATTAGTGCCATGAACAAAATTTATTTCGTGACAATTGATTAAAAGACAGTGAACAGTGTGTTAAACTTAATTAACTAATTATCAAATCGTTATTTTTTATTCAAAATTCTAATTTGTCGGTAAAACAGTGTAACACTAACAGCGACATCTATCAGTGAATAGCAGAATCACAGACATTTCATTTTTTGACACTGACTTTTAATGTGACAAGTGGTGACAAGTCAAGTGAAAGGGTTGCCATAAAATACTTTTCATTTTACCCCGGAAACGAGTGTTACCAGCAAATAAAAAATCTGATCATATTAGGGAAAATTTGCTGCCAAAGTAAAAAAAATAAATAAATAAAAAATAATTATACATTAAAATTAAGATTAACCTACGGCTACAACTAAACGTTTACTAAATGGAGTACGATCAGCAAACAGATAATATAACTTATAGAAAACCACAACGATCAAGTTCACTTTGTGACATATCTTCAAATGGATCACTCTTCGATACGACAATGTTAAGCCTTCCAAATACCTCAATAAATGAAACGCAAAATAATAAAGACTTGTATGAAAAAATAAAACAATTACAGGAAGAACTATTAAGTGCAAATCAAGAGATAGAAAATTTAAATTTAGAAAATACTAATTTAAAATGTGAATTAGGAAAATGTAAACATGTTATAGAGACTTATAAAATAGTAGCAACCTCCAAGATTACATTGACACCAAAATCAGGAAGAAAGAAACGTCATGCGAAAACACCAAACACAAATAATACATCTCAACTACCAGCTGTAAAACATAAACATCACCAACCTTTAGAGAAAATGGACTTTTCAACTGACTGCTCAACTCCACAAAATCAGAAACAAAAAGGATCTAATAATATTATAGTTAACAATAATAATTCAAAGCTACACTCAAATTGTGTGGTAAAACCTAAAGTATGTATACTGAGCAGTAATAAAAATAACAACATGCTATCAGCTGCTGAATATACATTTGAAGATAAGTACGATCTATGCCACTACTTGAAGCCTCATGGAAATACAGAAGATCTCCTTAACGGACTGTACACGAAGTTAAAGAACTACACTATGAACGACTTCTGTGTGGTATTTCTTGGCGAAGAAGACTTTAAGAGAACCAACAACTATTATGATATTATATTCCACCTAAGAAATACATTACAAGCTGTACAGCATACTAATATTATAATATGTTTGCCCACCTATAAATATCCCTTTGATACGAGCTTATTCAACTGTCGAGTGGAAACATTTAACAATCTTCTTTACCTGGATGTATTGACACATGGATATGCATATCTTTTAGACAGTAATCTCAATCTACAGTATGACTACACCATGTTTAAAACCTATTCAGGATCTATAAATCAGCATGGACTACGTACTGTTTTTAAGGATTTATTGGACTTGATTACTGACATTACACAAAACATTAACATGGAATGTAACCAGAAAGATAAAGACGTAGATAATGAACGTAACCACAATTTTTTTCTTGACTAATTATATATATATTATGCACCAGAATATTGCAGGATTGCTATCGAAGTCTAACGCGCTTACGGTCTGCCTACAAGAGTTAACAGAAAAAAATACGCGCGTAGATATTTTATTAATCACAGAACACTTCATGATGGAAAGCTATGAACAGCATCTAAACATACACAACTACTGCTTGGCTGCTTGTTTCTGTAGGAAAGAGAGCAAGAGAGGTGGAGCATGCATCTTAGTTAGAAACGGACATCAATGGAGAGAATTACCCAAAATAGCCAAAATATCTACAACTGGTGTTTTTGAATGTTGCGCCATCGAACTCACTAACTACAAAATCGTTTTCGTTTGTATATATAGGGTACCAAATCCTAATAACTTTCATGAGTGTATGGATAAATTGGAAATGATATTACGTATTTTAGTACAAAAATGCTATAAAAATATTGTTTTAGCGGGAGATTTTAATATTGACGTGTTAAAAAGAAATAATCAATGTATTGAATTTGAAAATTTATTGTTAAGTTATAATTTAAATCTTGCACTTTATCAACCAACTCGCCTTAAGACATGCATTGACAACTTTGCGCATAACTTTAACAAGTCGTGCAGCGCTTCAGTGTTAGAATTAGCATTATCTGACCACACGGCGCAAATACTTAAATGTCCTATTAATATAACTAGTACTATAAATCAATGGCGAACCCTTAAACGGGACTATAATGAAGAACATATTGACAAATTTAAATCGTATTTAAGTAGCTTAACTTTTTCAGAGGTTTTTGAAGCCAATGGAACAAATGTAGCATATAACGCATTTATAGACATATTTTCATTCTTATATAAGCAGTGTTTTCCTAAAAAACTTATTTCTGTAAATTTATTTAAAAAGCAGAAATGGATATCACGCGGTATAAAGACTTGCAGCAAAAAGAAGCGCCAATTATTATGGCAGGCCCGATTAAAACCAACTCAACAAAATAAGGACCGGTTTAAGAATTATTCTAGGTTATATAGAAAAATCATACAGTTAACTCAACGCGCACAAAACAATCACAAAATAACAACATCAAAAAATAAGTCGAAAGCTACTTGGCAAATAGTAAATCAAAACAAACTAAACATACCAAAGAACTATATTAATACGATTCAAGAAAATGACACAGCTATTGTAGATCCCAAACATATTGCAAATTTATTTAACAACTACTTTATTGATAAGATTCAACCGAGAATTAATTCCGGGACCAATGTCACAAATCACATTTTGAACAGAAAAAACTCCATGTTTATGGCCCCGTGTTTACCACAGGATGTACTGAAAATAATTTCAAGCCTTAATAATACTTATAGCACAGGATATGATGGTATACAAACAAAAGTAATTAAATCAGTAGCGAAAGAGATATGTAAGCCATTAGCCCACATTATTAATTTATGCATTTGTGAAGGCACGTTTCCTGATGTTTTAAAAAAGTCAATAGTAAAACCATTATATAAAAAATCGGATAAAGAGTTAAAAGAAAACTACAGACCGATATCTCTAGTGTCAATATTTTCTAAAATAATTGAATCCTATATTTATAAAGAACTTAGTACGTATCTAGAAAAGCATAACATACTTTGTAACGAACAAAAAGGATTTAGAAAAAACAAAACCATTAATATGGCAATCTATGACTTTTTATATACAGTTATGACAAATGTAGATAGAAATAACCCAGTCTGTGCAATTTTTTGTGACATGTCGCAGGCTTTCGATTACGTACAACATGATATACTATTGCAAAAGCTTGAGACTTACGGTATTCGAGGAAACATACTAAAACTCTTACAATCTTACTTACTCGAGAGAAAACAAGTGACGGAAATCAGTAGGATAAACAGTGACACAAAACGAGAGGAAATATTCTTATCTGAAGAACGTAATGTTATCCGTGGTGTACCGCAAGGAAGTGTACTAGGACCACCTCTCTTTACGCTTTATATAAATGATTTTCCAAAATCCATTAATCATCCTATGACACTATTCGCGGACGACAGTACGATTACTATACCTTGTCGCCATCGAGATTTGTATGAAGAAGATGTAAACAATACGTTAAATAAAACAATCGATTGGCTGGATAACAATAATTTGAAAATAAATATTAATAAAACAGTAATTATACATTTTGGCCAACGTGCATTGACATTTCCTAAATTTGACATTAAATATAATAATAATATTATTGACGTGGTACCTACTACAAAGTTTCTAGGTTTAATAATTGACCGTAATTTGAATTGGAAGACACATATTGAGACTGTTTGTAAAAAGATTAGTAGCAGTGCATTTGCACTGTACAAGCTATCATGGACACTTAATATAGATGCTTTGCTAACAGCGTACTATGGGCTAACCGAATCAATTTTAAGATACGGTGTGATCTTTTGGGGCAATTCAACCGACAAGGAAATTGCTTTTAAAGCCCAAAAGCGATGTATTAGGTCAATGTTTAGATTGGACATTACAGATTCTTGTAAGCCGTATTTCATTCGCTACAAGATTCTGACACTACCGTCCCTTTACATATTAGAAACAGCTTTATTTGTAAAACGGAATCCAAATCTATTTCCGCGTATGGCAGAAAGTTTTCCCCGAAATCGACGCGATAAAACTAAACTTTGTTTGCATGCGTCTAGGACTGCACTTATGCGCAAAAGTGTTATTTGCATGGCTCCAATTGTTTATAATAAATTTCCCAAAAGTTGGAAAGATCTAAGTAGCGACCAATTTAAGCAAAAAGTAAAATTATTTCTTGTTGAAAAAGCCTATTATAGTGTAAGTGACTTTTTAAATGATAAATTTGGTTCGATATAATTTAATACCCAATTAGACAAAAATAATAAGATTTAATATTATTATAATTATAAATATACCTTGACATTATATACATTAATTTAGAGACTGAATATTATTACTCATTAATATATAAATTTATATAATGTGAACTGTAATCCATATTAATTAATCAGAATTATATTTGCACGCCATTGTTCATGGCAGACATGTCTAGAACTCTCTCCAATTTAATATCTTGCATGCGATTGTTTATTGTATGTACACATGTGTTTAAGCAAATAAATAAATTATTATTATTATTATTATTATTATTCCAATTGTTCGTAAGAAACTTGTCTTAAATCCATAGTCACAAAAGCCACTCTTTGCCTACCACTCACAGACACGGCCACAAAACAAATATCTGTATTGATTTGAGTTAAAACTTTAAGGCTGAGTACCTTTGGTGGCGGGATGGGAAAGAGAAAGGTCTTCCCGTCCCAGCCACCGCGGGAGACGCCCCGGGCGTCGGGAGCCACGTGACGACCCCCGGCCACCGTAAGCGCGGGCCTGCGGACGGTGAGTGACTCACCGTCCGATCAGCACCAGGCCCGTGCCGGACCGCGCGTATATGTTCCACGTGCGCCTCAAAGAGATGTCAGCATATGAAGGGGCCCCTCAGGGCCAAGCCCGCCGGGTAAGCGGGATTGTACGAAAGGGTTATCGCTACCCCGGAACATAAAGGGCTAAGGAAGGAACATGGATGGGTTTTAGTCAGTAAGAGTCTGACACTCCCTTCCGCTCCACCCAGAGCGGGAGAAGTCATTGGATGATTTCCCAGCCTTAAAAAAAAGGCTAAGTACCTTTATGTTTAAAGTAAACAAAAACTAATCCACTTGAATTTCAAAATAAATTGAAAAATTGTACTTATTACCCTTTGACATGTAGGCACTAAATTCGTTCGAAAATAAATGTGAAGTATTAACTTTTTACTTCAAGTTTTTGTGGCAAGAAGGGCGTTCGCTCTCATAATCAGTAATGATAAATTCTTTTTTTGCCATGGAACAAAGTTTCTATGACTACTCTCTTATTTTAAACTGTTATTATAAAAACTTATTTCATTTCTATTAAAACCGTAAAACCGGTAAAGTATTTTAGAACATTTATTTATAATCCAGCACACTGACCAGAGACTATGTAGCAGGTCAAAAGTTGACATGATGCAGGTCAGTGGGAAATATTCATGGTACAAACACAAAACCTGTCAGGTTAACATGCCCAGTTGAACTGCCCTGCACTTGGCAAATATTTTAAAAGTTTATGGTAGGCCCCCACTTCGACAAAACATCAAGGAGCTCAAACGTGTGATCTGGGCTGAGTGGGAACACATTCCACAGGAAACGTCAAATGCCTGGTGGGGAAAACATGCCAAGACGATTACATACCGTAATCGCTGCAAGGGGAGGTCATACTCACTATTAATTTTTATTTTTTAACTAGCTGATCCGACATACGTTGTCCTGTCTTAACTATGATACCTACCCTACCTACCCTACCTACCCTACCTACCCTACCTACCCTACCTACCCTACCTACCCTACCTACCCTACCTACCCTACCTACCCTACCTACCCTACCTACCCTACCTACCCTACCTACCCTACCTACCCTACCTACCCTACCTACCCTACCTACCCTACCTACCCTACCTACCCTACCTACCCTACCTACCCTACCTACCCTACCTACCCTACCTACCCTACCTACCCTACCTACCCTACCTACCCTACCTACCCTACCTACCCTACCTACCCTACCTACCCTACCTACCCTACCTACCCTACCTACCCTACCTACCCTACCTACCCTACCTACCCTACCTACCCTACCTACCCTACCTACCCTACCTACCCTACCTACCCTACCTACCCTACCTACCCTACCTACCCTACCTACCCTACCTACCCTACCTACCCTACCTACCCTACCTACCCTACCTACCCTACCTACCCTACCTACCCTACCTACCCTACCTACCCTACCTACCCTACCTACCCTACCTACCCTACCTACCCTACCTACCCTACCTACCCTACCTACCCTACCTACCCTACCTACCCTACCTACCCTACCCACCCTACCTACCCTACCTACCTACCTATGCAAAAATGTGCAATAAAAATATTTTTCTCATACAAACTTTGCCACCCTTTCTGTATTTTTTTGAGTTACTGCTAATTACTTAGTTACGAAAAATTATTAATACTATCCATAGAAAAGCCAATAACTGTAAGGTGCCCGTTTTTTTTGCAAACGAGTGTACCTACATATTAAAAGCATAGTTTTATGTTTTCTTGTTTCGTCGTATTACTTTAGTGGCTAATTCTGTGCAATATTTCAATAAAATTTTCCAATGTTTTCCGTTGTAGGTAATGTATATATGTCTTCGTCATTTTCTGTTCCATCTCCAGTTTCATTTGCGCATCGCTCCGCTCAAAACGCAGGACATTTCAGAAGGATTTGGGGATTGATTCCAGGGCATCCGGCTCACAGATGCGCGATGGGCTCCCCTTGCACCTAAAACGATGAAGGTATTCGGAGAACCTACCGTGCTCTGTCAAAATCTGTATGACCACTCCCGCAGGCTTCAGCTTAGTACCTAATTATCCTGTAGGCGTCTCTTGCATCCGGGAAGATCATCTTAGTGTCAGATGCTGTTTCACCATCTCCGGTTCCACTCGTCGAGCGACCCCAGACGATGAAATAGGGCAGCGGTCACTGTCCTGCCTCCTTTTTAGTCGGAGAGCGGCCTCCTTTTCAAGGTAGTCGGCGCGTTCATTACCTACCAGCCCGCCGTGTGCCTTTATCTAGAACAGGGACAAATCTTTGCCCTGGGAAAACCGCGCCCACATTTGCTCTCTATTCCACCGCCAAGGCGTGGAGGGATTGGTTTGTGACAGTTTGAGTGCAGCTTTTGAGTCACTGTAGATTTCGAAGGTTCCCTCTTTGTTCTTGAGGATTTCACTGGTAGCTATGCATATGGCAAGGATTTCTGCCTGGTAGACCTTGCAGAACGATGACAAGCTAAGCTTCACGGACGTGGTCTCGGCTACGGCAACATGCCCATGATCTAGCTGCCGTCGGTGAAAAACAAGGAACTGGTTTCCCAGGCTCATAAACTCCATAGCCATATGTTTGACCGGATTTGGTGTCTCTGCAAATGCTACCACACCCTCCACCTTCCTGCCCGCTAGGACTGGCTGGGGCACCCCTCGCTTTGCCTCATATAAGGCAGCTGCTTCCTGAATTCGGAGGTTGAGCGGGAGTAACCCACGCGTTCAACGAGACAGTGCGGTAGGATTTGCAGTTTTTGGGCGAATCCTCGCTGGACCGCGTTCAGCATTTTCCACACATCAATCTTTTTTGATGCCGGTGCCCAAGCGCTTGCCGCGTAGGTACATCACCACCGGGTCCACCCGTCCACCGCTGCCGTGTAGATGATACGGATGACCTCTGAGTGCAGATCCCAGATCACTTTGGTAGGTAGGTAGGTAGGGTAGGTAGTACAGTTAGTCGTTAGTTACAGTTTGTCGGGTCAGATATTTTTTTTAAATTGCTAGGTTTTGGTTAAAGATAATTGACATCACTGATGCATTAAACAAAAAATGCTATAATTTGATGCATCAATATCTATAATAGGTATTCCTCTTCGTTGAAAATATAGTCCACAAAATCAGTAAATTCTGTAAAATTTGGATTTTCCTATTACATACCTACTTATTGCTCGAAATGTAAACAAAGAGAGTTTCTTTATCCAAATAGCTCGTGACAAATATAGCCTAGAATATTTTCGAATTATCGAGAATAGCATAGCAGCGGCCCATGGTGTGAACGGTCAGTCTAATGAATAAACTAAATTAAAATAACATCACCCCAGTAGGTACACTACTAATGTGTCATTAATGAATAATTTAATTTTCAACATGCGCAACACATACAAATAATCTTTCTCCCGATCATCATTCTCCTGCCCTTATCCCAATTTATTTGGGGTCGGCGCAACATGTCTCTTTCTTCTTCAGACTCAGAACTTGATCCGTGTAGCTCTCGTTTTAATCCTATAAAGCTTCTTGAGTCTAGAGTAGATAAGAAGCCGGTAAAATCGGCACCAATGGATGATAGCGTAGCTAGGTTTGAGCTCGCGAAAAAGGAGCGACGTATTAGGGAAGCGAAATTGTTTGCTGAGAGGAAGCGAGACACCGAGGAAGAGGCAGGCGAAGAGGAGGAAGAAGTGCAGGCTGTCGCAAAGCGTGCAGGTAATTCTTTGAGGCTATGTTTTGATACAAACTTGCTTATCGTTTGAAGTAAAAGTAGCTAATGTACAGAGGCCAGCACATAAAGTTACCACAATCTGTCTGATTTCTTTGAGGGTATTTAAACTTTATTGCAAAGACATAAGGTTCATTTTTAATTGAGAAAATTTGACAGTTAGGGATAGCTTGATGTGCTGGCGTCTGTACCTTAACATTTGTTAATAATTGTAGATTTATGATTTCAATCCGATAGGCATGAATAGTTTGCATGTTAAGTTGTTATTAAGTGAATTATAACAATGAACCTATCAAAATAACACTGAGTGGGGCAAACCACACATTACACATATTATTTCTAAGTTTCGTACAATCGGCAGCACATCAAATTACTACGAACTGTCAAATTTTCTTGAAATGATTTTGAACATTCAACATTTGATAGTTTTTAAATTATGTAGAAATTTGACAGTTTGGTAGGTACATAGTGCATACAGGGATAATCGTCGGTTGGTGCCCTCATTATAATTCTCTTCTCTATCTTCAAAATCTGCGAATTGGCTTCAGCCCCTCATTTGCCAACCAAAGGTCCGGGTCCCGAGAAATGTCAAAGACAAAAATATATTAATTTTATAGTTTATTTGTCTGATCAGTACAATCCATTATTGTTAAAAAGGATGTTAACAACTTACAAACTAGTGTTGGTACATAATATTACACATAATATTATTACATAATAATAATAATTCATCATTTTCATACACCAATTCATTGAACATTATACACACTTCTGGGCACGGTTTGAAGGCAACACTATCTTCTTCTGCTTCCATATCAGGCCATCAGCTCTCAATAGACTGTAGGCCCTGCCACGTACCACATAACATGCATCAGGGACGTGATTATGTTTCCGAATAATACCATAAAAGTCATCTATCAGTGCCTCAGAGTACATCCCTGATGCGCTGCAGTGTTGTGGTAGCCTCAACAGCACCCTAAATGCATTATTGTATTGGACTTGCAAGGCGCTGTAAGCCCTCTGTGTGTAATAGACCCATAGGCTGCAGGTATAAAAAGATTGGCAGTATGCCCTAAACAGAGTAACCTTTACAGAACTAGAACACTTTGCAAACTTACGGATCAACATATTGCTTCAACATAATTATATTGCTACATAATAATTGAAGTACTCTACTTCTATATGAAATTTAGTAATATATTAAATTGTATTGGTTCTCAGGAGCTAAGGTTATGAGTTAAAGTGTATATATTCTCACATACATTACAACTGAAAATGTAAATTAGGACGCACAATATTGATAGTCTTATCATGTTTTAAGACCATATACTTCTGATAGTGTTTCCTTTGAACAGTTTTCTGTATTTTTTTTATTTTTGCTTTCATAGTATGGAACATAAGGAAAATGGTCATTCGCATCTTTTTACACATTAATTTTTCTTAAATAACTTTGAATTCTAAAAGTGTTTATTTGCTACCTCCACATAAGCTCTTTTTTTTTCATATTATGTCACGTGGTTCAGTTCCAAAAGACGAATTTCAATTTCGTTGCTCCATCTGATTGGGGACAAATTGGCTGTGACATACAGACAGACACGTGTGATCCTATTATATGTATTCATGATTATACATGGTTGGTTGCTGACACCAGGTTAGTCACTAACCACACGAAAAGAAGAAGATACACACATTAAAAAAGTCTAAGCAACATGACATGGTTTTCAACTTTTGAATGATTTTTACCATTGTAATAAATTTTCATGTCTTATAAAAATAATAACTAATCATTTTTTGATGCATTAGTTCAGTTTAACCTGCAGTTTCTGAATTGAGTATTTGTAGTTGTAAACGTCTTAACCTGTACTTAAGTACCTGTGACTTACCTAAACATTTTTTCGTTTCTGAATTACGTTTTTCTCAAACTCTAATCAAGATTTGAGTAATTACTCAAATTTGACAGAAAACATGCTTAACTCATGAAAACCGTCGACAGTTGCGTTTCTAAACTGAGAAAAACGAGTTTGACAATACTCAAAGCAAAGAAAACGTGATAAGGTTAAGGCGCGCTTTTTGATTTCCAAATATTTTATTTCGGTGGCCGCGTTGACGACTGAGACGTGCGGACGTCTTATTCATTTTGTCGCGTAACTTATTTACAAAATTACCTTAATGTTACTCAATCAAGTAGATAATGGATAGTTTTATAAGATCTTTGAGTACGGAGTCTAATATACCTGATGAAAGTACTTTAAATGAAGGGATGATGGAGAATACAAGGGAAGAAACAACTATTGAGAGAAGAACGATGAATATTGAACGTGAAAATCAGAGAAATGTTGAGAAAAGGGTAAGAGAAGATAGTGAAGAAATTATCGAAGTGGATGATGGTTTTACGACCGTAACCAGAAAGGCAAAAAGATTATTACGTAGTAATTCACAAAATCACAATTGTATGGATAATGTGGGTAGTTGTGATAATAATACGCAGCAAGAAAAATATTTTGAGGTATGTATCACATCTAAGACGGTACTTCCAAAAATGGTTGGTATGGCCAAGCTACTGAAGTCTCAAAATATAAACGACATACTTAAAATCAAATATAAAAGTCCTTACAAAATCTTCATCATACTAAAATATATTGAAGATACAAATAAAATACTTAATTGCCAGAAGTTTAAAGAATTAGAATTTAGATGTCAAAGAACAGACCAATTAAGTATTATTTATGGCATTGTGAAAAATATTGACTTGGAAATAGAGGAGAATGAACTCGCTGAAATATTTCAAAGTGAAGTAGATATTTGCACGGTTAAAAGACTGAAAAGAATATCTGAAGAGGGGCAGTGGATCAATAGTGAAGCTATTCGCATCGCTTTTAAGGGAGCAACATTACCCTCACATATATTTGGATATGGGTGTCGTTTTAAGGTTGAAGCGTATATGTTCCCTGTTACACAGTGTTCAGGATGTTGGAAATATGGCCATATGAAACGTTTTTGTCCAACCCAGAAAATATTGTGCCCTAAGTGTGGCAGTAAACATGATAATTGCGAAACTGAGGAGTTCTCATGTATCAATTGCAAAGGCCCACACATGGCATTAAATAAAAATTGCCCAGTATATCTCAAAGAGAAAATGATAAGGGAAATAATGAGTAAAGACAAGTGTTCTTACAAGATAGCGCTAGATTTCTATGTGACACAATTAAAAAAAAGTAAGGAAGTTACTCCTGTCAACGCTGAAACCCTACCTCCTTCTGCCTCTTCTTCAAACACGAGAAGCTATAGGGACGCCCTGCTTACACCCCTAGAACCATCAATTAATCCAGTAAATACCCGCATAGATTCAAGTAGTTCACTGGAAGAAGTCAGTGAAAGCGAAGAAGAAGGTAACAAAAATAGAACTACTTTTAAACCAATTAAGAAGAAAAAGAAAAAACAGAACGTGAAGAAGAAAGAACAATCAAAGGGTAATACAAAACAAAATGTAGAAGAAGGTCATAAAGAGAAAAACCATACAGAAATAGTAGAAGAAAGTCCCTATAGAAACGAGAACATAATAACTAAATTGAAGAAGTGTTTCAACAAGGTTAGAGAAATATGGTCGGCAGATTGTTCTTCAGAACAAAAGATGAAGAAGAGTATAAGATTAGTATTAGAAGAAATTATGATGTATGTTGTTTCGTATTTTAAAGATTGGGATATTGTAAGTAAGCTCCTTGGTTTATTCATAAATGGATAATGTTAACATAACTACTAATATCAACATATATCAGTGGAATGCTCAGAGTCTGAAGCCAAAATTAATTGATTTAGAGTTATTACTCAATAGAGATAATATTCATGTAGCCATTTTAAGCGAAACATGGTTGAAAGCAGATAGTCGCATAAATATAAGTGGATATAATGTATATAGAAAGGACAGGGATGACTCATACGGAGGAGTATCGATTATCTCACACAGATCGTTAAAAACCTTCATAGTTCCTATAAGTATGACTAATTCAGGTATAGAAATAGTACATATTAAAATTCTTAATTGTAAATTAATCCATAATATAATTTCGATATACTGCCCGTCCTCTGTGAGAACCTCTCAGTTAGATTGGGAGCATATTTTTTCAAGATTTCCAAAAAATACTATTATTGCGGGCGATTTTAATGGCCACCACACCTGCTGGTCCAGTAAAAATGATACTAGGGGCAATCAACTGTTTGAAGCGGCAATTGATAACAATTACATCTCTTTAAATAATGGTGCTCCCACTAGGATGAAGCTCGTGAATGGTTTTTTACAAAAAACTTCCCCTGATGTTTCATTCTGTACCACAGACATATCTATTAATGGTGTTTGGAGTGTTAGTAGTGAATGCCTGGGTAGTGACCATTTAATAATAAAAATGTGCTTCAAATATCCCGACGCAACTAATATTACCCTAAAGCGCAATTTAAAAAAAGCAGATTGGCCTAGTTATCGTCAATTTATTTCTAGCTGCTTTGTAGAGGTTCCGCCGCCATCAGAAAATGTACAATACATGTACGACTATCTTACTGCCCAAATTAATAAAGCTGTTGATAAAACGATTCCACTCATAAAATTATGTAACAATCCAATTCGTAAATTTATACCTAAACCATATTGGAACCAAAAACTTTCAAAAGTGGTAGCTGAGCGTCGTTTAGCTCTAACAAATTTTAGAAAAAACCCTATACCTCAAAATTTAGATTTACTTAATATTAAAATTTCTGAAAGTCAAAACATTATAAGGCAATCAAGATCTAAGTCTTTCCATAATTTTTGTGACAGTATTAATGTGACTACAACTTCAGCTACCATGTGGAGAAAAATGCGATGGATGAAGGGATTCCGACAGACGAGATCTTATTCATCGGACGAAAAAAAAAAAGAACTTTTGACTTCTTTGGCGCCAGACTTTGTGATGACCCCAACGCCATTATTTGATGATAATGAGTCACCTCTAAATTGTGAATTTTCGAAACAGGAATTGGAATCTTGCTTTAAAACTAAGGATACATCTCCCGGTATCGATAATATTACATATACAATGATTCTTAATTTACCTATTATTGCAAAAAAATATTTACGTCAATTATATAATTTAATTTTTAAAACATCAACGGTACCCTCTCAATGGCGAGATATTTACATAATACCGATTCCAAAGAATAGCAGCAGTGCCGATGGTAAGCTTCGGCCAATAGCATTGATATCTTGTCTGTGTAAAATATTTCACTCTATGATTCTGAAACGGCTAGAATGGTTTATAGAATATAATAAAATACTATCTCCTAGTACTACTGGTTTTAGAAGAGATCACTCATGTCATGATAGTCTAGCACGCCTAGTTACTAAAATACAAATTGGCTTTACTGAAAGTACCCCAACTGTAGCTGCTTTTTTGGATGTGGAAGGAGCTTATAATAACGTTCTTGTTGACCGGGTAGTACATATTCTAAATGACTTGAAAGTAGGGAAGTATATTTGTTCTTATGTCTGGGAATTTTTAAAAGAAAGACATCTCACTATAAAAGCGGACGAAAGCAATAGACGATATGTAAGATGGACTGGTAAGGGAATTGCACAGGGGGATCCTTTATCCCCCCTTCTCTTTAATATTATTACGGCCAGTATTTGTCAAAATATTAATAACGTTTGTGTCAGTCAATATGCTGATGATTTTGTTTTATACTGTAATACAACTAAAATACAAGACAGTGTTGATAATTTGCAGCAAGCTTTAGATTATTTTGTAGCATCAATAGAAGTTTTAGGATTAGAATTATCAAACAATAAATCAAAATTATGTTTATTTACCAGAGGGCGTAGAAGACTTGTAGTTGACATTAAGGTAAACAATAATACTTTAGAAGTTGTCGACTATATAAAATATTTAGGAATGTGGCTGGACAAGTGCTTAAGATGGGGGAAGCATATTAACGAAGTGTATGAAAGTTCACAAAAAAAAATTCAGTTACTCAAAGTTTTGGCGGGATCGGCATGGGGTGTTCACCCTATATTTATGCGTAGATTGTATATGGCCCTTATTAGGAGTAGAATTGATTACGGATGTTTTTTGTATGATAACTCTGCAATTAGTCATACTTATAAATTGGACAAATTACAAAATCGAGCATTACGAATAATCGGCGGTTTTATTAAGTCGACACCGATACACGTAATGGAGAGTGAGTTGAGTATACCTCCTTTACAAATTAGAAGACAATTCCTTTCTTTAAAATTTTGTTTAAAGCTACAATCTAGGACAAATGATATTTCAACGGGTTTGATTACTGATCTTAGTAGTATGATAGAAAATAGGTACTGGAATAGGAAGAGGAGACCTCTACTCGTTGCTTCCCATAGTATGATAGCAGCTGAGGAGATTTCATCTTCCTACCCAGTTTTAATGTTCACTTTGGATACATGGATGTCTAATATAGATATTAAGGATGTTATTAAATGTAGCCTAGATAGTGTCACTGCTCCAAAATCACATTATGATGTTAATTTGTTAAAGAATAATGCCCTTAATGAATTATGTGAAAGGTACGCTGGCTGGCATGTTATGTATACAGATGGGTCCAAAACATCAGACGGAGTGGGAGCAGCTTTTTGTGATTTAGCTAATGGATATCATAAAACTTATACTTTGAATAATCACATTTCCATCATGACTGCCGAACTATTTGCCATTTCTGAGGCTTTGAAATATGTGCTAGAGCTAACTGCAATGAAAGTGGTGATATGTAGCGATAGTAAGAGCGCGTTACAACATATTTCTAAATGTGTTCATAATGGGTCAAAGGGCTTAGCTATAGCATACAGAATTTTGGAACAAATTCGGTTGTTTAACCAAACAGGTAAAAAAGTAAATATTCAATGGGTGCCATCTCATGTTGGACTTCGAGGTAATGAGGAGGCTGACAGACTAGCTAAATATGCCATTATGTCAGGCACAAGAACACGGGATATAATACCAGGCTATTCGGAAATGTTGTGTAAATATAGGAAACTAAATAAACTATCCTGGAATGAACATTTTAATGAAAGATCAAAAGCTAAAGGAATCTGGTATAAAAGTATACAATGTGAACCTCCTCATATACCTTGGTTCACCGGGTCGAAACTGAATCGAAGCCAAATTGTTGCTGCGCATCGCTTGCGCTCAGGACATATTCCACTAAACAAATTTGCTTACCTCATGCGAAAATCTGACTCTCCAAACTGTGAGGTGTGTGGCAAGATAGAGGATGTGCAACATGTGTTGGTGGAATGTGTCCGATATACTATTAAGAGAAATGCAGTTTTAAACGCGATGAAATTGTCGGTAATGGATGTTGGAATGTTCCATGGTATTTTAGCTAAGCCTACATCTGAAGCAGCAAAAATATTGTACAGTTTTATTATACGTATATAAGAAATTAGTTAAGGTTAGGGGTATTTTATAAGTTATATTTGTTTAGAAAGTAAGTAAATATTTGTAAAAGCACGATGGGATTGACATCGTCGCATTTGTGTACAAAAATCCCTTAAATAAAGAAGATTAAAAAAAAAAAAAAAAAAAATATTTTATTTGTACATTTTGCATAATATCTCTGTAAATATTTATTAATAGTGTTAGTTAATTAATTAGAATGGTGAAGAAGAGAAAAAGGAAGGAGGGGGAACCGCCTCCGGATCCCCAGCAGGTAGCATCCACCTATTCCGACTCAGCGGAATCGGCGGTAACTTGTTTTTCTTTTAAGGAAACTATTGCTGACAAGGACCCGAAGGAAAAATATAAAATTTTTAAAGTCAAGGGATACACTCGCTACTACCCAGAAGATACCAATCAAAAAGAGTTGGTTGTATTCTTAAACCACTTAGAAGAAAATAAACCATTTAGTGATAGAGATCGTATGGCTTTATCAAAAGGAATACGTGAGCATGGAGTCTCAGGTGTCATGCATTTGCGCTCCATCAATAAATACAAGGTCGGCATCACACTTGATTTGCCGAATAATGCAAATATGTTTCTTAAAAATAAAAAATTATTGGAACAGTTAACATTAAGAGCATCTATCCCTGCCGCAGACACAGAGGTAACTGGGGTCCTCACTTCAGTTCCTGTCGACATGGCCAATAAGGAATTTTTTTCATTGATCGGTAGCTCGAAAAATGTTATACAGGTCAGGCGCTTCATGCGCAGGGTAAAGGGTTTCGGCGGCGTTGAATTTATTCCAACGCAGGCAGTTGCTGTTACCTTCGCTTCCACCATTCTTCCTCCTTATATCTATCTAGACTCATGGCGCCACGAGGTAAGCAAATATGTGCCACCAGTAAAGCAATGTTTAAAGTGCCTACGGTATGGACATATTGCCAAATTTTGTCGCAATAGCGAGGTTTGTTCAATTTGTACATTAAATCATAGTTTTAAGAATTGTCTAGTCAATCCAAAAGATGCTAAGTGTGCAAACTGCAAGGGCGATCACATAGCTATCTCCTCATCTTGTCCTTTAAAAAAACAGAAAATTGAAGAAAATAAAATTAAGTCAAAAAGTGCCACATACTCCGATCTTTTTAATATTAATGCTTTTCCAGCTTTAACAGCAAAAAATATAGATGTACAAATTAATAACTTAATGAAATCCGATAAATTTATAAATATATTAGTAGAGACAATTACCAAAATAGTTAGTAATAAAGATGTCCCTATAAACACATCATCAATAAAAGAGGTTTTAAAAAAAACTCTAAGTAATAAAAATCCTTCACCTCCCTAATGGGTATATCAAACTTAAACATAATGCAATGGAATGCACAAAGTCTTAATAGCAACAAACATTTATTTACCAATTTCCTCTACACACACAATATTCAAATTGCAATAATTAGTGAAACATGGTTTAAAACTGATCAAAATTTTAAAATAAAAAATTACAATATTGAAAGGAATGATTGTGGTAACAAACACAACGGAGTTGCCCTAGTAATTCATAAAAGTATTATTTATAATAAAATTAACACTTATTACGACAATTCTTTACAAAATATTTGTGTAAAAATTACAGTTAATAATAAGGAGATGAGTATAGTCAGTTTCTATAGTCCCTTAAATTCTAATCCAGCTTTCAGTAAGGATAAATTTGATTCATTGGTGAAGTCTATCCCTGGTCCTTTTATATTTGCTGGGGACTTTAATGCTCATCACACATCTTGGGGTTGTGGTTCTGACTCTCCACGTGGTCGAAATGTCTTAGAAGTCATTGACGAAAATAATTTAATTTTGCTCAATAATGGTCAGGCAACAACTGTTGGCTCTCTAACATGGCGTCCTAATGCACTGGATTTGTCTTTGGTTTCTTCATCATTGGCACTTAATTGTGAATGGCAAGTACATGATAGTCCTCTTGGTAGTAGTTATCACATCCCTGCAATTATAAAAGTAGTGATTAGTAATAGTCAAAATAATGATTCCTGTGGAAATTGTTCAAGTACTGAACATTTGCCGACCTATCCAAATTACAAAATGGTAGATTGGCAAATGTATAGTAATAATGTGGATGAATTATTACTTGATTTTAAAACAGTTAATATATGTCCTCTCGATTCATATCATAATTTTTGTACAATTTTACATACAGCTGCTGCTAATTCCATTCCAAATTGTAAGGCCAATAAAAATACCAACAATCACTCATGTCCTACAAAAAAGACTAGTAGAACTGCTGTTCCTTGGTGGAATCAAAAGTGTACAGAGGCCGTGTCAAATTTCAAAACAGCTTACATAAATTTTAAAAATAATCCATTAGAAGAAACTTATATTCAATTTAAAAGACTACGAGCACTTAAAAAACTAATTATAAAAACAGAACGCCAAAAAAGTTGGATGTCTCTATGTGAAACTTTCAACAGATGCACGCCAATATCTATCATATGGAAATTCATGCGCAAATTTATCAAAACATATAATTTTAATAATCATGAAAATGACACATGGATTTTCGATTTTTTTAAGAAATACACTCCAGATTTTGTGTCACATTCCCCAAGTTCTTCGTTTGATGACAGTACTAACTCCAGCCATAATTTTTTACTTAATCGTTTTACTATCAGTGAATTAATATCTGCCATCTCCTCCCGAAGAGACACTACTTATGGTCTTGATGGAATACCATATATATTATTTAAAAAACTTAGCATTGCTGGTGTAAAAATATTCTTAGAAGTCCTGAATATGTTATGGGAACATAATATTATACCTCAAGAGTGGAAAGTGGATTGTCTTGTACCAATTTTAAAACCAGAAAAGCCCAAATTATGTCCCGATTCTTACCGCCCAATAGCACTTACTTCGTGTGTTGGTAAATTATTTGAGCAATTGTTGAAGCAGCGTTTAGAGTTTTATGTTGAAAAAAATCATATTCTACCTTCTAATCAATTTGGTTTTCGTAGAAATCGGTCTGCTAGGGAAAGTGTCTGTCAATTGCAGCTGGATATACATAACTCTTTAGTGGCCAATAATAATTTGGTTGGAGTATTCTTTGATGTGGCTGGGGCTTTTAATAGTGTAAATATAGACATTTTATGCCATGAACTATTACAAATAGGGATTCCTGGAAAAATTATAATATGGGTCCGAAATTTTCTGAGCAACAGAAAAGTATTCGCTAAATTTAATAGACATCTATATGGTCCTAGACTTGCTTCAAAGGGAGTTTGTCAAGGAGGTATATTATCCCCTTTATTATTTATATTGTATATACGTAGATTAAATTTAATTTTAGGGTCTCAAGTTAAAAATTTACAATTTGCAGATGATTTAGTTGTTTATGCTTCTGGAACCAATTTATCTCAGGTTGTTCATATAGTCAATGATGCCTTGTCAAATCTGTGTAAATATTTCTCTTACCTTGATCTGAATGTCAATCCATCAAAGTCCAAAGTGGTTGTGTTTGGTAAACAGTGTCATAATATGCCTCCCGTACAATATAACAATTGCGCATTGCCCAGTTCACATGAAGTCAAATTTTTAGGGGTCCTTTTTTCATATAATTTAACCTGGAATAATTATACCAAACATATAATTAATAAAGCAAATAAAGGTTTTAATATATTGAAATCATTATCTGGTACATACTGGGGTGCAGACCCAAAAATTTTGCTATTGCTGTACAAATCTTTAGTTCGTAGTCACTTTGAATATGGTTTTTACTGTTTTGCTGTAGATACCAAAATTGTATATAGTCTAGATGTCCTGCAAAATAAATGCTTGCGTGTTATCACTGGGGCATTCAGAAGTACTCCTATAAATGCAATGCAGATTGAATGTAACATTCCACCATTAAGAATCCGATTTGATTATTTAAAAGAAAGATTTATACTAAAACTTTTTAGTGTAACTAATAATAGTCTCTTGGACAATTTGTTGCATTCCAATTCTAGATTAGGTGTAAAGTCATTTTATATGTTACAGGATATTCATAGTTTCATAACTTTCATTAAAAATATAAACATTTATCAATCATCTTATATTCTGCCTTGTTATCAAGGAACTTATAGTGCAAAATTTCCAGACATAAATATAATTATAAAAAATAAAAAGGACCTGTCCTCAAAAGAGGAAGTTAATGCACTGTTGTCAGAGTGTGTGAACGATAGTGCAGTGTCTTTCGCTATTTTTGAGCCAATCTCAAATATAGGTCTTGGTCGAAAAATTGATAAAAATGCTAGTATTTTTACAGCTGAAGCTGTTGCTATTTTGAGTGCTTTGAAACATATAAAAAATTGCAATTCGGGTCAAAGCAAGTGGGTTGTAGTAAGTGACATCATGAGTGTTCTGAAAAATCTAGCGAATAATAAATTACATGCTAACACTAACTACTTAATCTATCTAATAAAAGAACTATGGATCGAACTGTCTCAATACAATATTAAAGTTAGTTTTGTTTGGGTGCCTTCACACATTGGCGTTGCAGGAAATGAAAAGGCTGATTATCTGGCCAAAAAGATTATTGATCTAGGTGAACTAATTCCAAATGCTGATGCTGATATGAATGTTTCCATACCACATACAGACGCTGTTAGTCTTTTAAGACAGCGTATGTGTCAATCGTGGGGGAGACATTCATACCATTCCACACAGATTGAAAATAAAGGCACTTGGTATGCGTTTCTAGATAAACAAATTAACTCCACACCTTGGTTTTGCAGAAATAGCAGTTTTATAAATAGAAAGTTTTATTCATTTATTTGTCGTATGCGTTTTGGTCATTGTCGTTTAAATTATCATCTTCATCGGCTTAAAATGGTTAACTCTCCATATTGTGAGTATTGTCAATCACAAAAAGTTCAATCTTTGCATCATATCTTCTTTGAGTGTTCGTCTTTCAACATTCAGCGCCTTGTGTTGTCGGATGAGCTTCTAAAAATTTATAAAAAACCTGATAGGGTCCCGCAATGCATTCAGGAACTACTTATGAATGCCTCAACTTATATATATTTGTACAAATTTTTAACAGAGACTGTAAATGACATCTAAGTTTTAATTAAGGTTAAATTTAAATCAAATGTATTATACAATTAGTATCCATTAAAAAAAAAACGAAATGTAGGTACATTTCGTTTTTTTTTTTAATGGATACTAATTGTATAATACATTTGATTTAAATTTATCCATTAAAAATCCATTAAAAATTTATTAAATCCATTAAAAATTTTAATTATGATTTAAATTTATCCATTAAAAAAAAAAACGAAATGTAGGTACATTTCGTTTTTTTTTTTAATGGATACTAATTGTATAATACATTTGATTTAAATTTAACCTTAATTAAAATTGTTGTTCATTTCTTAGCATAGTATTTTGTAGGTTTAGTTTTTGAGGAGAAGCTATAATTTCAATTTGACATGTATGATTGTATGATGTATGTCCAAGTCGTTTGACTTGACAAGTTGACATTGACATAAAAATCTGTAATGACGTTTAATTACCTTGGATTTGACAAAAATGGACGAATTTTTCATGGACTTATTAAAAACATTATGAAAACTAAATAAATAAATATGGAAAAAATACGAAAGACATTATTGTTAAAACTTATCACGAAAGAAAATACTTGGACGTAAGACTAGGCAATATGGTTGAAAGACTATAGCCTTCCCTTCGGGGTAAATTAAAAAAAAAAAAAAAAAAGCATTATCATTGTCAAAAAAGTTGACACATCAATTTGGCTACTCAATCTGTAATCAGCTATACAATATGGCTTATAACTTCTAAACACCTTATCAGATATACATTATTTAAACGTTAATATTAGTTTTATAGATAAATCTGACGAATAAAACTACAATAATTAAAATATCTTATTAAACGAAAAATCACATCTTCGAATCGTATCATTTTTCAATATGTAACATTTCTTTTAAATTTTTCTTTATTTCTCTCACTTTGAAGCTGGCCGTCATACCACATTCTCGGAGATAGTGGTTACCCATGCCTTCTTTATCTCATGACACCTTTTTGAAACCCTGCCTCTTCATCCCGAGAAGCCTTTATCAGAGCCCAGGTAGCATCATTGAAAAGTGTTGCACTTGATTTTTGCACCCTATTACATTTTGCAATAATAATCACAAACATCTAAATTACTAATGTGGTGAAACGTAAAACTATGGCAAACATTTTAGGTTATCATGTAGGTAAGTAGGTACTTTGTGATTATTGAAAGAAGATTTTCTTTCTCTTCTAGAGTCTTGTTAGGCGATCTTTTTTCTTATTTTATCCATTAATTGGTACAATAGTTGGTTCAAGTAAAAATACTGACAGATTTCTAATAAAACTTGTGTTTATTTACTGACAGTTTGAAATTGAAGTGTTTGTCAAATATTAAATTGGTGAGAAAATATGTATTATTAACAATAATAACATTAATTTGTTGAACTCAAAGCCCGTATTTAAAATGAACTTACTTTTTCAGTCTGTTTTAAATTTATTAGAGTAAAATTATTTAATATTGTGAGTTTTTGAAAAGTACCGTAAGTAAGGATTTTTAATGTAAATTGGAACGTGTTAGCTTTGATCAAGAATATAAGTAAATGATCAGTTGATAATGGTTTGTCGAATTTCGATTTTAACTTGTGACACGCAAAAAAGGCCGCCCCATGGGCAGCATAAATAAGCGGGATTGTCCGAAAGGGTTACGGCTACCCCGGAACATAAAGGGCTACGGAAGGAACATGGATGGGTTTTAGTCAGTAAGAGTCTGACACTCCCTTCGGCTCCACCCAGAGCGGGAGCAGTCATTGGAAGATTTCCCAGCCTTAAAAAAAAAAAAAAATGGGCAGCATAAAAACTGACACCAGGTTAGTCACTAACCACACGAAAAGAAGAAGACCAATTTACCACCAATAGAAAGCTAAATTATCAGGAATTCACAAAGGCTATAATTTATTTTCAAAAAAATTAAAATCCTTAAGAAAATTGCAATTTTTTACCCAAAGTAGCAAAACTTTGACTATAAAATTCATTATTTGGCGTGCGCTGACAGAACTATTGATGATTATATAAAAAAATATGTTCTAAATGATTAAAGTACTTATTATTACCTACAAATAAGTGCGAGGGCGTATACCTAACTATCATAGTTAAGTCACAATAGCAGCGTTTGTGTTCTAAAATTTAATTAGATCGCCGGTAGAACCAAAAGTTGCTTACATTCGTATGGTAGTATTAATTTTTATCCAAATAAATAGTTTTATCATCAAGGGTATTTATATAGCAGTAATATATACTTTTTAATTCATTAAAATCGGACTCTTAATTTCGAAGTTATCACGAGTATAAAAATGCAATACGCGAACCGTTCGACGCCGTTGCGACGTTCCCTACTATATGGAATGTAATAACTAATAATTATCTGTTCTGTGGGTTGACAAAGTGTGCAACGTCGAGGACACATGTGCACTACCCTCAAGAATTTTTAAACTCTTTAAATCCACCTGGCCGGCCACCAGCAGACGTACCTACTACATCGCAGCCGGACAGATCGCATACAATCCGCATATTCCAATGATACCGACGGCTTTTGCCTAAACCATTTATGAGGCTTCAGTTCCCGGTTAAAGTATCATTTGCACTAATATTTAATAAGTCCCAGGGACAAACATTTTTACTGGTCACCATCGACTAAAGAAAACAGTGCTTCTGCCATGGACAACTTTACGTTAGCCTGTCTCGTGTAGGATCTCCGGAAAATCAATTTACACTCGAGAGCAATGAATCCGGGTCACTTAAAGAATCCTAAAAATCTCGGAAACTAAAAATGCTAGGTTAATGCAATAAATTGTATTTAATAGACAATGTAATACTCCTTAAATGAAGGTATTAAAACTTCTTAGTTTTTGTAAAGTTATATCATAAAAAAATCAAATTTGAAAAAGGGCCACTTTCGAAGATGGAACTACGAAATTACAGCATTTGGTTTTGCTTTTGTTTGTAATCTGTCATTTATGTGGGTACATAAACCATGTTGATAGTGCTCTATATTCATTATTCAAGCTGAAATTATGTCGCTTACGCCTGAAGAATGCACCAGAATACTTACAATGCTGGAAACCGGCCGGAGTCAGCGCGATACAGCCAGGACTGTCGGTGTGTCGCTGTCAACAGTACAAAGAGTTCTCCGATGTTACGAAGAAACTGGTTCTAACCTACGCAGACCAGGAACGGGCAGAACCAGGTGTACCACAGCACGAGAAGACCGATACTTGGTGAACACCATGCTTCGAAATCGCTTTCTCACAGGAACTGAACTCACAAATCAGTTTCGACACCTCGGAGGAAGTAACCCAAGTGCATGGACAGTAAGACGTCGGCTTGCTGAATCTAACTTAAAACCCCTTAGACCTGCAAATGGCCCTAAACTGGAGCGTGGGCATCGTATTTCAAGACTAAGATATGCCCAGGGCCACGTAAATTGGAGTATTGAAGATTGGTCAAAAGTTATGTTCTCCGACGAATCAAAATTTATGCTCTACAAGCACGATGGAAGACATAGAGTGTATCGAAGACCAGGGGAAAGATTCAAGCAAGCATGCATCGAAGAAAAAGTAGCCTACGGTGGTGGGTCTGTACTTGTGTGGGCCGGAATTTCTTCTGAAAGTCGCACAGAGCTGGTGATCATAGAAAACGGCTCTTTAACTAGCGTAATGCGTAGCGATATGTGGAAGAAATCCTCCATCCGTTGGTCCATTTATGGTCAATTTAGGTGAGGATGCTATATTTTTGATTGTGAATGACTACCTTCAAGAGATGAACATTACTCGTATGGAGTGGCCAGCGCGCAGCCCGGATATCAACCCGATCGAGCATGCTTGGGACGAGCTAGGCAGATGCGTAAAACAACGAAACCCTCCCCCAATCACGCTTCGTGAGCTCAAAATTGCTCTCACAGAGGAATGGGAGAATATTCCCCAAAATCGTATAAGGAACTTGGAGTACAGCATGCCAAACCGCGTAAACGCAGTAATGGAAGCACGAGGAGGCAATACGAAGTATTAAAATTCAAGAAAATCGTAATAAAGTTCAAAAATTTCATGTTTCCTATTTTTGTTTTAAGGAGAGATCAGCAGTTTTTTTCTTTAAGTAATTTTGTGTTAATAAAATGTATGGTGACTCATATTTTTTTTACTTTCATTTAAGGAGTATTACATTGTCTATTAAATACAATTTATTGCATTAACCTATCATTTTTAGTTTCCGAGATTTTTAACATTCTTTAAGTGACCCGGATTCATTGCTCTCGAGTGTATTTTGCTTCAATTTTTTTAATTCGAAATAAGTGTACAGAATTTATTATGAAGATGATAACAATAGGTAGATTTTAAGAACTTAGCTGCCTGTTAAGGTATCCGAAACGAATAGCACATAAAATATAATTAACAGCAATGATTCATTATAGGTATTCATTTATATTCTTTAGTAGCTTCCGCACGCGGCTTCGCCCGCATAATATGTCGACAAATTATACATATAAACCTTTCTCTTGAATTACTCTACCTATTAAAAAAAACCGCATCAAAATCCGTTGCGTAGTTTAAAAGATTTAAGCATACAAAGGGATATAGGGACAGAGAAAGCGACTTTGTTTTATAACTACTATGTAGTGATGTCTTACTTGACTGCGGAAATCTAAATCTAAAAAATCAGTTCTATTCTACAGTATTGCTGTCAAAATTTTAATAAATGTTACCCCACCGAACAACACGTGGCAGATATCACACAAAATATTTGTTTAATTAAAACTTAAATTACGCTAACTTTGACCACTGCAAATCTGTCACCTATCACCACAAAAATCATTGGAATGCGTTTGCATCTACTATCGCATGGAGCCCCGGGTTGGCGCGAGGTCAGCCTAGGCCGCGTTTTCTATGCACTTGGCTCTATGTCAACTGCGGCTGACGAAGCCGCCACTCGCTTCACGGGCCTACCCCTGGACAGTCTGCGCGACCCATCCAAACAGTTGTGGCACTTCGCTTTTTCGAGCATTAAAGTTCGACCGCGTGGCATTCAATTGTGATTCCCGAGTTAATGGGCAGTTTAGACCTTGTAAATATTAATTTGTTTGAATTGTAAGGGTGAAGTTAACAAGAATTTATTACTGCAACCTAATAATTGAAACATTGTCCGTCTTATTCCAAAACACGCTAAATTTAGTTCTGGTACTGTTTAGTACAAGATTTAAACCATTACTAAATAAAACGCTATTATAAAATGAAGTTTATCACTAGTTGTTGAACTATCTCGGGTACTAGACTTGGGGCCGAGACCACTAGTTTATCTTTGGGAAAATCGAGACAAAATAAAAAATAAAAGTTTTTTTTTATTTCAGAAAAAATCAAATTTCTTGAAAAATTTGGTAATATATCGGATAAATAAAATAAAGATTTTTGAGAAAAAAAATGCTTTTCATTGAAAAAATTAGTAAAAATCGAAAAATCGCTCGTAACTGTGATTTCTTCACTATGAAAAAAAATCGCTGCGCTTTGAATTTGTCAGGGACTTAGAACTTTGACTTTGGGTTAAAAAAATACCGACGATATCCTTAGTTCATCCATTTTATCCAAAGTAATAACAAGTTATCCAAATATCTTAAATTATGCGAAATTTTGAGAATTTTTTCAGTCAAAATTTTCAATTTAAAAAAAAATCAACACATACGATATTCGCATCTTATTGTGAATATCGTGTAGTTTTCAAAACCCCCTTTCGATCATTATTCCCAGAGTTATTAATTGTCACAGTTAAAATTAAAAAGTACTTTTTTGCTTTGACTGACTATAACTCCGCGGCAAATCATTGTACAGGATTTTTGATTCGGTCCAATTAAAGGGCATTAAATTTTCTAAAAGAGCCCTTGATAGAAATTATGGAAAAAAAAAAATTATAGCCCGTAGACCTTTTTCTAAACGCGTAAAATTGCTAAACTTTTTTTATTGGTAGTTTATTAAGATTCCTGTAGACACAAGCATGATAAAAAAATTTCAGGGTCATATCTGAAAACAAGACACTTTTGGCTGTACGATATTTTCCTCGGAGTTGAAAAGCACCCAAAAACTTGAATTTTTTTTATATTCCGTTACTTTTGTGATTAGTGTATGTTTCTACATATAAATCGCTAGAAATAGATATTAATATGATTAACTTGATTTATTTGGATGAACTAGATATGCTACCGACTAAAATAGGAGCGCAAAACGATGTAAACAAATACTCTTCTTATTTTTATTCATTTTTGCTGTTATTACTGTTACTGTTATGCGGTTTATTCGTGAGTTGGTCAATGCTAACATAACATAAGGACAAAATCCAAATAACATACATACTTCCTGATGTGGTTTAGTCGTAGATAGCTGCTTTACATGGTTTGTAATCAGTAAAACATGTAAAAGCTAGCGGACATCGCGGGTGTGCCGAAGTAGCTCACAATTTAGCACAAAAACTCACAAATAAACCACATTAATACTAAAAACAATAAGAAGAAGAGCATTTATTTATTTTGAATTCAACATACAGAATAATATGAGAACTTGATTATAAACAGCGCGCCGTAAGTACAAGTTGTGCTTGTTCAATATATTGTAACATACACAAAGAACAATTTATGACATATTTTTGTACTAATAAATAATTATTTAAGCATTTCAAGTGTTACTTTAATATCGATATTAAGAGAAACTAAACGTTGCTTCAAATTCAAATCAAATCAAATCATTTATTTTTGCAGAAAACACTGTTACAATGGTGTTATAGAAATTTACATGTTTCAAGTGATTCTACCATAAGGCATGCAAAATGTATACAATCATAAAATTTAAAAAACCATGTCATTATATAATTTAGTCAACAAATAAATAAAAACAATAATAAAATATTTAAAGATATAAATTAATCAAATGTCATTCAATTATTTATTCAATACAGGTTATATTTAAATTATTTCAATGTCATTCATAAAATTATTACAATATTTAAAGATACATGCATCAGAATTGTTATTACTCTATGTCACTGTGATGTCTTAAGTTTGGGAAAATTATCGTTTAAGAAGTCGTTCAAATTATAGTAACATTTAGTAACTAAAAGGCTCTTTAGAGTTTTCTTAAATAAGGCATTATTCATTGCCCTTATTTCTTTAGGTAATTTATTAAAAATTATAGGAGCCATATGAAACACACTTTTGTACATTAAAGCAGTATATGTTCGGGGGACACAGAGGCGAAATGCGTCACGTTGTTGCACTTCTGAGGCTAATTTATATAATTCTTTATTAGTCTTAACGAATACTGAGACCTCATACATATACAGGCTTGGGAGAGTTAAAATTTTATACTCCTGGAACAGTGGTTTACAGGTTTCGATTATTTGAAGCCCAAACATAGCCCTTATGCATCGTTTTTGTGCTTTAAAAATTAAATCAATATCGGTCGAATTTCCCCAAAAAATCACACCAAATCTCAAAACTGAAGCAACCAAACCATGATATGCAGTTAACAAGGTATTAATATTTGCAATCTGCTTTAACTCATGTAGCGCATATACTGATTTATTAATTCTTTTATATAGTGTTTCAATCTGTGGTTTCCATTTTAATTTGTTATCCACTGTGAGACCAAGAAATTTTGTAGTTTGCACTTCAGATACAGGTTCACCCTTATAGTTAATCTGAGGCATAGTTGCATTCATACGCTGATTAAAGTGGATTATTTTAGTTTTTGCAATGTTTGCTTTCAGATTATTGCTGTCTAGCCATTGGATGATCGCATTTAGGCTACTACTTATATCATGCTCATAAGATATTCTGTCATTACACTTAATTGCAACAGTACTGTCGTCAGCAAAGAGTGTCATTGGGTTTGAGTTCGCGTTAGGAAGGTCATTAATTTAGATTATAAAGAGAAGTGAACTCAATACACCGCCTTGTGGGACACCATATTGTATTTTACGTCCCTTTGTTAGGTATGTTTCCTCCATCTTAGTTCTAATATTAAGTCTATTAATTTGTGTATACTGAGTGCGGTTTTTGAGGTAAGTTTCAATTAGTTTTAAGATGAAATTAAGACTAAATGAACGAATGAATGCCATTTTGTTTCTTATCTGTGGAAATAATTTAAGAATCTTCTTTGGTCCTAACTGATCCTCAGATAGTCTTCGTTTGTAATCGGAAAGCATTTTGATTCTTGTACTAACTTTAGTACCGTAACAATCCTAGATTAAAGTCATGTTTAAACCATTACTTATACAGTTTTTTGTTATAAGACGGTGTGTGTCTATAAAAGTATAGGTTTTGTGGCGCGAAACCAAGCAAGTCCGTTTAAGAAATAGACAACTCAATGGTAACTGCGAGATGCCATTTAAAAAAAAAAAAAAAAAGCGCGTAACCGTTCTTGTGTGTGAATAAATGCACCTGTGAAAAGTTTCATTTCTTAGCGTTCTCGAAAGAATATTTCATTCCGCTTTTGATTTAGTTAATGAGATCTTGTATTTACATTAAATATTTGATTTATCATAGCGATAGCCCAATACTAAAGTGTGATTTTAAAATGCCTTAAAATGTTTGCTAAATGTTTTTAAGTATCGTTTTACAAGAAATACTTACTTGAGATTTTGAAACTTGAATAAATATTAATATCATTAAATAGGCTACTTTCACGTATTTGGATCACGTTTTACAACTCCGAAACAAAAGCTAAATAACTAACAAAAATATATTTTTTTAAACTAAGTAAATCTGTAAGAAATAGTGTATTTTTTCCCTATTATTTAGCGGTCCCAAGCACTACTGTTGGGCCTAAGGGCCTAGGGGTTCGATTTCCAGATCGGGCAAATGTGTTACTGGGTTTTTCCATTAGGAATTTCTGAATAGCCCGGAGTCTAGATTTATGCCCGGTTGGTGGCAATAGGCTGAAAGACGAGCCTATTGCCACCAACATGGGACTTACACAAAACTGTCGATATGTGGGTGTATCTACTATGTGTACACTCCTGGCTAACCTTTCGGGGAAACAAGGCGTGATGTTACATAATGTTTATGTTATTTCGTAAAATTAAAATCACACGTCTTCAGCTATCCCTAAAATAAAATTGTATTTAATGAAAATACAAGATCTTCATTGCAAATAAATCAAAAGCGAAATGAAGTTGAAGCTTTTTCATCATTTTTATTTGCGCCTGTTTTTGATACCTGTTGCTAACCAATATTTGGCAACAGAAACACGAATTTCATGGAACTGAATTCATAAAAAAAACGCCTCTGTGTTCGCCAAGGGGTGGGAGGCCGGTACCGCGAACACAGGTTCGTTTAACGTCAGTAAATTGTGTTTCGAAAGCTCTGGATAGCGCCGTCTCTTTCAGTCTCTCCGAACGACTAAAGTGTACTGTCAGCTAGAAAATTGTTTGATAATTTACTAGTTTGATGAAACGAAACGAGGTGTCCATACAAAATGTTTTCATTGTTTTTCGGTTTAGAAAAATAGGGTTTGTTGGTACTTTAAACTTAGGTTAGATGGTACATTCTTCAATTTGTACGTTTTTCTTTAGGAGCTGAGCCCTGCAATAGGTACTACTTACCTACAGTAGTATATCAATATACCGGAAGTAACTGACATAAGTTAATTAAAAACACTATTAAATTCAATGTTTTAAAGTTGTTTCGCTTCAGCAACATTCTCAGTGTTTATTATTCAATATTACAAAGCGTATTAAGACGTGAGATAGTGATCAAACGCGAGCCTAACAATCGCAAAACAAAAATATTGGGTATTGATAAACTTTACCAGGAATGATGTGCGTGACTGTACAAGCTGCTCAGATATCGACCGGCCTCCCCCAGTGCGGCAGTCTCTTCATACAAACACTGGTGATCGGTTCTCCCTTTAGTACCTACCTTTTTACCCGTACCTTTTACCGGTATCATAATATAGTTAAATTTTACCATGTCGGTTGTTGAGAATACCAAAACCGAACATTTACCTGATCAATCTGACGATAAGAAAGAAGAGGAGAAGCAGCTCACTGGTCAAGAGAATAAGCAGGCACCAGAAACTGGAGATGAAGAAAACCGTAACGATAAACATGGGATAGTTCGTAGTTACGAACAACAGCTGATCGTGTACCGCCAAAAGCAGAAAGAAATGGGTAAGTACGTCTTAACTAGCTATTACTGATACTATGTAGATTTAATAATAGCCATCTGGTACTGTTTATGTTTATTGCAAGGTGAATAATAGGTACTCAAATTGAGGATACAAATAATTTAAACGTGTAGTCTGGCGTAATAAGAATATTTTGCAGAAAAAAGCGAAAGTCCTCAAAATTAGGTCGAAAATTGCGGTGCATTTTGTGAAGTAAGCTCCGCTTTTGCACGCGAAAACGTTTGCTAGACTTGTAACTGTAACAAGTGTGTGTTACTCTGACACAATGTGGCGGTTCTTTTTTACTGCATAACAAACTGTTTTTCTCTAACAAAATATTCAATAGCTTGTCGACTGTATATATAATAAACCCACTAATACCGTAACACCTTCCCTCTTGCTGTAAATAACTTATCGTTACTGTGCGGCTTAAACTTTCTCCTCACCATTTGCTCTCGCTGCCATGGATATGGAAGAGACTTCACGCAGAAGTGTTCCAGCTGTGCGTGCTGTGCTCCGACATAGACCAGGGTCAAAAATTATTAAATAAAAAAAATAGTAGGATGAAACCCATTGAAATAGGAAGAGACTATACTACAAAATGATAGATCATCAATAGTTGCTTCTGAATTCGGTAGTTCATAACAAGGAGGACAATTGTTGGCATCCCTTGGAACCTAGAACAAACTTAAATATCTACCTTATAATACCTACATATTTGAAATTATGACATCTTGATCTAATGCAACAAGTCCTTTGTAGGCGCGACAATTACTGATCCATTGCCATTTAGTTCAGAATGATTCCAGTTCTTAATTACTTACCTCAACCATCGTGGTAGAATAGTGAGTAAAACAGCAGGCAGTGAAGAGGTAATATGCCGCTGCAGTCTTTGCATGGCTACACTGCAGTTTATGCATCACATGATGAATTGATTGCAAGTCCGTGTCGAGCAGCGGTCAGTAGGCAGGCAAGCACACACAATAAGTCCAACTAACAAGCGGGGGTCAATGAAAATCCAAAATGAAAAAGCACAGCCAAAAACCAAACAGCAGAGAGTTCGAACGACATCTGACATCACGTTTGTTTGCATCTTTGACAGTCGTCAGAAGCCTGAAAAAGCTGACAGCCGGTCTTACCAAGGGGTATCATATTTCCCAGTTACTGGGTTGTGGAGGTCAGATAGGCAGTCGCTCCATGTAAAATACTGGTATTCAGCTGCATCCGGTTAGACTGAAAGGTGACCCCAACATGTTGGGAAAAGGCTAGGCAGATGATTGAACCCCCAGTGTGACCGAATCGATAAAATAATCGAATGGGTTGAAATTAGTTTTTGTTGGCAACTATTCAGATAATATTTTTCGATTCAAAATAGGTAATGAATTCAAACGAAGATACACTTTCCGAAACTTTCAGTTATTTTTTTTTTATTTTGATTACAAGAAAGTGGAATTGAGTAGAGTTGATTGCTACTATAAAAACAATTCCGATCCCTGTGAAAACAATACCAAGGAACTCAAAAAGACTCTGAATTCAACGCCATCGATTCCCGTCAAAACCTGTAAATACAAAAATTGTACACCTTTGTATTACCTACAACTTTTCCGTTTAACTTTTTTCCATAGGACTAGTAGTATTGCCGGCAATCGATATAAACCGTTTTTTACCGTTAAAACGCACCCCCATCCACTTCCCGGCCTCAAATCGCGCGTAAATTATTTTTCCAATAGGTTTCATCCTACAATTCTTTTTTTTCACTTTTCACCATTTTCAAAGGTTTCAGCCCTGGTCTATTATGCTGACTGGGCATTCTTTATTAATGGTGGTTTCATGATAGCGATGTTTTTTAAAGGTACCTTTTGAAATAAGACAAATCTTTGAAGAAATACCGAGGGGTATACCTGAAAAACATACAAACCTGCAGTGCTAGGTGCGGTTCTACAAAGCGAGGCAATACAAAAAATAGAAGCAATGCTGTTTGGCGCGACTTTTGCTAATTCAAAAACACGAAGATTACTCGCGTTAAGCGTATACCTTTTCTGGTTTACCTGTAAGTATAGTTACGGTATTATGGGTTTTCTTGCAGCTATGTGAATGATGTTATATAAAATTTTCTTCAGTTTAATGTTATTCGCAGTAAAATAGACTTGCCCTTCTTAGTCGAAACAGTCGTGTATTGTTACGCACCTACTCCCTTCTGTGTAACTTCCTGTTGTTTTGTATGAGGCAGTTGAGGACGGTCCTTCTGGATAGCGACAGGGTGTCGACATATCCAGAGGAATAGCGAACCGATAAGGATAGACGGTAGGAGGTAGGTCGGTAGGACGGACGAGGTATATTTCAGGGCGAAAGTTTAGAGTCCACTTTGGTTTTGCCTATCCTTGAATCCTCTAAGCAGTCTGCTGGAGGACTTAGATCTAGGCTACCGATTGAGAAGAGGTGGTCGGGCGATATCTCACCTATGGATGATTTGAACTTTTTGCTACTGAAACTTTCAGTAGCGCCATGAGAATGGAATTTGGTGCCGATAAATATGCGGTCATGCATGTTAAGTGAGGGGAGATTGTGGAATTCGTGAGAACTCAACTCTCGGATTTCATATACCTATCTTAGATCACACTCCTGAATCGAAACCTACAAGTACTTGGGTATGTCGGAAGCGTTAGGCATCAAACGATGTTGACACGAAACAATAGTTGAAGGAGCGTTTCATTCTTCAGCGTCGTTTATCAGGTGAAAGAAAGGTGCGTGCCTTCAACGGGGGTGTACTATGCCAAATCAAATGCCAAGTGATCGAATATCAATTGATCGACCACTATAAATCAAACGGCTTAATACTCAAATGTCTAAATACTCGAGCGTTCACTAGATCGAATGGTTAATAAATCGAACATTCAATACATCGAGTGTCCAAAATATCGAATGTGTATCGAATATCATTTTTTAAAAATACAAGAAAGAAACAAAATCACATTTTAATCTACTTTTAAAAAAATATACTGGTTTTTCGATATAATATAATGAATATGCGATCAAACAAACATTCGATATTTTGAGCACTCGATGTATTGAGTGTGCGATGTATTGAATGTTCGATTTAATAACCTTTCGATATTATAGACGTTTGATCGACTAATGGATATTCGATTATTTGGCATTCGATTTGCCATAGTACACCCCTTCAAAGGTTGGGTCATGGCGGTATTGATGTACTCTTTCGGCTTACTCAAATGTACTCAGACGGGACTTGATGCTCCATGCTTGAGGTTCCACACACTTCTGACTGCAAGTCGGATGCATCACCCAAGGTCTGACTGTATACCCCCGGAAATGGAGAGGTCGAGTCTTCTTAAATAGAACCAACCTTGTACAACCGTGAGGTATGCAGTCTCAGGGAATACTTCCTAGAAGCCGACGTCCGAGCCCGCTCTCTTTGGCTAACGAGAACTGTTGCATACCTATAGTATTAGATACTAATGACCGCAGGGACGTATAGAGGCAGGGCAAAGAGCTTCACGGGTGCATCCTACATGGGCCTGATGCAGACTTCTTAGCGCCCGTAGCCTGGTTGCGATTCGGTGATCTCTGCGATTATGGACGAAGTTATTATGATGAACAACTATCGAAAATTCACAGGGTGAGTTCGAATGCATGGGCAATATTTTAAGGGGTCATTGTACCATCATTATAAATAACTTTTAATAAAGGAACACACCGTAAATCGCGAAAAAAAAATTAGCTGTTCCCTACATTTGACGAGTTACGCGAGTAATGTATGGAACAGCCAATCTTTTCCCAAAGTCAAAGTTGTTCATAATGATGAGTACCTACCCCTTAAAATATTGCCGATGAATTCAATTTCACCCTGTGAAGAATGGCACCGTTGACATCTGTCGCGCATGCCACCTTGCCACCCCAAGTCCGGCTGTTCTCATCTGGCTTACGGAGAATAGTTGCATAGACTCAACCTTGTAGCCAGGATTATCCATCAGCAGTTTGCTTGATATATAGTCCTGTGGAATCGGAAGTACCGTATTATAGGTATGTGCCCGACCCAGCTCTTGAAAATGGCAATATCACGTTGCATTGGGATTGATCTATCATCACTGACAGGACCATTGTTGCCAATAAACCAGATATGGTGATAGATCGATTACAACATAACGAAAACCTCGTGAAAGCTGAAAAAGATAAACAGACGAAGTATCTTGACCTGGCTCGCGAGGTTGTCGACATGTGGGATGTGGATTCATCATTCATTGTGCCGATAGTCGTGACGGCCAATGGCATAATAGGCTAGAGCCTGGACCAACACCTGAAGAGGCTCTCGCTAGCCAGCTGTTTCAAGGGCTGAATCCAGAAAGCGGTGCTCTTGGACACGGCGCGTATAGTTAGGAGTTTAATGTCTCAGGAGCCCTGACCACCGGTAACTTGGACCATGGTCCCGATACCGGTGGGCTACTATTTTTTTTTAATAGACATAATAGATGTATTGACACAAAATAAAAGATCACAAATAAAGTTTTTATATATGCATCAGTTTCCAAAAAGGGTTTACTGTGATTGATTGAGAATGTATTGTACTTAGACGCAGCACGAAAACTTCAGAAGGCTGAAAAGGAAAACAAAACCAAAGAGAAATCTGATAACGAGGAAGAGAGTGGTAGCGCAGGAGGAACCGGAAAAGGAAGCAATCGGAAAAGGGGCACTGAAGAAGGACGCAGCGGAGAAGGAGGAACTGAACAGGGTGACAACGCTGAAGGGCCAAGTGGAGCGAAACAAGAAAGGATAGAACGCCCGATAGGACGCCCCTTCCTCTTCTACGACAACGACAGCAGCAGCAGTTCCGATTGTATCTTCATAGTTGAATAAGAATATTAACAGGTATATTCCTTACCCGTTAATATTCTATTCAACTATGAAGATACAATCGGAACTTTATAGTTGAATAAGAATATTAACAGGCCGGTATATTCCTTACCTGTTAATATTCTATTCAACTATAAAGTGAAAGAATTTCTTGGCACCTTCGAATTGGTTTTGCATTTACTCGCTTTTATTTATTCTGTTCATTTTTAGTTCCCTTTTAATATAAGAATTTTTTCGATAGCCGTTATCAGTGATCGGATAATCGAATGCATATTTACCTAAAGCTAATTTTTGGTTTGGAAATTATGAAAGCGGCTTCTTAAAACATATTTTTTTAAATATCTATAAATCGTGGCATTCCAGAAAATTCAGGAATGCGAAAATATTCCTACACCCGATTTGATTCTATAGTAAAAAAAACTAAATTTGTCGATTCCGAATTCGCGGGATTTTTTCGATACAAAAGTGCATTACATAATAAACAATACCCACACTTTAGGTAAATATGCATCCGATTATTGGTCATTATACAACTCTCGGTGAATGTAGCTAGCTATTCACTAGCTATGACTAGCATACCCCAGCTAGGTCTAAGGTTGTCATCAAGATGACTGATAAAGCCAAAGTAGGGTAAACGTGCTCTTTCAAAAATTGTGATTGTACTATAACAAGGCATTTAATTTTATGTAATTACACACATCAAAAGTGTCTAGGGATCAACATATATTTTTGCAATAACTTTTCTCTTGATTGATATTAATTTAAATTTTCTTTAAGGATTCATCAAATAAAGTGTTTTCGTTTGTCACAGTAACGATAAACCAAGTCACCTTTGCATTAATAAAGAAATTTGCCATTTTCCTAATAAAGGGATTTTTGACATTTGAACCACTAACATTAAAGTTCGAAAAAAAGACTGAAATAACAGTTTTCTTTAAAATTTTATTGGGTAACTTAAACAATTAATAATCCGTGTTTCTACCGCGAACACTAACAACACAAGAACATCGGTTTGGCATACTCAAAATGAGTTCATCCAAATCACGCTGTGGAATGGCCGCCCATGTTCGTTGCAACAACAAAAAAAAGTCTTCTTGCAACTGGATACCCTCCATATTCGGCAGAGCTCTTCTCTGTAGCATATCCCATGCATGCTCAATCGGGTTCAAGTCTGGCGACACGGAGACAAGACCGATACATTCAAATCTTAACTCGAAGAGCTCCAACAATAACCGCCATGATGTTAGCCGTGAGGCTTCATCACTCTTCAGGGAACTTAATTAGCGACCAAACAGTCAGAAACCGCTTGCATGAAGTGAACCTTCATTCCCGAAGACCGCTACGGGTACCACCTATAGCAATGCACAATCGTAGGATTCGATATCAATGGGCTCTTGAACACAGAAATTGGGCAGAAGAACAATGGCGTTTCGTGTGCTTTTCTGATGAGTCTCGTTTTGGTATGAGACCGGATACAAGACGTATACGACACTGGAGAACCCCTGGACGCCAACAGCGATTAAAATCCTGCCAGGAAGTCCATCCTTATAGTGGTGGAACCATCATGGTATGGGCGGGTATTTGGATCGGCGGAAGAACTGAGTTGATTTGGATCAGAGGCAACCTCAACGCTCAAATTTATGCTGAGACGATTGTATCTGACGTCATCGTTCCTCTACAAGTGCAAATCGGTCCCTTATTTCAGTTAATGCATGATAATGCACGACCGCACACCGCAAGAGTTGTAAGACAGACTCTCGCCGCAGCTAACATCAATGTCCTGCCCTGGCCTGCTCAGTCGCCAGACTTGAACCCGATTGAGCATGCATGGGATATGCTACAGAGAAGAGCTCTGCCGAATATGGAGGGTATCCAGTTGCAAGAAGACCTTTTTTTGTTGTTGCAACGAACATGGGCGGCCATTCCACAGCGTGATTTGGATGAACTCATTTTGAGTATGCCAAACCGATGTTCTTGTGTTGTTAGTGTTCGCGGTAGAAACACGGATTATTAATTGTTTAAGTTACCCAATAAAATTTTAAAGAAAACTGTTATTTCAGTCTTTTTTTCGAACTTTAATGTTAGTGGTTCAAATGTCAAAAATCCCTTTATTAGGAAAATGGCAAATTTCTTTATTAATGCAAAGGTGACTTGGTTTATCGTTACTGTGACAAACGAAAACACTTTATTTGATGAATCCTTAAAGAAAATTTAAATTAATATCAATCAAGAGAAAAGTTATTGCAAAAATATATGTTGATCCCTAGACACTTTTGATGTGTGTATCTACAACTTTCAATCAATCAATCAATCTTTATTTGTGAACACAGGTATTACAGTACAGGTCTTATGTATATATGTACATATTTGAGTCGAGCTCTATGTTCTACCAATGAAATTGGTGTACAAATATATTAGTTATTTTTTAATAATAAGTCTGAATTTAAACAATAGTAAATCAATTTTGGTGTAAATAATTTCAATTAAATGTATTGCTATTAGACAATTAATCAATTATAATTTATTTTACTGCATGTCAAAGGTAAATTGTATTAAAAGGTTAGTAATGTCAAATTTTATCATTTAAAAATTCTTCTATGGAGTAATACGTCTTATCAAACAAAAAAGAATCCAATTTGCATTTGAATTTATGGACATTGTCCTCACTCCTTATACATTTTGGTAATTTATTATTGACCCTTGGTGCCATTACAAAAATACTTTTTCCATATAGCGCAGTACTAGATCCGACTGTTTGTAACCGATCACAGCGGCGCTGACTAGTTACTCGAGCAAATTTCTGCAAATTATTTTTGACGAACATACAAGCTTCATATATGTATAGTGAGGGCATTGTTAATATTTTCGTATTTAAAAAAAATGGTTTGCAGCTGTCTGTTGTCTTCAAATTGTAAATAGCTCTTATGCACCTCTTTTGGCACTTAAATACCATATCTTTACCAGTGGCATTGCCCCAAAATATAATTCCATATCTCAATGTTGAGGCTACTAAACCATGATATGCGGTTAAAACTGTTGCACGATTGACCGTTTTACTTAACATGTGTAAAGCATAGGAAAGTTGGTTTAGCTTACTGCATACTTTGTCAATATGTGAATTCCAATTTAAAGTGTTGTCTATGTTTAGTCCAAGAAATTTTGTCACATTTGTTTCATTTATAATTTTGTCCATATATTTAATATTTAACTTTAGTTTGTTTCATTTTAAAGTAAGAGGAAAGCATCCACTTAAAATAAACTATATATTATTATAATACTATACGATATGGCGCTGTGTGAAATGTCCAAGTATATTATATTATTATTATATTATATAATCTTAAGCGCCATTGAAAGAGTTTCAGACTTCGAATATTTATTGTAAATATTCAAATTTTATGCATTAATTAAGTTTTCCTCATTGTATTGCTACAGGTTCGGTTATACGAGAAGATGTCATCCATTGAACCTGCCTTATGGCAGAGATATCAGTTAAAATGTGAATTTTAGAAATACCACTCAATATGTGATTCAAATTTGTGAGCTGTGAATGAAAATTTTTAGGAGAGTTAAAAAATGTGAAACTGATAATGGATTAAATCCAATTAAGTATTGGTCTTAGGTCTTAGGGCATCTCTGGGACCTAAGACCAACATGCTTTTTTGTAGAATGTTAGTTAGCAACGTGGAATATTGAAATTCTTCTATATAGGTGTATAAGGTATACTTACGTATTCATTCACGCATTTATAATCAAAACACTTTTTACTACCGCTCAGCTTTTGCTGATTTATAATTGTCTAGTACTAGGTCTTGCCCGCAGCTCGCATTGAAATATGACAATCAATTCGGGTTGTACTCTGCTTGTATAATATTATTCAATCATGATTCGTAGACACGTGGCGCTTAGGCGTGAAAAAGTCACAAACAAACCAACAGACTTTCTTTCGCATTTATATTATTAGTCAAGTGATGTATACATATGGCAAACAAATAGAATAATTTTCGAGCTCACAGTAAAAATATTAAGTTATTTCTCATACAGATTTTATCTGAATCATTACAAATTAGAATATTAATAATCAGTCTTTAGTTTGGTAGTAACATCATGACTGTACTTTGTCAATATATCTATGAAAACATCATGTATGCAAGGAAAAATTTACATCTTTTTAGCAAAAGAGGTGAAAGACAATTATTTCACTAGAAATAGGGACCAATTAGTTCAACCAGGTTTCAGGCTGGCTAAAGTAGATTCATCTTTCATGGGGTACTGTTTACAATGTTACAATAAAACACCTCCTAACATTCTTGAACTTAATGAAACAAAATTTAAATCCTGTATAAAACGCACACTATGCAGCCGAGCATATTATAAATTGGGAGATTACATCGCTGATAAAAATGCTTGGGTCAATGCTAGTCCTGCTCCACAAGGGCGTATCACCTAATTCATTAGACTTCTTAAAAAACTGTTGGAGCTGCGGAAGATCAACAACAAAAAAAAACTATATTTGCATTGTATAAATTCAATTTTTTAAGATTGTATAATTGCTTAGCACATATGTGAGTACTATGTACCTACCTAATATAAAGCGACCATTTACTAGGTACGTCTTTCATTGACTTGAATGCGCTTTGGCGGCTGAGAGTATGTCATGATCACTTTAATGTGTCGCTGATGGTGGCGTGTGTGTTGGATCATTTAGCTCCCTTCAAAATGGTTGAGCTGAATGGTGCTAATCCGTGCGTCATGTTCGTGAACGGGCGCTGTCAGTAGAGACTGGTCATCTCTTAGCGGCCATGGCTTGTTTTAATTTAATTTTCGAACTTTTTAACTTTAAATACTTTGAGTTTGAGTGAGGATTACCAAATATTCAAAAAAAAACTCGATCGAATTATAAACTGTATCCTTAATGTGACAATTGCTTGGTTGTCGATAGTTTATAGGTTAATTATTATATAGGTTATATGATTATTAAATTATAGTCGAAACATAGTGTATTTATTTTTTTACTTATCCCTCCTTCCGCAGTTAGTAGGTTTAAAATGCTCAATATTTAAGTAATTCTTTAATCATTACTGCTCCTAGCTTTTCCTTCTCGACCACATGTTTTCTCCGTACTTTTACTGAATCTTAGAAATAGCTCCTTTGATCTCTAATATTTTTCTGATAAGTTATTGGGTACATTTTTAATTACACACATTTGTTTAATATTTTTCAATTTAATTCGAGTTGAATGTTGAGACATGAATTCCGACAAGCTAAGTTTCATACCCTCACTGCAATAAGGCTTAATTATGAATGATAGAGATTGAAATTTCACGTACGCCAATACTAATAAAATCGGTGAGTCGAGATCTATTTAACTAAGTTAGGAGCTGAGGAAGGGTCATCGCACAAGGGGACGCGTCGCGCCGCGACTTAACCGGAAGAAGCCAATGATTTTGCGCGGCGCAGTGCTGCGTGATGCAACGTATTCAGAATTCTCGCAATTGATTGAGTATTTTTTCGTGTAGTGAATAACGTTATATTATTAGCTGCGTCGCGTCGCGACCCGGTGTGAGTTGAACTTATGGATGACTGTCAGCTGAGATTTGTCCGCGAACTAAACCTCGATATACAAAAAAGCTCTAGGTCGTACGGCCCCCGCAGCAGTCTATTCTGGCTATGGCCGAGGGCGGTTCTCACCTGCGTTAAGCCTCGGAGCGTATTTTTATTACGGGTGTTTGAAACAGAATTTTACCATGGCACATTCATTAGCTCGTGAAGAACATGAACTTATTGAGAAACAGTCAGGTGAACAAAACTCAAAGCAACCCGACAGACGTTGTCCTGTCTTAACTATGATACCTACCCTACCTACCCTACCTACCCTACCTATCCTACCTATCCTACCTACCCTACCTACCCTACCTACCCTACCTACCCTACCTACCCTACCTACCCTACCTACCCTACCTACCCTGCCTACCCTACCTACCCTACCTACCCTACCTACCCTACCTACCCTACCTACCCTACCTACCCTACCTACCCTACCTACCCTACCTACCCTACGCGACTTCGTACGCGGACCCTATTGCTTATGCCAGCGACAACGGGGTCGCCATTTATGTAATTTTTCCCATCAGATTGAACAACTTTTGCTTAGACGTCATTCCCTATATGTGTTATGGTGTCGCTAGGCTCTTGGAGTTCCACAACAGGTGTTCCAGATCTTCAATTTTTATACGTCAACAGAGAGCGCTCATCAGGCTGAACAACTTTTGCTAAGACGTCATTCCTATATGTGTTATGGTGTAGCTAGGCTCTTGGAGTTCCACAACAGGTGTTCCAGATCTTCAATTTTTATACGTCAACAGAGAGTGCTTATCAGGCTGAACAACTTTTGCTAAGACGTCATTCCTGTCAATGTTATAGTGTAGCTGGGCTCTTGGAGTTCCACATCAGGTGTTCCAGATCTTCAAATTTATTCTCTCAGCAGAAAATGTTCATCACGTGGAACAATTTTTGCTACCGTAACATTTATGTATCTCTTATAGTTTGCCTGGTCTGTTGCGGTTCTGCATCAGGTGTTCAAGTTTCCAAGATAAATTATAGCCTATATGTTGCCCAGACTTAATACCTATACAACAAAAAAAACATTCCAATCCGTCCAGTAGTTCCAAAGATTAGCGTGTACAAACAAACAGATAAACAGACAAATTTTTTTTTTGGGTTCGTGCTATATTACTGTTTCTAAATCCAACTGAATTTTTTTTTTTAATATATTCAATGTACAGACACAGTTTTTTTACTGTTTTATTATATGTATATAGATAATGAATTTCCTGTAATTTTTAGTATGTTTGGTCTGATCCTGTATTGCAATTATAAAACCCTCTGTTTCCGGAAAAAAAGTTACATCCATTTTAACAAACCTATTATTTTACAAAAGATTAAATTTTAATTGAAGATAAGAAGATTTCCATTCAACTATGTTTTAAAACTTTGTTGCGTTAATACTTAGGGTATTTGCAAGAAAATGCACTACAGTGTCAGTGCTCACTAACTTGTTTAAAAATATAACTTGTTTAATTATATCAATACCAGGGAATTTCCAAATGTGTAGTGGCTGTAATACTAGCTATGTCAGACTCAATTGAGTCTTCAACAAACGTCGTCAACAAATTCCATTTCACTTCTAGTGAGCTCCATTTATTTTCTTCGTCTGTTATCCAATCACATTGTTCGTTATGGTGCACTTGCTCTTCCCATAGGCCAGAACAAAATTGTTCCACTGTTGGTAGTTGGACGTTGGTGTTTTCGGCTGTCGGTGTTTCGGTGTCAATTTGTGGTTTCTGTAAAAGTTCTTTTCGTTCGTAGCAAGCCGGGACCAACGGCATAACGTGCTTCCCGAAACACGGAGTAGGTTGGTATTTAAAGATGGTCACCCATCCAAGGACCAACCCCAGCAAGCGTACCTTAACTTGATATATCGACCCAAACGGTTATTACTTAGCCACGAGCTCCTCGACTTTTGGGTAGAGTACACCGGTTACATTTTTCAAATCCTGCGACTGCAAGAGCACACACCTATGCCACGCACGGCATAATTCACTGCTGGGCCTACAAGCAAGAAAGGACCATGACATTTGTGCTCTAATCAGGTCCAGCCAAATTAATATTTTGAAGTAGCTAAAGTAAATTATTAATTTAAAACAGATTTCAGACAGCAGGATAGAGTTAATCAAAGCATCTGTTTATGATTGAATTTGAATGTATATTTATATTTTCGGTTGCATTATCGGTTTAATGATGAAGATAACCGAAAGATTACAGTTAATTCCGTTCATTCGGTCAATGTGATCTTGTTGGCAGAATATTTCAACAGATAGTTCTTGTGAATAAAACAGTACTTAATAAAATATTGAATCCAAATAAAAAGTACTCAAATGCCTTTCTAACCTAAATATTTTATCCAAAGCAAATTCAAAAGGATGTGGGAAAAAAATACCGCACACCTGGAAACACTGATTGTAGTTTTGCACTCTTTTTTACTCGCTTGTTGTTCTTGTCGCCTTAGAAAGCTGCTGTTACCTCTGTGCATGTCGCTGGCATGGCTTATATTTAATTAGATTTTGAAATAAATGCTTTATTAGTATACGTGTAGTTATATTATTATGGAAGCATTTAGCCCCTACCATGCTTAGGATAGATATATAGGTGCTTTACCGCGCCTTGTATTTAAATAAAAGTCAGGTTTCTACACAGTATATTTCTCTCACTCGCAAGCAGTCACAGCACATTAAACATGTTTATAGTGACAGCGCGGCTGCGGGAATTAAATTGAATAGATCGAAATCATCGAAACGACTGGTTTGTACTTATTGACCATAGACATTTGGTCACTCTCTTACAATAGTGTTGTCCTAGTGCGACCAATAGGCAATTAGTTTGGTTCGCCACAGATATATATTATGTTAACATAATTATACACATAATGATGGAGTGCATATTATGTTTATAACTATCCTAAAGGTCATAAATCATCAGACCCACCCTGCACCCACTCCGCACCTCCTAGCTTCCTGCGGCTAGTATTCTTAATATGGATTTGTATGGGTATGCGCTCACTACTTCAACTCCGCGACGTCACTGGATCACCTCGATCGTAAGCCCTCAACGCGCGGACGGCGGGTGGACCACTCGGTGACAACTCGCTGCTCACATGCTTGGCTTACGATGACTGCCCATTGCTAACGCTCGGGTCCCAAGCGGACCGTTGGCGAGGAGCCGCTCCCCACCCTCCCTTCCGTGGTTGAAGACGGCGACGCGAGGTCCAATGGTTGACGTCGCGACGTCCACTGGTGGACGACGCGAGGTCCACTGGTTGACGACGCGAGGCCCACTGGTTGACCGTTCCACGTTTATTGGTGATAACGTGGCGTCCACCCGTGGCCCAGCTCTCGACAACGAGTGGATGCCGTGCGACGAGGCGGTGCGGTGTGGTTGCCGGGTGGCTATAATGAGCTGTGACCTCAAAGCAGCCTTTTTTCCAGGGACATGCTAAGCTGCGTAGCTATGATGTGTTTCCATTACCTACGACCGTTTGGTTTTCTGTTTGGTTCATTCTGCTCGAAAATTATTAAACGATAATAAGCTTACATATTTTCGTTGGTCGCCATCACACATTTCTGATGGAAAAGTAGCCATTGTAAAGTATAAACGGTGAGAACTGTTTATACTTTACAATGGCTACTTTTCCGCTAGGTGTTTTTGGTGCATTTTGGGATGGTTCTAGTCACTGTCAGACCCTAGGTACGTATATGCTTGGAAAAGATTTTTTTTTTGTTATCAGGGGTTTTAGCGTAACGATATGTTTTTTTTTTTCAGAAAAGCGCAAGTTGAAGGCTAAGAAAGGACGCTCGGGGCCGAAACGCTCCAGACACGAAAAATCCAAACCATCATCTTCTGGTCGTAAGTATTATGGGTATATTTAGTTATTCGTTCGGTTGTCTATGAGTTCAGTTTTTAGTTATTTATTTAATTTTTTTATTTATTCTGAAAACTTACAGTAGGTGCAGCTAATACAGTGGACCTTATCGCGAATATTCTCTTCTCAATAGGAGAGGGGAGGGTCAAACAATTATTTATTTTGTTCTTCTTGATTCATTTCTTTTTTTTATGTCTTGTTGTTATTATTATTTTATGTTGTTATTTTTTATCCGACTACGGCGAAGCAAAAAGAACTTTATTCATACAACACACAGTTCATTAAGAACTGTGTCGGCTGTTGACTGCGAAGAAATATTCGCATTTCCCGACTACAGCGAAGCAAAAAGGAGGGTTATGATTTTGACCGGTATGTATGTGGGTATGTATGTTCAGCTCTTCCCTCATAACTGCATAACCTCATAACCTCATAAATTCTAAAGTGCTGCATCATTTGGCAAATTATGTATCGTTAAAAAAAAACATAATGATGCCGTGTATCAAATGAAAATGCTTGATTAGCGCATTTCAAATATTTATAAGTACAACGTGTAACGGAATAAACGCAAGAATACATACACTCCAAATTGAATATTGATTTAAAAGATTTAAATAACATCTATAGTAAAATAGTCTTTAGAGCTAACATTTTTTTATAAACCTTTTGTCCTGACTAAACACTAAACATAGTACTTACGGCCGACGTATCTTTGCGGTCCTGAATTTAGCTGTTTTGCTGCGTAATCAATCTTATAGGATGTTTTCGTCTCCTGTGCATCTAATCGGCTTATGTCAGGACCGCCAAGATACTCTGGCCGCACCTACTGTAAAACGTTTGAGCACACTACTCAATCTCACAGTACCAAAATTAAAATCAATGTTAAAGGTATTCGATTTTTAACTCATTAAGTAGAAAGCTTAACTTATTCGAAGTGCTTGGTTAGAATGCATATATTTAGCCGACATATAGTTGTCTCAGATGGTTACATTTATAGATAGAGTTATTATATGAGTAGGTATAGTATGAACACCATAGCTACACAGGGTGATAAGAGCATCTTTTTTTTTCTCTCTTTTTGGTATCGCATATTTCAATGTGTACCATAACGGATGCGCAGATCCCGTGACGTAATCTCGCACGCGCCTCTCGCGACTTTACCTTTGTTTGCAGTGCATTAAGTATTAGTGCAATAGTTGTGACCACGACACCTCAACCGCGTAATGTGCTGGCTAGGTCAGAGTTGCCAACCCTTTTTCGGTCATATATGGTAGTTTTAAAATAATTACACAAAGTATTGAAAATAGCAAAAATAAAATATAATTAGGTTTAGTAGGTTTTAAAATACTTATTTCTTAAAATAATATTTTTCATATTACACGTTTTAATTTTTAAGAAATGTTTCATAGCTATTAGTGTAATATAAATGACTAAGTAACATTAGCTTAGCTTTAATTAATTTCTATAGTGGCCCTATTGCGCTCATCTCGCCATTTATTTTCATTACAGAAAATATAAAAAAATTACTAATATAAGAATAGAAATAACAATTTTTTGCATAAAAACATGTTGTAGATAGAAGATGGCAGAGAAATCAATTACAGAGCATACCTACATGTTTTTGCTTAACTTTATAAGCATGCAAATTTTTCGTGCATACAATTTTTTGTTTTATAAAGGCAATTAGTGGATAGCCAATCATGGAATTTACTTTGAAATAGTTTGGTATTTAAAATGATAGCATAGAATGAATATAAAAGAGAGGTGATTTTGTACTTTCAAAGGAAATAAAAATTATAAATTTATTTTGTGGGTTTTCGGTATGTTCTTTAATTTCATTCAACAGCCCGGAGACTGTAGATTTGTGCCCGGTTGATGGCAATAGGCCCCTATTACAAGAGACTAAAATAACTGGCGAAATGTGGGTGTACTAATGCGTCATCTCTGCCCTTCCTGTTGTTCCTTGTCATGCTAAATGTAGCTTTGTACCTATAAGAAGTAAAAACAAAAATGCTTGAATAAGGGTGTACTAATGCGTCATCTCTGACCTTCCTGTGTGTGTTCCTTTGTTCCGAAATGTAGCTTTGTTATAAGAAGTAAAAACAAAAATGCTTGAATAAGGGTGTACTAATGCGTCATCTCTGCCCTTTCTGTGTGTTCCTTGTCTTGCTAAATGTAGCTATGTACCTATAAGAAGTAAAAATAAAAATGCTTGAATAAGCGTCCCAAATCGGGCCCAACTAAGAGACCACAAAATGGTCATAAAATAAGGACAGATGATTACCCACCAAACAAACAAAAGAAAATCTTTATTTTTTCAACTAAAAAAAGATCTCTAACTCATAAAATAATAATTGTTATTTTAACCGTGTTAAATATAAAATATTGATAACCAGGAAAAATGGCACAGTTACAATTATTTTTAAAACTCTGCATCTTATAGGTACTATCCGTTAACACTGGTTATAATTGTCAATACTGCTTTAATACCTCATGTATATTAAGATATAATCAAATAAAATACATTACTAGGTAAATAAAAATATTAACCCCACATACGATTTTGACTAAGTGAAATAACAAAAATAATTTACGAGTATATTGCGATACTTGTTTACTAGTGACACTAGGTTTGGTCAATCTCCTTTAAGTACGAGCTCGTGAAACGTTCCTTCACCGCGGCGCAAACGACCCTATTCCTTCACGGGGTTCATTTTAAGAAGCACGCAACTTATTTAGTAAGTCAAGTAGTCTACGTTATTGTAAATACATCGTAATTCATAAACAATTATCTATACTAATATTATAAAGAGGAAAGATTTGATTTTTTCTTTGTTTGTTTGAAATGAATAGGCTCCGAAACTACTGAACCGATTTAAAAAAATCTTTCACCGTTGGAAAGCTTAGTTTTCTAGGAGTAACATAGGCTACTATTTATCCCGGGAAAAATAACGGGTCCCACGGGAGAGACCACGGGAGCGAAGCCGCGGGCAAAGTGCTAGTTGTAAATACTTTGATTCCAACTTTGTAAATACGCCAAAACCACTAGAAACTAACTTTACCTATATGTTTTTTTTTTGTTTTAGTGTATGTTAGTTGACGCAGTTTTGACCATCCTAAGCCGGCAAAGTATGCAGGGAAAGTCGGAATGTATTAGGAATAAAACCACAAATAAAACCGTTAGCAACTTACCTATTCTATGTTTATGCAAAGTAGTTTTTTCCAGACATTAATTCCAAATTACAAAAAAAACTACATATTGAATGATTCAAACACATGCCATGGCACGAAGTACATAACTTAAAATTGTCTTTTTTTTACTTTTTGGAATGCTTACAGAATTGGCGAGTTGTTTTAGTTATTTGTATGATTATTGTCATAATATTTTCTTAACCAGACGACAGCTTTTGAAGCGTATAATGAAAATATTAGCAATATATTATTCTTACATCGCTTCTCATATTAATTATTTTGTTGAACTAAGTAGGCACTATTAATTCTGTTTCTAGCTTGATTCAAGTGCTAGTTAAAATATAATTTTTAATGGTACCAATATTCAGCTCCTGACGGATATGCGTCGTATTTTAAGTAACTCTGTGTATTCAAGAGTTGAGAGAGAGAGAGTTTTCAAATGGATGTGGAAGGCCAAATCCGAAACTGAGGAATAGCGAAAAGTGCTCGATTTTTATGATAACTAAAACAGCATTATTTGATTTTTGAAAAATCTATGTTTCGAGCCAGGAATTAAACCCGTTAATAATTAATAGTTTTATTACACCATACGATAACATCGCTAATAATGATCGAATTCTCGGAAGACCAATATTCAGCTCCTGACGGATATGCGTCGTATTTTAAGTAACTCTGTGTATTCAAGAGTTGAGAGAGAGAGTTTTCAAATGGATGTGGAAGGCCAAATCCGAAACTGAGGAATAGCGAAAAGTGCTCGATTTTTATGATAACTAAAACAGCATTATTTGATTTTTGAAAAATCTATGTTTCTAGCCAGGAATTAAACCCGTTAATAATTAATAGTTTTATTACACCATATGATAACATCGCTAATAATGATCGAATTCTCGGAAGGAATGACATATGGCAAACTATAGGAAAGAGATCATTTTTAACATAATTTTTATTATACTTTTCTTATTTTACCCACCTGTTAAACCTTTATTGATTAATTGTTCAAAATGATGACCATTAATATAATAATAATAATATCTTTGGACATTTCACACAACGCCGTATAGTCCCAAGCTAAGCAACTTAATGCTTGTGTTATGGTAACGAGATGGCTGATAAACTACATACATACATACATTTTTTTTTGTAAATCTATACATATTATTGATAGATAAACACCCAGACCCGGAACAACACGGTGCAAACCTGCCCCGTTCACGGTGCAAACCTGCCCCGCTTGGGCGGAGCACCGCCGTGTCCTCGTAGAGGCGATCGGCGGCGGCGACCTCTCGCGCCCGGCCCTGGTGCAAGCCATGGTCCGGGGCGAGAGGGAGTGGGAGGCAGTCACCTCCTTCTGCGAAAAAGTCATGCTCGCGAAGGAGGTGGCGGGATGGGAGAGAGAAAGGTCCTCCCGTCCCAGCCGCCGCAGGGGACGCCCCGGGCGTCGGGAGCCACGTGACGACTCCCGGCCACCGTAGGCGCGGGCCTGCGGGCGGTGAGTAATGGGTGACTCACCGTCCGATCAGCACCAGACCCGTGTTGTACGGCGCGTATATGTTCCACGCGCGCCTCAAAGAGATGTCAGCATATGAAGGGGCCCCCCAGGGCCAAGCCTGCCGGGTAAGCGGGATTGTCCGAAAGGGTTACCGCTACCCCGGAACATAAAGGGCTACGGAAGGAACATGGATGGGTTTTAGTCAGTAAGAGTCTGACACTCCCTTCCGCACCACCCAGAGCGGGAGCAGTCATTGGATGATTTCCCAGCCTTAAAAAAAAAAAAAAAAAAAGACCCGGAACAAATACTTGTAGGTCGTACAAATATTTGTTCCGTGCGGGAATCGAACCTGCGACATGCTGCGCAGCAGTCAATCGCTCAACCACCGCGCCAACCGTGTCATTGTTTTCATTATATAGCTGGATTCGACGTCTCAAGGATTGTATTGCATTCAGCATTGTACAATGTTATTGATTCCATTTAGAATATTTTCCAAAGATCGTTTCAAGTTATCAATTGCATTATACGTGCTTTGTAGTTTTCGTTTTTCACGTACCTCCAGAGAAAATAATCTAAGGGGGTAAGATCCGGTACATCGCTGGCTACGGCACAGTCAACATCTCTTTTTCTATACGGCTCTTATGGGCTGCGGCTCCATCTTGTTGAAAGAATAAATAGTCAGTCTGCATCAAAGGCAAAATATTTTGTTAAAAATAAGCTCTTTCCTATAGTTTTCTGCATGTATATCTATGTTATAATTTCTCAAAATTCGATCCTTATTAGTGACAATATCTAACGGTGTAATAATACACGATAGTAGTATCGTTCGACGCCATTGTGAAAAGAAACAAAATGTCGAACCAAGACGAAGCCAATAAGCTTAAAGCCCTTTAAACTGTAAACTGACGGCAACGATTCAGAAGCTGAGCAAATTACTTTCAAGTTGCGCTTATTCTTTTACACGTTATTATATTGCTCACGGCTTCACTAGCCCGCACCCAATAATAAAAAAAATGGGAATAAAATCACGCTTCATATGAGCCAAACATGGCATACAACCACGGCTATTCTCTGAATATAAGTTGTAAGTGGTTCATTTCATAGACGATAAATAGTTTGAACATAATCATTTCAGGTGAGAATATTTTCTTGTTTCGTACTTTATAGAGCGTGATTTTTCAGTTGCCGGGTTTTATTTTTGAACTTACTCTTTTATTTAGACATAGATTTATTAAAGCTGCCTCGATAGATGCTGTCTTGTCCAAATTTTAATCATTAATTTATATGTCCACAGGTACACACAAACGCAAACCCATCTACTCCTACTCGGAATCTGATGAAGGAAGAAGACCTCGGCCAGGGTCGAAGACAGCGAAAGCTCTTAGAAGCCAAATGTAGAGCGTTTCGATCGCCACATATTGGCCTTTTCCCTTTTTCATTTAATTATAACTTAATCATTGTAATCAAATAATTCATAATTCTATCTACAATTTTCTTAATCATTATTAATCTTCTCTTCATATACCTACTCTTCTCATAGGTGTTTTTTCAAAAAATATTCATCTCATAATGATTATTTATGTAGTAACCTACTTTAACCTTCTATAATAAAAATGACAAAAATGTAGCTAATCTTTTAATTATCACCCCTAACATGTCAACCTAATTAGTAATCAAAGTAATACAATTTCAATAATCAAATAGGTAATAATAAAAATATTTAAAATACCAACCAATATAATAATTATAGGCACAGCTGAGACTGCAACAAACGGCTTATTGGACGACTCGCACGAATTTAACTCGCACGAAACGTGCGAATCGACTCCTTTAAAAAATATTATTTTTTCTGTAATCGATTCGCACAAAGTTTATTTAATGGGGAGCGAATAGCCTACTACATTTTTGTGAGGGTGTCGACTTGCAGACCAATAAATAAAATTTGTGCGAATCGACTACAGAAAAAATAATATTTTTTAAAGGAGTCGATTCGCACGTTTCGTGCGAGTTAAATTCGTGCGAGTCGTCCAATAAGCCCAACAAACTCATTTCAAGCCACGATTAAAAGGCTATACTCGTGCCTCAGTATTAGTCCATCTGTTCTATTTGCCACAGTGACTAAGAGATTGGACACTGGCCCGTCTCATCAAGGACGCGATACAAGTGTACAAGGCGTAAAAGTCGTCTTCATGTGCCTCCGCAAACATCTCTATGTGCGTTGTTATACGGGACACGCAAGGCGCTGTAAGCCATCTGCGTGTTGTCGACCATAGGCTACAGCTGTAAAAAGACTAGCATAATATCAATGCCTTGAACAGTTGTGTTATCACCCCTCTCGAGCAAGTAGCAAACCTAGGAATGAACATATTACTCCTGACCGACAGCGCCCTACGTTCCCTCTCTATGTCAATACTGTCAGACTGCGTTGCAGTGACCCAATGCCTCAGATATTTAAACGATTTCACCCATTGTAACGCGGCCTCAGCGAGAGTGACTCCTAACGATATAGAACTTATATACTACTACTATAGACTTTAGTGCCTGCCTTGAGCAACAGACACTCGCTCTTTTTTGCATTATATCTGAGCCAATGGGCCTCCGCATCCTAGCGAAACAAATTGGTAATTATAATACATATTACCATACCATCACAAGTTTTAACGAGCCACACAGCCATAGCAACATGCTACACAAAATACTCCGCATATTCTAATCTAAATTATTTTTATAATCAATATGGGTACAGATTTACCAAAAACTAAAGGTAATGGAATTCCCCAATAAAATCGCAATGGCCAGCAGTCATTTAAAGATCATACTGGAAATTATTATTCCTTGTGTAGATTTCGCAACATTACATAATAAAATGAAAACATGGGCACTTGAAATCATTAATCGCAATGACACTACACCAGGAAACTTCTTTGTTTGTGAGGCCAGCAGCACGGCATAGGCGTAACTTATGTTATTGACGAGTGTTCCACCACTGGAACATCTACCATAGTGCCGCTGAGCTCATAAGTTGATGTTCTACATAACCTACCTACTTAGTTGCCAATAGTTTAACATTCATTTATATTTCCAAGTGGATTCAAGTTGAATGAAATTTTTGTTGAATTGGAGAGGTCTATGTTCAGCAGTGGATTCATGAAGGGTAATCGAATTTTTCTTGGCATGTCGCTAGAAAATGTTGGGTTAAATTTCCTGTTTGGCCCAAAAGTCAGCAACGCCAACAGCATTAGCTGATGCGGACATTAAGTCCTCACGTGTTCAGGCGATATTGCGGTACTAGATGAAAGTTGAGACATGGTCTGCAGGGAGTCGCCGAATATACAATGAGGATCCACCTGTGGAGATTAGCAGCGTCCGTCTTGAGTGCGAAGTATGTTGAAAGTTTTCCAAAACCACGGCAACGGGTCTCTAGGAGAAAGGCTCTCTGAAAGAATCAGAAAATTTGAGCTTCTCTCGCCAATGATCTCATCTTTCCGAGGAGGTGTTGGACACGTTGGTACCTAAGAAAACGTTTTAAGATTTCCGTGACACAAAGCTGTAATTGTGCATTGGTTGGCGTAGATCATATTCTAGTTTCGCCCCTTCAATGCTTAGAAAGCTTGATCGTGGGAATTTATGAAGATAATAAGCTTATAATAATTTCGTGATAATTTTCATTGTTTTGCATACATTTGATCCAATTAAATACTTAGATTTTTGACTGCAAGTGGTAAGTGTCCGCCTCACCAAGTAGGTAAACTGTTAGGAACGCACAGTGGTTCCTCGCCCTAAGAGAGGCGGTCATAGGGTTTCGCCTAGGTAATGACTGTCGTTATCCTTACTTAATATTATAATTACGCTTTTTAGTAATAATTTATGTTACAATACAATGAAAAAACCGAATTAATGTTAAAAAGCTTTTTTATGTATATAAATATTGCATTTATTATACTTGACAAAATACATACTAAAAAACAACAAAAGAATTGAGACTTAATAACTAATAAACTTAAATAGATACGTTTTTATAATAAAAATAAAGTAAATACATAATTATTACATAACTGCAAACACAGAAATGAACAAAAAATAATTATATTATTTACATGTTAATAGTTACAAAAAAGGAGAGCTGTGTCTAAAATAATGTAAATCTAGTGTTTATTATATAACTATATACATTTTATGCAACAAATTCAACACCTCTTTAGATAGAATAGACTTCTTCGGTGGTAACCTTCTTAAACCAGAAATATAAGGATCCGAATTAAGAAGTCAATGTATCAAGTCGGTGTTTGTGATAACTGCACCGCTGCCAACACTTTTGGATAAGATGGTAATGCATTCGGTGATTTTGGTAGTTATGAAGTCTTTCACCATAAGATACTGATGTTTAGTCAGTTTAGTCTCATTTATGAGAGACAAGACTTCATCAGTGTTGAAATTTAAAGAAGCGGCGTATGATCGACTTAAATCATTAAACAAAGACTTTGTCGCGGAACTGTCTACTTAACTCTGCAAGCCTGAGGCGTTTTGATCCTGGCTACGCTCCTCGAAGTCCTTCCTGTGCTGATGCTGTTGAGTGCTCGTCGAAGCCTCTGCTGCTGGCCGATGTGTGTCGTGGCTCCCTGCTGCTGCACAAGTTGACAGAACGCAAACTTAAATTTCATCAACAATTAATTCTCAACATCAGGCAGTAACTGTATCAGGGCTTGAAAAATTCGACACCCCCGTTGCCGTTCGGAATTGCTGTCTTTAATAGACAGCCAAATCTAGTACAAGCATTCTTTTGAAAGAACACTCAATACTAGTACAAAACAAAAAAACAGTTCTGCGGATCAAAAACAATAGGTACATATTTCGTAGCAAGTGCTACGCGCCCAGGCGCTCGGCGTAGACCCTCGCTGCACTTTACAGACGCAGTGAGCCGCAAATATTTTTTGTAAAATCTAGTAAGTAGTAGAGATCATAAGCGACTTTTTTATACCTCATTCAATGGTAGTAGATACGAACATAAGTAAAAGCTGCAACACAAATAAATACTAACAGAAATAAATACTAACGTTGCGGCGTAGCACTCTATTTAAAAAAAAATGGTGGATTAAAAATGAAAAATAGTAAAGTCGTCAATTAATAATACATACCTGTAACTTGAATGTCCATTGCAAAATAACAGGTCACAAACCGTTCCGATGCCAAAAAATTAATCTTGCGAACAATTTTGTTCTATTATTTTTTATAATGGGCATCTCGCAGTTCAACCATAGGGTTGTCTGCTGCTTAACCGGACTTGCCTGTGGATGCCACAAAAGGATTGTAGCCTCCAGCCAGGAGGAGTGTCAAAGAAATGCTTCGAGGCGTTTCATGAACTGCTGAACGGTGGGGAGTTTTAAGTCGACAGAGTCCATGTTACGGACGTATAAGGGAGCACCTGAGACCCTACGGAGGAAACGATTCTGAAGTGTCTGCATTCTACGCAGATACTTGGGCTTGGCGTTTGCGAAGACGATGCAAGTGTAGGTCATTATGGGACGGATAACAGCCTTATAGAGACGCAGCTTGCACCGGAGTGACAATTTGCTGCGTTCTGTGAGGATGAATTGGAGCCTAGTTGCGAACAATAGATTTCAAAACCTTTTATACCCTCAGGTAATATGACAACTAGTGGGTAACTGAACCAGATAACATGGCTTAACTCAATCATTGGCATTAGAGGCCTATGACCTACTACGTGACCACTGTGGAACGCTGCAAATTTATCCCGCTTTGCCGGTCGTACGTCGAAACACGGAATTGCATTCACATTGCCAGGATGCAATTTCGATCCAAGACCTTTAGTAAAGCGATCAGCGAACAGCGATCTTAGAATTAAATTAATACCAAGTATGTAGGTAAGTAACAACCGAAGTATCATATCGATACAAGATGCTCCCTTTCACCCCGAGGAGGCCTAAGTCCCAGCAGTTGGAAACATTATAAGCTGAATATGGTTATGCCACAAGATGGCTTGACAATACCCAACAAGAGAGAGTAAAGCCAAGGGCACAGGTTTACAGTACAAGATCAGAAAGACTAATCTACTTTACAGATAAACATCACTTCGTTGAGTAAAAGCAGTGACGTTCCTATTCTTCCTTTTATTTCGATAAGATATCGACGACATTCGAATACAATTATAGTGGTATTTAATAGTTAATAAAAAAATGCCAAAAATTACCGCAAAGAGCACGACTTAAACAAACTTCAATTTCCTATTGTTTTGTAAAGTGAGGACACATTTTTAAAAACCGATTGTCTCAGATTGCTTAGTATCTTCTAAACATTAGTACAAAAGCAAAAGAATTAATATATAATATTTATAATTGAATTAAAAAAAAACTTTTACATTTCTTTTATCGGGTTTTCCATTAGGAATCTCTCAGTAGTAGCCCGGAGTTTGGCCGCCCCCTTTCACCTACATTGGACTCGAACATAAGTTTAGTGCCGAGTTGTGGGTTTACCCACTATGTAATTTCGATAGGTGGAAATTGGAGGCCCGTCGTCCGTAACGCTACTCAAAAGTAACCATTAAAAACATGTTTGAAGTAAAAAAAAACTCCAAAAAAAATGAAAGACGTGTCCTATATAGTTTTGCTAGTTTACCGATCTAAAGGAGCTCGTGGCTAAGTACTAACAGCCGCACAGGTCGATCCATCAGGTTAAGCTACGCTTGCCGGGGTTCGCCGTGGATGGGTGACCATCTTTACATACCGAGATTCCTCCGTGCCTCGGAAAGCACGTTAAGCCGTTGCTCCCAGCTGTCATTTGTGCATCTTTGACAGTCGTTACGGGTCTTCAGAAGCCAGAAAATCTGACAGCCAGTCTTACTGGCTGGGTTGTGGAGGTCAGATAGGCAGTCGCTCCTTGTGCAGTCGCTCCTTGTGCAGTCGCTCCTCGTAAAATACTGGTATTCAGCTGCATCCGGTTACACTGGAAGCCGACCCCAACATATTTGGGAAAAGGCTAGGCAGGCAGATGCTGGTTTACCTATTACTAATCCATTGCTGCCCGCACTGAGGCCGGCTATTAAAAAGATATCAGTTATTTATGTATAAAGTACCATTATCATAGTGTTCGGAATCAAACCCAACACAGCAGCATGCGCGCGGTCTACACGTGCTGGCAGCGTAATGAACGTATAATCGGCAAGCGGAGGCGCGGCGCGGCGGCGACACGGCTCGGCCTGATGACCACTCACTTCCACGGACTCCACCTCGACGGAAGATTTCTCATTCCACATAATCCTATAAAATATAAATACAAAAATAAAAATAATCAGACATTACAGTCCATAGATGATAGATTGTTAGGAATTAGTAACAATTTGTGCTTATCTGTAAGGTTAGTATAACTGAGTTTCTTTACAATATTAGACCTGCAGCCTCCACCAGTCCACCAGATGCCTCTGGATGATGCAGTCTGGTCTTTCAACAATCATCTTCAGGATGCCATTTCGACTATAACGTAAACGTTGTAGTTAAGGATGCTGCTTTCTTGAGCATAATGGCATGAAAGCCATCCGTATGTGCTTCCGCAAACATGCTTGACGCACTACAACGCCACGGTAGCCATAATAGCATCCTGAAGGCATTGTCATATTGTAGTACACGCAGGACGTTGTAGGCTCGGCTTGTGTGTGCCACCCACAGACCGCTCGAGTAAAAAGACTGGCAGAGCGCCTTAAATAAACTCACTTTAACGTCTACTGTACGTCGAGCGAACCTGCGCCAACGCCCCGCGTTCGCGATCTATATCATCGTCATCTTGTAAGGCACCGGTGAAAACATGGCCCAGGCGGTTAAACGTATTAACTACTTTGAGTACTGCGCTGTTGAGATATACCGAAGGTACTTGGTGAGGCCGTTGTTTAGGCGCTTTGAACACCAAGGGCTCATTCTTGAGCTGTATTATGCGTACATCTTGCTGGTCGACAGTAACTCTTTCAATCGACTTATCGATGGACTGAGCAGAACCATGTCATCCGCGTAGCTAATGTTACTAACACAGGTGCCATCAATGTGGCAGCCGACACGTACACTGCTCAGTCCCTCGATTAGCTGATTCATGTACAAATTAAATAACAAACGTGAGCTTAACCCTTGCCTTACACCACATTCCATCCTGTACTCATCCGACATTGTAAGGACCGATCTCACTCGGTTTGTCTGGTGACTTTAACAGTATCTGAGAATTGCTTGATATCCCGCCGGCACACTCGCGCTTCTCAACTTGTCCCATAGCACATCGAAGACGACGAGGTCATACGCTTACGGCAAGTCGAGAAAACACGCGTACACCGGTGTTTTTCTCGCGGTATAGTACTTGACGGTGTGTTTTAGGCTAAAGATGGCGCTCTCCGTGGACACACCCGCCTTAAAGCCGAACTGGGCGTCGTGCACCGTCACGTGCTCTGAAAGACTGCCATTCAACAAACCGTCCAGTACCTTCGCTGTGGTAGTAGCGAGCGAAATGGGTCTTTAATTATTTATATGGATGAGTCACCCGTCTTATTTTTAACTATGGGGACCACAATCGTCCGCATAAGTGGTTCTGGTAAATAAGAGTGACCCGTGCACAGGGTAGAAAACAGACACAACACTCTAGGCAGATGGACCCCAGCGTGTTTCAAATGTTCGATACTGAGGGCATCATGACCCGGTGACTTTCCACGTCGTATACTTATTTGAAATAATTCTAGCCACTCTCTTTGCTGGCATTTTTACGTTCTGGCTTGTCGCAATAGCCTCAGCATCGTTCCCGTGACGAGATATAGAGCTCAGGCCATTTTTCTGTACACCCACCACAGAAAAATGGCCCTGAAAGCATTGGCTATCTGCATGAAGTCAGGGATGCCACCGACACTCACCGGTAGACTAGACCTCACATTCATTGTGTTTTGCCAAAAACCTATAATTTTCCTAATGCCTATAATGTCCAGCAGTGGGCTCGGACACAGGCCTCCTCCACAGGCCTCACAGGTCCTCCTCAGGGCCACAATCCACAACGCGGGCCCAGTGCGGGTTGGCGGATGTCACACACGTCTCCGATTTTTTGGCTCTAGGACATGCCGGTTCCGTCTCGATGATTTTCTTCACTCTTTTGAGAGCAGTGGTGATAAAATTGAATACACAAAGTAAAGCGCCTGCTTGAGTTCGAACTCACGACCTAAAACTCGTAACTCGAGGCCGATACTACTGGGCCCCCATTGCTCTTTTCTCTCTCAATTCACTACTTACACAGTCACATGACGTAATACAGTTTATGAAATGTTACTGTTCAAAACCCGCACACATTTGGCACTGTAAATAGTGATAGGGTGGTTAATATGCAGTTGACATACTTGAGATTATCGGAACCAATCATGGCCCAAGCATTTGAATGTGCTGTCTATGCAATTTATGATAAATGTAAGTATTATACTACCTATAGGTAAAAAGTACCTACTGTAAACGAACTCCGCATTCATAAGAAAATGTTTGGTGTGTCCGTCTGCTTCTCTGATTAAAACATTTAGGTTATTTTTAATTGAAGCAAGCAAAATAATGTTTTATTACTATTCATGGAAGTAACTCAAAGTAATAATAATGATCAAGAAACCTTCCTATATCATTTAAAAGCACTTTTACACTTCAATAATATTTTTAAAACTAAATGAGGTCGGCATTTCCTCTCTGACTGCTCGGAGAAAGCCGTTCGGATTGAGGAGTCACTTTACGATTTTAAAAGGAGAAGCAGAGATAATTTTGTACGCCAAATTCTGAAATTTGTAGTCAAATATATCCAAAGTTATATCAATGTAAAAGTGGATCCTCAATCCAAACGTCTGAATTGAGGAGCCACCTGTAACACGGAAAGTACTCAATGAATATTTTTGTATCATTCAGTAGTAATTGTAGTGTAATGTATAGTACCTATTAAAAATCTGACCCTATTAATATAACTAGCGAAATGTGGGTGTTAGTACTACAGGTATACCTCTACCCAACCTTTCGGGGAAACAAGGCGTGATGTTGTGTTTCTATAAGCCACCAAACGAAGATTTTCTTTTTAAATAATGCATTCACCCTTCAAAACGTTTTTATAGAGAATTAAAGAATAGCTAATAACTTCGTAGCGTATTTATAAAAAATATAGGTAGATGTTTTTTGTTCCAAATTCTGTCACAAGTTTAAGCAAATTAGAGGAAAATCTATTTAACGACGCATCTCAATTGAGGAGCCACAATAAATGCGCTAGGTATATGTCCCAATTCACTCATTTTAGATTACCGACAAATCCAATACTTGCCTACTACTAAATGATAAAGAAATTGCGCATTATAATAATAATAAAGTCTTTGGACATTTCACACACCGCCATATAGTTCCAAGCTAAGCAACCTAAAATACTTGTGTTATGGTAAAGTTATGGCTGATAAACTACTTATATACATTTTTTTTTGTTAATAGGTACATCCATATTATACACAGAAAAACACCCAGACCCGGAACAAATACTTGCAGGTCGTATAAATATTTGTTCCGTGCGGGAATCAAACCCGCGCCATGCTGCGCAGCAGTCAATCGCTCAACCACTGCGCCAACCGTGTCGTCAAATCAATTGAACTACTGCTTCTTTGAAAAATGACGAATCGTATGTGTATTGTCTCAGGAGCCAGGTATAATGTTTGGTCACTATTTTAATTTTGACACTAATTTTAGCTAATTTTTTGTCTACTAACTACTCTCAAATACTACTAAATCATACTAACATATTGATTCTTATTATCTTAGCATATTCATCCAAGATGTTCCTAGTTTGACGTGGCTACTTAATCCAAACATTTAGATTGAGGTGTAGGTATATAACTTTTGAAGTATTAAACTACAAAATCCAGGATCGAACCTACAAAATATTTAAACTTACTATTAGGGTAAGCTGGGTACGGTTGTGACAATTTTGGTTTGATCGCCTATAATTTTGTAAATTTACCAGTTATCTGGGAGAAAATCACTTTAATACTTAATTTGAATATTTATCTACCTAAAATTGTTAAAATATTGCCTCTAACTACGCTGTATTAGGCATAAGACCAAATTTAAAAAAAAAGGGAAAGTGTCACAACCGGCCACACCCCAAGGGCGGTTGTGACAGTGGTTGGGGTCGGTAGTGACAGGCATACAAAATACATCCAAATAGTTTGTAATGACTTTTATTGTTACAAATAATTAACTGAACACAACATAATCTTCTTCTAAACAAAGTTAACAATCACTTTATGGCAAAACATTTAACAGTCTTCTTTATAATCAGTCAAAATGTTAGCTTAACTACTACAAAATTTTAACAAAACTGAAACACAACAAAGAAAAAAATTAAACATTTATAAATGTACCAATCAACATACTGAGTCAGATTCAACATGTGACAAATTTAATGGGGACTATCACCTGCGCACTCTACGCGAGACCAGAGCCTAAAACTAATATAGCACTGTACCATATAACAGTCTTCTTTAAAATCAGTCAAATTGTTAACTTAACTTAAAATTACTGTAGCTAACTGGAAAAAGTTTTACAAAATTTTAACAGAACTTTAACACAACAAAGAAAAATTAAACATTTATAATTGTATCAATCAACATATTGAGATCTACTCAGATTCATCACCATGATGGTGCCTTCCTCTTCTTTTTCTCGCCGGCATTGTCGCGTTTGCGTAGGTATCGCAAGAGCGACATGCAATTAACTTCATGTATTTCCGCAGCTCTCCGTAATGAAGTACCGCGTTTCATCTCTTCGTAAGCATTTTCATATTTACTAATATCAGACAGGCCTCTCCCGGTCTTCCGCACGCGTTTTCTAGACATCTAAAATAAAACAAAACAAAAAAAACAATGTCACAACCGTACCCACAAAATTTGTCACAACCGTACCCAACGCATACTTTTGAGAACAAAAAATGACCATGACTGAGCAAAAAGATCTGCATTAAAAGTAATTACTCGTAAGTAACTGCTAATGTTCAAGTTATAACAAAAAAATATAAAAGGCAATCTATCTGTGTACAAATAACCGTAATTACAAAAAGAAATCGAAAAAAAAAACTTACTTTTGACTGTCGAAAATCAATGTGGGCTCCTGCTTATGTTACCGTCGCACGCCGGCTGACGCAACACTGGGACACGCGTTTAGACTTGCATGCCGCTTGTCTTTCCCCTTGCACCCCTACCCGCGATCCGTATAGTTTCGCTGTTATAGCGACTGTCACTACCGTACCCTGGCACAATCGTACCCAGTTTACCCTATATAAGTAATTATTTAATGTAATTAAGATACAAAATAAAAAACCTCAACCCTTACGAGCATTCGGAGGAGAAAGGTCAAAACAAACTCCTTATGTTACCAAGGTTATCCATTCAAAGTTAAATGTTCATTAAACTCTAATGAAATTGATACATTGCTATCAAAATAGATGTTTTTCAAACGACCGGTATGATACAGAGACGACGACGACCTACGAGGTCCTTTAACTGTTGTTTAGTCTAAACTTATCCGGCGAGACGTCTATTGTGTATCTGTCATCTGCCTTTTCCCAACTCTGTTGGGGTCGGCTTCCAGTGTAACCGGAGGAGGCTTTGTTCTACGTGGAGGGACAGTAAAAGAACTACAAGTCTCAGCCGGGACAACGGCGTATTCCGAGGCACAAAGGGATTTCGCTACGTGAGGGATGGTCACCCACACACGGACCGATAATACTTTGATCATCCTTCATACATAACTCAGTAAAGCACTATTTTTTTACAGAAAGGTGGGTTGGTACTTACGTACTATTTATATAAGTATTTTGATTCCTAAGGCGATTTGAATTTATAATAGTCGTGTAAAACTTATCTTGACTATTTAAATCAAAGTTAAGGTACAAGATACTGAGAAATAATAATATTTGATCTGATCTGCTCGGTTGCTTGGGAAGCCAGACCTTACCAACACCCGTTCCTAATGAACCTAATGAGCGGCCATCACTTTAGTATGTTATAAGCTCACAAAACTTGAAACTTTTCAAAATGAAAAGCGATTTCTGTAATCACTTTTTATCTATACTAATATTAGGTATAAAGCTGAAGAGTTTGTTTGTTTGAACGCGCTAATCTCAGGAACTACTGGTTGGAATTGTAAAATTCGGGTCCGTTTATCGTGGAAGGTTATATTATAACATTACGCTACGACCAACAGGAGCGGAGCATAAATGAGAAATGATGCAATAACGGGAAAATATATTCCTATTTGAGAGCTTCCGTTGCGTCCGCTGCGTAAACGGTTTAACTTAGTCAAATATCATGTATCATGGAATTGTTCCTCTTTAAAAGTTTTATAATGTAATATGTCTATCTTTTAAGATTGACACTATAACTGTTTTTTTATGGTAATACGTAAGACGCGTGGCTAAGTAATAACAGCCGCACGGATCAATCTATCAGTTTTAGCTATGCTTACCGGGGTTGGTCCGTGGATGGGTGACCATCTTTAGATATCGAGACTCCTCCGTGGCTCGGGAAGCACGTTTAGCCGTTGGTCCCGGCTGTTATTCGTGGATCTTTGAGAGTCCTTACGAGTAGTCGGAAGCCCGAAAGTCTGACAGCCATTCATACCAAAGGGTATCGTATTGCCCAGTTACTGGGTTCCGGAGGTGGGATAGGCAGTCGCTCCATGTAATATACTGGTATTCAGCTGCATCCGGTTAGACTGCAAGCCGACCCCAACATAGTTGGGAAAAGGCTAGGCAGATTGATTGACGTGCAATGCGGTGACGGGGTGGGTTGTTGGAAAAAGATATTTCACGCGGACGCAGTCGCGGGCAGAAGCTAGTTTTATTATATTTCTGTATTTAGAAAAAATAAGTAATTTCTGACTTTAAACGAGTTGCCAATATTGGTTACAGACCTTAGCGATGGGAAGTTTAAAATCCACGTCAAATGAATTCATAAAACCGGCCAAGTGCGTGTCGCACCACCCACAAAGAAGGGTTTCGTAGTTGGCATGAATTTTACATGTCCTCCCACACATTCCAACTGCAAATATGAGTTGATCGACATATTAGTCGTAAACTTGAAAAACTTAATTAGCCTTTCAACTTCGTTACCTTTTTCAACATCTTACTACTATCGTGATTTTTTTCACCTATCCAATGCTAACAGTTTATCTGGCAGGAGGGCCATTTAACTCTAACAAAAATAAGCACTTTGAAACCTAATATTTCGGCAACAGATCCTTTAATCCCTTAGTCGAAGGACCGGTGGCCGATGGAACAGACGATTCTTGGGCTGGAGGCCGGTAATCAGCAAGCGAAGTGTCGACGCGTCGGTCCATATTGCTGGGGGGCGTACCACACTTTAACAACGTCGCGACCACCTTAAAAAGGTGGCTAGGACAAGCTGGATTCGGAAGGCGGATTCTTGGGTGCTCTGGCGTAGCCTTTGTGAGGCGTTTGCCCAGTAGTGAAATGCGATGGGGTAAGTTGATTCAAAATCAAAAGCCATTTCTTCAGCTTAGGCTGGAAAACAGCACTATTTGAAGTTCAAAGTTACAAAAGGCAATCCCCAAAAACGGCCACCCTTTACCACTTGCTAGAGCTTTAGCGGGGAAAAAGAAGTGGCGCAACAAACTTCCCAGCAGCACAGATATCTGTTCAGTTGAAAGAACTTAATTCTATACATTTATCGTATGAGAAGTAATTAACATTACGAAACATATCACATTTAAAATCAAATAATTAGCCACTTGTCAGTTAGCAGACGCCAATATACCAATATAAAAAATTTAAACTGACTACTCAAGAATAAATAAAAACAAAACTAAATAAGAGCCTCCATGTATAAAGGGCGTGCCCGCTTACATGTGCAATACTGGACTATGTCCATTGCAATACAACACATTAAACTAAACAATGTAATAAGTAGATTATGTCAATAATGAATGAATATAAAAAAAACCACAATGAATAGTAGGTACCTACTTACATAAAATAATTAATTATATGAAGCTTATTCTAGAGAAAGGACACAAACATTGGCTTGTGTTAATCACAGCGACCAACTATTCGTTATTGATTGATTGAACTATCAATTATTTTCTTAAACTCAAAAAAGACATCAATACTTTTCTACCCCTACCAGGGTTCGAACCCTAGATCTCACGACCCGCCACCGGTGAAGGGATGGTACCCTATATGTGAATACTTCTAGGTATACTAGTTTATATCGCAGCACGCTGCCACACTTCGCCCCCTGTGCACCGCACAGGCTGTCCGCGATATCGACCGGGTGGTCGCGTCGTCTCATTCAATCCGCCCCCGCCTTGGACCTAGCAGCGCGTGCTCGCGATCACTACGAAATAATTATTTTGACATAAACCGAACGGAAAATGGAAAAGTTTTCTACGGACCTCAACGAATTGACGAGTGAATTTGATGGCAAACCTGTTACTAAAGAGGAACAGAGGAACAGACTGAGGGCGATTCATCGGAACGGTGGCTGGCCTTTACTGAGGGAGGAAATTAGTAAGTTGACTGCATTAGTGCACTTTAAGTTGTGTTTTTGTACTGAAGTAGTTAGTCTAGTACATACATATATCTTATTTCACGTTACATATTTAATAATAAGTTAATGGAGGCTTTTGTTGATAAACAACTTACGGTTTTCTATTTATTTTTTAGTTAAGTACAACAAGGAACGCGAAGATCTCTTGAGGGATATGGACAACAACAAAGATCGCGTGTTCCAGGGCTTTTTGAAGATGGCCAAAAGAAAAGTGGGACCTAAAGGTAGGTATTTCTTAGGTTTATTTCAATTGTTATTTTAGAATATTTTAAGCTTATCAATAGTGATACTAGACTTAGTGAACTTTATCCCTTTGGGGATGAAGGACCGAGGTGGAAAGTTCCCTCGTTGAAGAAAGAATGATTGGGCGGTTGGCATTGCCTGGCACATGTTTGAAGTTAGGCATGTAAACTGTTTACCCACAGAGTAGAGTAGTGGTAGAGTGCGCCCACTATACTTGCGCGATTCAGGATTAAATGACGTCAGTGTTGTTGCATTTGGAAACTGGAGCCGCTGGCTGTAATCAAATCAAAATCCAACAATTGGGCGTAGTTACACGACAAAGGACCTAATCCAATTTTTAGCTTATTTTGACTTAATATCGAAAAAGCAAATTCTTAAATTCTCATGTCAAAAAATCAGCTTTTTTAAAAAAGTCGCTGAGCTTCATGTTCGTTGAATCTCTACTTTCTGATGGTGAAAAAAAAATACATTAGTATGGTAAATAATCTCAAAAATGTATTCGATAATGTTGAAAAATAAATATTTTAAATAAAAAATTTACAGTGTGTTTGGAATATAAAAAGAAAAGTTTTTTCCATATTTCTAGGATTTTTTTTTTTTTCAAAAGATTAAAATAAAATACCCAAAGCTTGGTTCTTTCAATTTTTCACATACGGGTCATGTGAAATAAGTGTAAATTATTTTTCTTTTAATATTAAATTTGTTATAGGTATTCTCTTTCTTTACCAATGGGTTTCATCCAACTATAATGAATTATTAAACGCCAAGAAAAACATAAAAATACACAAGTCGGCAAACAAACAGCTAAGAATAATGCTAGTCGAATGAAAAGTTACCATAACACAAAACACAAATCTTCCAGATATTTCATCTGGGAGATTTGTGTTTTGGGTTGAATACGAGAATTTATTATAAGAAATACTAAACAGAGTTCCTCAATCGATATCAAAATAAACATGTTCGGACACAACCAATAGACACACGTGCCCAACACCCGGAATCCAAGACACAAACAATACCCCTTTTTTTTTTTTAAGGCTGGGAAATCATCCAATGACTGCTCCCGCTCTGGGTGGAGCGGAAGGGAGTGTCAGACTCTTACTGACTAAAACCCATCCATGTTCCTTCCGTAACCCTTTATGTTCCGGGGTAGCGGTAACCCTTTCGGACAATCCCGCTTACCCGGCAGGCTTGGCCCTGAGGGGCCCCTTCATATGCTGACATCTCTTTGAGGCGCGCGTGGAACATATACGCGCCGTACGGCACGGGTCTGGTGCTGATCGGACGGTGAGTCACCCATTACTCACCGTCCGCAGGCCCGCGCCTACGGTGGCCGGGAGTCGTACCCCTAAAAACAACACAAACAAAAATTACAACCTTTTTTGTAAGAATAATGAACAAAACTAAACAACAAAAAACGTAGAACAAACTAAAACCACAGCAATTACGCTAATTCGCCAAAATGTTGCCGGAGTGCTAAGTAAGCAAGAATTATAGGTAGTAGCCTTAACAGACTTACAACTTGTAATGGGATCCATTGCAATAAGTTTCACAGAAACGTTTATTAATAGTAGTTCTGAATCAAACCTTAGAATAGACAACTACAAAATGGAATCATTCTTCTTTCGCACAAACCAGCGCCGGGGCGATTCATGTACATAATCTTATAGAAAATACAAAGAAATCGTCAACCTTATTCCCTCTATTTCTTTCCAATTCGAATATTGTACCATTGAAATTCTTAAATATAACTCTATAGTAGTTTGCATTTATAAAACACCTACACATGATGCAACGACATTTCTAAATTATTTGGCACTCCTTACAAACTAACTATGTAAAAAATATAAGTAAACTCATCATATGCGGTGACTGGAATGTAGACATCCTAAAAAGAAATAAAATATCAATGGATTAAACGCCATACTAAATAATAAAAACCTGAAACACCATATTACACTACCGACGAGGAAAACCTCTTGTTTAGATTTAATTGTAAGCAATATATGTACACAACGCTAAGTCAGCCATGCACTATTTGGCACTATCAGACCACGAAACAGACCTCAGTGACAAAAACATAATCAAAAGAGACTGTTTGTCAAACATATCTTTCTCTGAGGTATACGAATGCGACTCAACAGACAACGCCTTCGCGATACAATTTATGTTTCCCATATTAAAGTTAAAAATAGTTGCAAGCAAGTGAAAAGCCAAAGTCTAACAAAAAAATTAAAACGATTTACATTACAAAACGAACCTTTTATCTAAGTAGTAACCTTTGTACAGACAACAAAAAACAAAACAAAAAAAAATTGATGAATGCAGTCGAATATTAAAAAGATGTAAGTATACCTAATACATCGTAGTCGTCGCTCAACAAATAAATAGTTTACAGAACATCAACAAATCAAAAAATGCAAGTAAAGCAGTATGGAACTTAATTAAAACAGACGTAAAGAATACGACAAGTTGCTCTGACATTGACATAATACAAATCTATAGTAATATTTATGACAACATAACCTAACCATATTTGTGACTTTATTTTATTATTGGTTTCAATCAATAATCTAACACTAATATAATCATATATACATTTAAAAGCTAAATATTCATAGTAATATATACAGAAATAATAAGTATATAATCAAAGAGCATCAAAAAATTCGTCCACATCGCTGTCAACAGGAAAAGTTCCCAAAAGGCTGGCAGCATTGCCACGTTGTATGGAAATGCTGATTCTTTGACCAAAAAATAGGCCAGCCCTCTGGTCATGTGAAGAGTTGATCAACCGCTTGGTGACTTATTTCTAAAAATAATCCAGAATCTAAAAAATACGAACTCTACTGGTTATGACTACTTAAGTACTAAAATGCTAAAAATATGTGCAACGAGTCTAGTCCGGCGTCCAAGCTACATAATTAATTTATCCCTAAATGAAGGAGTTTTCCCAAAACGACAGAAAACGTCGATGGTCAAACCATACAAAAGCTTAAATCGGATATGAGTAACTATCGACCAATCACTTTACTTCCCATATTAATCCCAAATATGTATAATAAATTAGAGAACTTTTTGACATCATGTGACATCCTTAAAAAAGAACAGTTTGGATTTAGGAAGAGGAGCTCTAGTAGAGCTTCAGCATGTTTCTCCTTAATTAAACATGTAACTGAAAGTCTAAACCAAAATTCCTAAAAAAGGGCTGTGTCTTTCTAGACATGACAAAAGCCTTTGACATTGTTTGTCATAAAACACTATTCTCAAAACTTTTTCATTATGGGATCCGCGGGAAGCCAACGATTCGATTAAAAGCTTTCACGAGGAAATGTCAAAACCAAAGCCAAGCTTTTTTGCGTCTCGGGATTGTCCGAAAGGGTTACCGCTACCCCGGAACATAAAGGGCTACGGAAGGAACATGGATGGGTTTTAGTCAGTAAGAGTCTGACACTCCCTTCCGCTCCACCCAGAGCGGGAGCAGTCATTGGATGATTTCCCAGCCTTAAAAAAAAAAGGGAATTAAAATGATTGTGACATAGTTATAAGCCTACCTATATGCTTAGTTTTTGTTTCTTGTACGGTGATGGCTTTGGTGAAATAAAGAATTTATTTATTTTATTATTCATTATTATTTCTATGTGATTTAATATTTCATTTTAGACCGTGTCATGCATTTTTAGTGGACTGGCAGTTTATAAAATTATTAAATAGAAAGGTTCGAATTTAAAACTATTTCCACGCTAGCGAGCAAAATGAAATTTTGGGCTCAGATTTCGAATGACAAACAGACTCTTTCCGAGCCTGTGAGGTGAAAAAGATATTTAGATCAAAATACAAACAAAACAAGATCGGCACACCTCAAGTAGGAATTATCTCCCCTCTTTTCTTGCTAGTATAAAAAAATGCACCGGGCAGTTTGTGGAGCCCACTTCTTAAACAGCTGTAAACCATTATTTCAAAAACTTAAAATACTACCCTTACCATCTATACTAATATTATAAAGGGGTAAAATTTGTAAGTTTGTATGCAAGGGGTAGTCTCCGGAACTAATGACAATGGAACTGATGAAATTTTTTTCATTGATAGAAAGCTTCATTATTCCTGAGTGCTATAGGCTATAAATTATATTTATATCATACATATTAGCCGGGCTATCGCCATTTTCGTCTAGCAAGTCGGAAAGAAATACCTCCGACAACAGAATTATTTGCATGCGCTGCCTAAACAGTTGTTTAAAATTGAAAGCAATGTATGGCAACCCGGTTCGCCTTAATTATTTCTACAAAAAAGTCCGTGACACCATATTCCTATCTTTTGTATTTTAACTTTTATATTTCGTTTTATGTTTAAAAAAAGTATTTTTTCGACTTACTTCTGTTTGGATGATTATTTAAACAACAAAATATCAATTCATATCAAATTAAATTATTTTTTCAACATCCATCCATAACATCCATTAACATCCATCCATCCATCCAAACTTGAAAGTTTGGATGGATGGATGGATGTTTGTTTTAGTTTAATAGTACATTTATACTAGTAGTAAGATAATTTTATTATTATCCATGTTGAGACAAACATCTAACAAAACATCAAACTAAAACAAACATCCATCCATCCATCCAAACTTGAAAGTTTGGATGGATGGATGGATGTTTGTTTTAGTTTAATAGTACATTTATACTAGTAGTAAGATAATTTTATTATTATCCATGTTGAGACGGGTTAAAAATACAAAATGCCATTGCACCATTACAACGCGAGGCAGAGTGTCGTAAAAGGCAACTAAGTTGAGCAGACAAGATCACCTCGGTAATCTTTGGAACTACTGATCCGATTCCAAAAATTCTCTTACTAATGGGAACCTACAGTATTGCCGAGTATCATAGGATATATTTAATGTTAAAACAAGAAATTTTCCGCGGACGAAGTCGCGGGCAGAAGCTTGTTTTTCATAATTATGTGGGTATGTTTAAGTCCCATGTAATAGGGGGCGAGCGATATTTCCATCAAAATCCAGACTCCGAGGTGCCAGTTTGCCTAATACCACTATTTAGTTGGTTAGAAAAATCTATTTTCTAATTTCAATTATTTTCCAAATTCGCCTAAGTCAATATTGCCAGTGTTTTACAATACAATAAAAATAAAGCTAAATGTGGATTTACTATGGGTAGGTACACCTGTGCCTCAACTCTCAAGGACTACAGGCGTTCTGTTAAGTCAGACTGCATAGGCGTTCAGTATTTTTTTTTGGCAATGTTATGTAATCATTGTTTTTCTGGATTTCGATTAGCGTTGCCAACAACGTGACTTGAAGCTAAGCTTCCACGAAATATTTCTCCACGTTTTAAATAACGTGGCAAGCAACGTGCAATCAAAAATACAAAAGAATTGGGGGGTAAAAATCCCATTGTCTGAGTTTAGTTGGACTTTATACGTCATCCAAGTCTTTGAACTTCTTAAGAAGCCAGAAAAGACTTTAATACAATTTTTGATTGGGAAATAAGCAAAAACTTTGTTTCTACACGTTATATTATAAAGAGGAAAGAGGGGAGATAATTTTGTATGTTTGAAATAATGAAAAATAAACGAAATAACGAATAAAACCAAAAATGCTGAACTGATCTGGATGGAATTTGGCACAGAGATAGATTAGTCTGGAATAGCACACAGCCTTCCTTTTACTCTGGAAAAATATACGGTTCCCGTGGGATAATTTACTTAACACACACAGGCGAAGCCGCTGTCACAAGCGTGTCTTTATATTTTTGAAATGTGCAAAAAAGCAGTTACGAAATAAATAGTAGAAACACGACACAAAGACAAGTTGAAATTACCCCAAATAATATTAATGCTATTTCAAAGAAATACGTACTGCATGGCAATTATTATATTTAACCATTTACCAAACAGTAAGTACTCAAGATTTGCCATTGCCGTTGTTCAGGAGGATATTGTTCAAAATATTACTGGAAAAAAATTACTACAGTGTGGAAGAATATTTAGAGGATAGGTCGTTAGTAATAATAATAATCATTTATTTCGGACATGAGTAAAAATCCATAGTGTGTTAGGAACAGAAAAAACTTACAAATATGTTAGTAACCTCTCAAAGTCTTCGATCAATAATCCTGAAGTAAAATAAATTAAATTAAATATCACAAAATAATTCAATTGTAACATTATACAATTTTAAGTAGGTAGGTAATATTTTATTCACTTTCTTTTTTTTTAATTTAAAAGCAATTTCAATCCTCAAATATTAAATAATATAAATCCAATTTTCAGTTTTGAATCCATTATTTGATTATATTTATTAGATTGATATTATGGTCGGATAAGCTGGAACAATAACTATACATCTATTGCACCATATTCTGGACAAATAAACATGATTTGATTTGATTTAATAACTTAGAGTTTATTAGTGAATTTAAGTAGGTACCTCCAGGTATGTTCATAGATCAAGCGCTGAGAATACTAAGTTTTGAAATTACGGTGCACACTATAATGCTACGCACAAAAACTTGGCTGTATGAGGTACAATACCTTCGCCTATTCAAAATGTCAAATGGAACCAAGAAATAATAACACCGGAGAATGACCGAAGTGAATTACTTTTTAAAATGTATTCGAAATTATGGAGTGCCCGTTGTATTAAAATAAAAGTACTTAATGTAAATTACAAAAAAAAACTAGTTATTATTGTAGAGGTCTCATGCGTTCATTCATTGGCCATTTTTACAACTTCCTTTGATTTTTTTAAATTTTTGAGAAATTGGTATCATTGGTCAGAAAAGTTTTGCATGACCCGAGGTCTTTGAAAGTTTTGTGCTCAGAGTTTGCGTATGCTGAAAGTTTAACACTGTCTAATCGTTCTTACCTTAACAAAAACATTACACTTAGTTCTAGGACGTTTAAAAATGAAGAACGGATTACCTCTGTGATCTTCAAAAACAGTTCTAACATCTATGTTTTTGACACTCCGAGCGGATATTTTTTAGTCACTGGTTATTCGGTGAGCAGCCGTCAGTTTAGCGGGACTAATCAAGGCAAATCAATACAAATAATCAAGGCAAATCAATCAGGCAGGACATGGTGGACATTGCCTGCGTGAGCCCTGATTGTTGATTGAAAACGGGCATGGTGATGACAGTTAAGTTTATTTATTATTCTGCTCACTGCAACAACTAAACTAAATTGCTTGTGATCTGCTGGTCCATACTATAAAATCCACCATGAAAACTTGAGTTAGCGTGAAGTGAGCTTTTGTTTCACCTAATGCTAAGGATTTACACTATCGAGAGCTCACTTTAAACTCACTTCACGTACGTTTTCTCCGTGAGATTTTGTTACAGAACAGCTCCACTGACTTTATTAATAAATATTGTGTAATTTACTAACACCTAGGTCTACACTAGAAAGCATTGACGCATTTTATTTGTACGAACAACAATAACAATTGCATGCTAATAACTCTTTTAATAAGTAGACATTTAAATTAATAACATGTACTTACTATAATGAATGCCTACATAAAAGGAAATTTAGTCGCATATTAAAAATTCACGGACAGGCAACGTGCAAAGCCGCTTATTTGTGCATCCGATTTCCCTGTATAATTAGGCCCAGCACGTGCGTGACCACATGCAATAGGCATTTCGAAAATTCACCCTCTCTACGAGTTTATTAGGGGACGAAAGTTTGTATCAAAGTTGCAATAACTCATCGCTGGCTTGTATTTCATAGTGGCCAGAATTTTGAAACACCCTATCAATCGCAATCAAAATTATTTTAGCACGATACCTAACTATGTGGACAAAAAAAAAAAAAATTATTTTAGTTTTCCTTCGTGATCGAATCAGAGATTCAGACATCCGTAGGAGAACCAAGATAACCGACATAGCCCGAAGAATTGAGCGGCAGTAGACTGGCCATATTGCTGGCAAAGAAAATGGCCAATGAAGCCGAAAGGATCCGTAGTGGAGATGCAAGAAGCACAGATCCGGCCCAAGTAGCAGTTTTTCGACTGAAATTATGAACATAAATTACGTAATAGTTTTCAATCTCGTCGTGCGTCACGGCTTTTATATGTGTTTGTATGCGTTTTATTTGTATACAGTTTGTTTATGCATGTATGTTAACGTCAGCCATGAATCCCCGGGCATTCCAGGAACCCAGCTCAAATAATAGACCCCCGCTGCAGCGAGGTCGGGATGCGCCACCCTCCGCCCAACACCCACTCGCCTCCACAAAACCCCGGGCACCGTTTTAAAGTGTACTTCAAAGGCTTGATATCGTAAATGAAAATATTTTATTCAATTTCCGATTGCAGTTAGGTGTGCCTTTGACAATTTTTTAGGGTTTCAGTGGAGCGCAATTTTTGACGAACTATATTTTGAACGTGAATATGTATACTTCATCATGTAAATAAAAGGTTGTAAGGATAAATAAAAAAGTATTCGTCTCAGACGCGTGAGGCAGGTAACTTTATAGGTATGTGTATTGAATTATGTTTACTAAAACATACATGTGGTTAACTTTTTAGTTTGGGGGCAATCATTTGCGGACTTTGTATGCCGAAAATCGATGGTACTTAATTATGGACTGGGATAACCGGCCTTTATAATATGACGCGTAACACGCCACGATGCAATTTGCTTCGATAGTGTAAATTAAATGAAAATTATTAAATTAATGAGGCGTCGGCGAGTATATTATCGGAGACACGGAATAACTTTGCAGCCAAGTGAAACACAACTTTTCATCTCACTACAGCGAGGAAAATGCAAAAACAAACAGACACACACAGGTTTTTTCACGCATTTGATGGCTAGGCGATTATTCTAAAAAAACTAGCTCGGCGCACCGATGTAAAACAAGTAATAATGCGTTTTCAGCGGACCCGAGGTATAGGAATGATTGAATTTTAAAAAATCGGACCACGTTGGCGGATACAATGCATTTTTGCACTCGGCTTTCGAAAGATGAGGTGCATTTTTCCGAGGTTGTGGGGTGAAAAAAATATCGAACAACACCTTTACTGTTAACAACGCATAAAAGTTGACAAAAGCAATAATTTCACATGTCGTCTCGTATTGGCCGTGAATTTTAAATTTAAAAGAAACCATTCGAATTCAAGAAAGCTTGCTTCATAGGGAATGTAATGAGCATAAAAGTTTCGTGTTGACCAAGTACAATATTTACAGCAGTGTCAGAAACAAAGATAATTCTATTCTATTCTATTAAATTAAATAATCAGCTGCAAATAGCACAATTTTCAGTATCGTTGAACCGTATTGTTAAGACATCATTCGAAGGATTTTATTCTCTCCTATCACAATATTCTTTGAAAAACAAAATGAACCATAAAGGCGTGGCAGAGTCGTCAAGTGGAACATTTTGTATCATTATATTATAAGGCTTATGTCTAATACTTTATTGATACACCCACGCACCTTTCCATGAAAAGATCGTCGATTTAATGAGGAGACTTGTTGAATCGGCTTATTCTATTCAAGAAATTCGCTTCAATTTGCTCACTAATTGCTTTAAGCTGAATACTTAGGTACTTGGTGCTTCATGGCTTAAACTGCACAAAGAGGATACGAATAGGGAGCCACGTTCAAACCTACGCATAGAGATTATTGGCTACAGTAACGCATTCGGTTGGAACTGCTCGCTCGTGTTTATTCAATTCAATTTAATTTATTTTCAAGTAACCATGTCTCAACTGTTAATAAAAAACTTACGGGTAGATGGTTTATAAAAATTGGTGCATGAAACACCACCAAATTCCTTATCTTATATACGGTAGTTAGTATACTTCGTTTCGACTTCAATTCGTGATCGCCTAGTTACGTAGATGATCTGATACACGATGATTTTCTTTCGAAAAACTGCCTAAATAAGAGCTAGGTAGGTACTTAATGATAAATGTTGAACTGAATTTAATTTGGTAGGCAATAAGTATGTTACATCAATGAGTCAGCAGTACTAAATCGAAACAGAATTAGACCTTGTTGGAAACATGGTACATAATAATCTTGGTTTTAATAATTCACAGAACTGCCCCTTCAGTTTCGCCTTTCACATGCAAGCGACTACGCGCAATATGTTCGAACGAGTATTGTTGCTATGCGGCTTTTGTTAGGGGCTTCGTTTCCGTGGGTAGTAAGACCATGTACACGATTGTAAATGCACCACCCTTCCTGTTTTATACATAAAAAGCAACTACCACTGAATGTCTAATAAAAGTGATCTTTTTAATATTTTTTTTTTCCTTTTGATAAACTTTTTTGATGTAGGTATGCACGTATGGTGTTAAGTTTAATAAGATGTAAACATATTAAGTACTTAGTTCAAATCTCATTTTAGTCATTTGTATTGTGTTGCTAGCTTCATCTCTCTGACTGACCGACACCTTGACAGTTCAAAAGTGTCTGTAATTGGTTTATTTGAAATAAATACTTTGAGTTTGAGTTGGAAAGTTCCTTCGTGCGTTAAAAATTTTGTAACACTTTTTACAATTTGAAAAATTTAACGCTTACTATACGCACGTTTAGAATTAAAACGACACAATTCAAAAAAATCAAAACTTGAGTTATCGTCATAAAATGACTCAAAACGAAAATAGTAAAAAGACTATTTTATAATTTGCAGCACAAACATAGTCACTGACGTAAATAATCACGAAATAATAGACCAAATAGTACGGAAGTGTTAAGAACTTTCAAACTTCTTTTGCTATTTCCCTAAAAGTCACTTTTTTGAGTTACGTCGTTTTCATTCTAAAGGTGCGTATAGATGTACTATAGACGACACGTACCGTAGCATGTCGCGAGTTCGATTCCCGCACGGAACAAATATTTGTACGACCTACAAGTATTTGTTCCGGGTGTCCTGGGTGTTTGTCTATCTGAAATAAGTATGTATTTACAAAAAAAAATGTGAATAAGTAGTTTATCCAGCCATCTCGTTACCATAATACAGACATAAGGCTTAACTTGGGACTGTATGGCGGTATGTGAAATGTCCGAGGATAATACTTATTATTATATACCTATTTGATAATTATAGGAGACGACACAGGGTGTTCACTCACATGAAGAGCAAGTGGAAAGTTTTGCAATAAGTTTTTCTTTTCTTCAATTGAAGTAACGAATCTTTGCTATAACATTTTCCAAGGCGGAGAGACGATAAGAAAATGTATTCGAAAAGGAAGCGACAATACTACTTTTATCTGTGTTGGGAAAGACTGACAGGCCTATTATTATTCAGAAGAACGCATTAATGAGATAATTACAAAATTAGCTGCACCGCTACATTGTGGCTAGGTATGAAAAGTATACTTCAGGTATCAGTATTTTTCGATCGCACCAAGAGCGTAACACACTTTCAATCGAATTCTGCATTTTGATAGAAGTTTTAAATTTATTGCATTATAATTTTTTTTTTAACTGCAAAAATTAAAGGCATTGTCAATGTAGTACTCCGCAGGTGAAGTTTATAGAAATAACAGCTTCCAACCGATGAGTTAACAAACATCATCAATACCTAAACTAAATCTGTATTCCCATTTTATTAAATCAAGTTATTACGTTAAAAAAATTGCACAATGCGCAGTACTTTAAAGGATTCTGCGTAGTGATTTCAACCCTTCACACCGTCGACGGGATATTTGATATTCGGACAAAGACTCTTTGTCGACATCCCCCCGAAATCTGTTGAAACCCCACCTGCCCACCAACAATATCTCTCACAAAATTTAAAATGAAACCTTTCAATAGTTCGCTCTGCATGCTACGCAGTGAATTGATACCTACCCATGCATTGAATTCTACATTTGTTTGGTAATTTAATTTGGACTCGATGGCGAAACAGACGGCGCTCCCATCGCACGTCTCACGCTGCGATTGTTTAATTTTAAACGGTAATTTCGAGCTATTATCTAACACCCACAAAATTACTGTTATAGAATTTGGTTCTGAACATTACTATGGATTTATTTGAACTTTTTCTTTTACACATTGGATAAACTTTTTAATTGGTTTGGGATCTGGATGATTAAACTTTGGGAGGTGATGTCGAAACTGTTTTAAGTAATCTCGACGTCTTCAAAAATGAACTTAATTCGATTGGTCCAGGAGGCCTAGACAAGTAACAATCGCTGCGTTTCGATTCGACTTCGAAAATTGGTGATCGAATAGGTAATTCGTTATCTCAGCGATTCGTATTGTCAAGAACGCCACTTATCAACGCATTTGGGAATATTGATCGAGTTTCGTTACACATATTGGCATTGTCTAGAAATTACCGATCGAAAACGATTGATCCCCTGACAATTATGCCAATTACATTAATTTCAGATTTATCTTATTTCGTTATCGTTAATGAAAATGTGACTTTGTCTAGGCCGCCTGATCACAACCAAAAGTATTCACTCTTAGCGGACAGTACCTACTGACAGACATCTGACACTTCTCAAAATTAAAGCAACTGCTTCTTAAATAAATACAGTAGGTACACCTAAATAACCATATTGCCTTCGCGAAAGATGAGTGTATTTCCAAAAATGGGAAAATTTACGAAAATCTTTTAGACAAAATATACCAAATTATCCGCCATACGTGAATTTCGATATTCAATGTGGCGTTGGACGACCGAGCGTGGCCACACACTATTCTGCCCACTCGTAGGGGACGCGGCGTCCGCTATTTTATTTTTCCTTTTGTACAAAGTAGCCTTCGTTTCAATGTAGTATGTTTTCAGTCAAACCGAAATGCGACTGGTAAACATTAATTATTTTCTTTCCGGCGACATTATTTGTTTCGAAATACTACTGTGAGCACCGCCACAGGGGCCTCACTCTTGAGCACCGGAGGAGTGCTCGTTATACGACTAATATGGGAAAAAACAATACTTTATAAACTATACTAGCTTTTGGCCACGACTTCGTCCGCTTGGAGTTCGGTTACATTGGAATATCGGAATAAAAAGAAGTGTTTTAGGTAGGTATCAATTTGAGTTAACCAAGACACGCAGTAAATTCCCCTTTAAAATAGACTACCCCTTTTCACCTCCTTAAATTGTATAAATATAAATACTACGTTTCTTGTTAATCGGAACGCGCGTTAAAATTCTTCCATACAAACAAAATATAATCCTTAATAACAAAATTAATATTATTAACCGCTTGATCTCAAATCTATGTTTATTAACTTGAGACAAATTACCAGTATATCTATAGATACTACATTTACCGCCTGCTGCATCACTACTGTGTGTTCCTACCACCCGAGGTGCGAGGGACCAGCGGCTTGACCCCCGAGGGCCCCCGGTCCCCGCCGCAGATACACCGGAGCGCGGACAGCAGGGGGGCTCCGTCCACTGGTCATTGACTGGGCGCACAGTTGCTAGTAATTAAATTCGTACAATAGTGCGACCAGCAAATTTGAAATATAATTTTTGATATGCCTACATTACAGGCAATTAGTAAAATTATATGTTTTATGTTAGGGGTTATGGTTTCCGCACTCAGTCCTTTATGCGGACCATTGCGCGTGGGAAAAACCTTTTTTGTGATATTCAACTCAAACTCAAAGTATTTATTTCAAATAAACTAATTACAGGCAGTTTTGAATTGTCAAGGGGTTCGTCAGTCAGAGAGATGAAGCTAGTTTTAGCCTTTGACCACGAGTAATTTTTTTACAGGGTTTCAATTTCATTTATTATGGTGTTTCTTTAGCTGGGTGGGAATGATTGTACTTTCAAATTTTTCTTTTGGTCTAATTTGACCGGACTATATAATAGCTGGGCAGCACCTTATGCAATGTTGGTGTCTCTGGGCTACGGGCCGTACGGGAAGGGAGTAAATTGGAATATATTTTTATCCGTTCTGTTTGCCGCAAATAAAATGATTTTCTTTCTTTCTGTGGTCGTGCCTGGATGTATGCTCCTAATTGACACAGATTATTAATAACCTCAGAGCAGAGCGTACTTTCAACCCTGGTACGTCGATCCCGTGGGACATTTTCCGACAACCACGCGGGCGAAAGCTAGTGATGAAATAAAAATATTTGAATAAGTATAAAAATGATAACACTGTCTTGAGCATCATTTCAATTTTTATATTGCGGTTTTGCCCGCCACAACAATCACTCCTCTAACTCAGTGGCTCTAGTGTGTTATCCCAAACGGCACGAACATATAACTCAATGTAATTCAAATTCAAATATTTTATTTCGGAATTATTGCAAAACTACACTTTTAAACTTTTAATAACATAACTCTACATTGAGTAAAGGAAATCTTACGCACTTAGTTTTTTTTTCCATAAGTTGTTTAGTATAATAATCATGTTAACGCTAATATAAAAACCTAAAGGAACGATATTCGTGTACCTGTTCCAAAAGAAGGTCGTAGATACGTTCGTGCTTTGTAATTATATAATTCAAACATGGTTCGAGAAACACGTGGCGACATCTATAATCATCATCTGCCTAGCCTTTTCCAACCATGTTGGGGTCGGCTTCCAGTTTAACCGGATGCAGCTGAATACCAGTATTTTACATGGAGCGACTGCCTATCTGAACTCCACAACCCAGTAACTGGGCAATACAATACCCCTTGGTAAGACTGACTGTCACATTTTCGGGGTTATAACGACCCGTAACGGCTGTCAAAGATGCACAAACGACAGCCGGGACCAACGGCTTAACGTGCTTTCCGAGACACGGAGGAGTCTCGGTATGTCAAGATGGTCGCCCATCCACGGCCAACCCCGGCAAGCGTAACTTCACCTGGTGGATCGACCTGTGCGGCTGTTAGTACTTAGCCACGAACTCCTATAATCTGTAATCATAAGAACGTTATTGTTCTTTTCCTAGGGAACAATACTTTTTTTTGGACACTATGCCTGTTTCTGAACACCTGACAAGGTACCTATATGCAAAATTTCAGGATGATCGATTCAGTGGGTTGACGTGAAAAGAAAATAAACAAACTAACTTTTCATTTCATCTAGGCTCCACTTGTGGACCACATGTAGTAGGTAATGATTTTCTTATTTTATCATTACAGTGTTCGAGAGCCGTCGCGTGCAAATCTATTATTTTTGCAATTTTAAGTCAATGAAACATCGTATTTGTAAGTATAAAACTTGTTACCATAAGTCCGGTTTAAGGCGATTTACACAAGGCACCGCGCTCCGCCGCGGTAGGCGGTGAAGCGGATCTCATGTCGCATTGGTCTCTAAGAAATCCGTTGATGCCTAACACACATACACCGCCCGACCGCGCGGTCGAGCGGTGCTCGTTTCTACCGCAAACTGCTCCCACCGCGCGGTCGAGCGGTGCCGTGTGTTAATCGCCTAAGTTTATTTACGTAATAAAATTTAACATTGATTGTTTTTGTATTGCAGCGGTTGACGAAATGGTGAACGTGGCGCCTCCCCCGGTGGTGGATCTTACATTGTAAATGGACACTTTTTCCTTGAACCTGCAGGTACCTTGTATTTATATTAAGTGTGAAATTACAAAAAAAAAAAGGTGGACCCTATTTCGCCCAAATGATTCGTTCAATTGTGGTTAAGTTTAAACATGTAAAATACTGGTATTCAGCTGCATCTGGTTAGACTGGAAGCCGAACCCAACGTAGTTGGGAAAAGGCGAGGCAGATTGATATTGATTTTTACCCAGTATTTTACAACCACATTTCGTTAGTTACGTTTATGCCCGATGTAATGGGTAAAATGAATCTATTGCCGTCAACTGTGCACAATTCCAGGACTCCGGAATGCAAAAATAAAAAATTATACCTTATCATTATATTGTAGGTATGCAAAATAAAACACAACGACTCTTAAATGTGTATTTCTGTCCTCAGGTTAACCGCAACACAACGCTTGCTGCCCATCATGAAATCTTTTAATTAATAAGAAACAAACACGTCTTTAATACACACCTCGGTCGTTTTTTAATTAAAGGTGCCTGCAGGATATCTTGATTTTTTACGGTCGACACCTTGCTGTTTTAGTAACTTATCTACTATATATTAGGCATATTTTTATCATGAATTTCCCAATATCCATGGTGTTTTTTTAATTTGTCATTAAATAAGTACGAGAGCTTCAGTTTTTATTATATCTAGATAAACACTCACGAAAGTAATGATTTAATTGTTTATTTCGTGTTATTGTGTTGTTGCCATTGTCATATATTGTGTCGTTGGCGAACAGGGCATGCGCTTGCTTGTCACGTATAGTGACAATCACAGAACAGTCTCTGTTCTGTGGTGATAATGACGTTCAAATGGTTAATTATTTAATTTTTCCGACGCACACGTATGTATGTATTATAGCGACAATTCCGTAATATTACATTTGTGTTCGTTTTGAAAGAAAACTAATTTTGGCACCTTGATAGCAGCAATTTATTAACCTAAGTATGTGTAATAGATTTTGTGACTCTTCAAATATGTATTATGCAGGTATTATAATAAAAATAGTTATAAATAGGTATTCTATCGACAAAAATGTACGGGCTGAATCTTTTTGGATTCCTTTATTTGTATACGTATATCAGATCTATGTACATCATGATCACAAGTCTCTGGCAGCTAGACATGAGGGCTCTTTAAGAAACTTAGCTCCATAACACTTTCATTGTAATGATAAATTAACCTTAACCTTATAAAATAAATAAAGGACCTTTAGAAACTTAGATAATACAAATTCGGACACAGTGGTAAGCTCATATTGAAATAAGGGTCGAAATGATAATAAGATCCAATTTTTTTTTAATAAGAAGTGATGAGAAGACTTTTGAAGAAAAGTAATTTTAATAAATCTGTATAATTATTGAAATTATACAAACAAAATTTTCTAACTATTTTAAACAAAAGTTCTGTCAGTGCATAGCACTATTGTGTCGATTAGTGTAACTACTACACTTATTGCTAAAAGCAGAAAAATACGATTGGAAATCAAATTAAACAGACGTCCTACTCAAGAAAATAAGATTTATCCAAATAAATACCTTCTAAGAAAACATAATTGGTAATCAAGCTTACTAAGAATTTCGTCTATCATGGATTTTCCGAAAATTTTCCAGTCTACTAGTAATGTTTACTGCAAAATTATTATGAAGAGAACTCTGAAATCAATATTATTTCTGCAAATAACTTGATAGAACAGAATAGAATATTCTCTATTGTATATTTTGCTTTATACGATATCTTTTGAACTCCTATTGGCTTTCAAATTTTTCCTAAAATCGAAACTAATCAGTACTTAAGATTCTTATAAGGATTCAGATGAAATTCGATGGCTCAATAGAAAGCTTATGATATATTTCTAAGATTCTATTTACTCTTTGAAGACGTTCCACAAGAGTCTGATCTATATCTACGTCTGATTGGTTTTGACAAAATGTTGTTAAGGCTTCACAATCATTAATTTCCAAGTAAAAGCTGATATAGAGACAAGCACTTTTTTTCAAGCAATTTCACTTAATGAACCTTAATAATAACTTTATTGTATACGTCATTCATAAAAATGTTAATCTGATATCATTAAAAATACTGCTGCTTAACTACTAGGTAGGGAAAAAAGGTTTCTTCGCATTTTTTAAGAAAATTCGAAACATTTTTAATATACTTTATTTACATTTAACTAAAGTATTGTAGGTACCATTTTGTTCGATAACTTTTTGCCATCTTGTAGGTAGGGATATGATCCCATTGCTATAGAAATTTTGGGACTACTGATCAAAATACCCCGACAAGTGGTTTCGGCAGTCCTCTCGTGGTGTTAACCGGACATATACATATGTTAACCTAAAAAATTCTGAAGAGACCGAAACAGGTGGAAAGCTGAAGGTGCATGGTCAGGACTATACGGCGGATGCATTAACACCGCCCAGCCAAACTCTCTTAATTTTTGATGACCATGATGAAAAACCACACCCCTTCTGTTGATTAATTCCGGCCGCTTTCTCTCAACTTCTTGCTTTAATCTCATCAGTTGTTCGCAGTAGAGTTCAGAATCGATAGTCCTGGCTGGTGGTAACAGCTCATAATGAATAAAGCCCTTCCAATCCCACCACACACACAGCATCACCTTATTGCAAGTTAACCCGGGTTTCGCCACAGTCTGTGAAACCTGACCGGCCTTTGACCACGACCTTTTTCGTACGTTCTTGTCGTACGTGATGCATTTTCATCACCAGTTTCTTCAAAAATGGTTCGGTTTCATTACGTCGTAATAAAAAATAACAAATAAGTACACGGTTCATTAGATTTCTTTCAGTGAGCTCGTGAGGTACCCAATAATCGAGCATTTTTGTGTACCCAGTTTTTTTCAAATGCGCCAAAACTGTTTTGTGGTCAATTCCCAGTTCTTCAGCTACGTCGTAACTACTGACATGCCGATCTTTCTCCAATTTATAAAAAATGGCATCCATTTTAACCGTAATAGGGCGACCAGAGCGACATGCATCTTTGACATCAAAACTTCCGGATTGAAAACGGTTAAACCAAATTTGTGCTACTCTCGCAGACACTGCACTAGGTCCATAAACATCGTAAATTTTATCCGCGGCTTGCGTTGCATTTTACCTTTTTTGTAGTAAAATTTTAAAATGTATCGAATCTCTTTATTAGATTCACTCACCTCGACAGTACGAAAAACAAAAGAAAATCACACATTTTCCTAAATGCTCTAAGAAGTTCATACAGATTACTAAAATGCGAAAAGGCTTTTTCCTCAAACTAATATACAAACTATACTATAATATTATAAATATGCAAGTTTGGATAAATGTGTGTGTTTCATCCAGAACGCCTGGATTAAATTTGGCTCAGAGATAGATTATAGTCTGGAATAGCACATTTATGCTACCTTTATTCCGGAAAATGTCGAATAGGCGTGCGATAATTTCCGATTCTCACGCAGAAAAATAAAGTGAACTCTTTGTTGTCTATTTTGAAGTTTAAAGCTTTATTTAAATTATTATTTTATTATTATTATTCAAGATTGTTAATTTTATAATTTTAATTATAAATCTGCTATATCTGTAAATCTACTACGATCACCGCACAGCCCACATCGCTGGATCTAGTTCGCATTTCTAGTCTCAAGAGAGTAGAAATGCTATGCACGCAGATACTAAGGATGGATTTTTGGAAATTCCATCCCTAAGAGGGCAAAATTTATTTTTGCATGAAAGTTTATAAACTTCCTTGAGTTAATAAACTTGTATTGTAACTTTGCATAAATAGTTGTCTAAGAAAATAATAAAGTTTATCATTTTAGTTTTTCGTAACAAACTACAGGGGAATTGAGGGCGTAAAAGTTTTTGTGGAAGAATTTCATAAATTGATAATTGCCTCTTCTTTTTATGTCGATATTGGAATATAACCGCGCATATATATATATATATATGCGCGTCCGAAGTCGCGGGAAATTATATGTTTTTTGTTTCTTCTTGTCAATAGTCTAAGAATTCAATTGTATAACTACTATAATTGTAACCTTTTTCAATAAATGAATCTGAATGTTAATGACATGCTTTTATTCATCTCATCATCATCTGCCTAGCCTTTTCCCAACTTTGTTGGGGTCAGCTTCCAGTCTAGCCGGATGCAGCTGAGTACCAGTATTTTGCATGGAGCCACTGCCTATCTGACCTCCACAATCCAGTAACTGGGCAATACGAAACCCCTTGGTAAGACTGGCTGTCAGATTTTCGGGCTTCTGACGATCCGTAACGACTGTCAAAGATGCACAAATGACAGCCTGCACAAATATTTATATTGGTAACCTTAAGTGGTACTGGACCAAGGTGACCGCATATCGGACAACGTAGCTGGAAGGCCTCCCATGAGGTAGACCGATGACCTTGTAAATGCCCCTGGATGCGGGCAGCTTTATCTATTAAATAGTAAATTAATTAATGAGTTATTTATCTATCTCAGCCCACTGCTGGACATATTTCAAGTTGCCCGCAACACCTGCCCGATTTTTCGTCCCCACCATGATGTTTTACCAAGCTTTGGCTTTCTTTCCCAAATGAGATCATTGGATGCATCAAACTTTTAAATGAATCGATTATTTTAAATAATATGAATATTTAAGTCGCCTAGGTATACTCAATAAATAAAACCGATGACCTAGATGCATTTCCTGCAACACTTTCCAAACGTCGCTCGTCTCACTCGCCGATCAATAAGTTAGCTTCGCAACAAGGGTTGTTTCAGTTTGTCTCTTTCCAACGATATTGTGGGTATAGCTCCGACCCTCTCTGTCGCCCGACGTACCTAGTTCTTTGTGATATAAGTATCCGGCAGTTGCCTGACGAGGCGAGACGAGTGCGAGTGTGTAGTTTTGCACGGCTGTTCACATTTTAATTAAAACCAACAATCTTAAAATGTCGGAATCGGAACGTGTGGACGAGGACGAGATTATTGACGTCGAAAGTTACGAAGAAACGCCTGGAACAAGTGGCATTAAGAGAGCAGCCGAAGTGCAAGAGTTTATATCCAAACGATTAAGGCAGATAGAAAAACGGGAACAAAGGGAGCGAGATTTTTTCAAATTCGTTGCTGAAGGAGATGAATCATCCGACGATGACGAGCCGTTGGAAGGAGAAGAGCTCTTGCGTGAAATAGGTAAGTTTATTTAGCTGTAACCGAATGTATGGAGTGGGCTTGAATGGACTTGAATGTAAAAAATGCGAACTACGTTTTGCTAACCCCAGTGGTGTAGGCAGTGCGCTGGCCGACGGTTCATGAATGCGTTTAAGATTTTTATGCATTAGATCGCACAGACGAATGAGATGCTCGTGCAGCGGTAAAAGCATTAGCCACTTAACGACAGTTTTGCAGACGAAACTGAATCCATGCCCGAATAGCGACGGATATACTAAACATAAAAAAACAGTGTGTTAGGTTTAACGAGGAACATACTTATAGTAGTAGAGTACCTACTTGTATAGTACTCATGGAAATCAACTTTGTCCATGGGACCAACTCTGAAATATGAAAAAAATATCAGCTGTTCCATGCGTTTTTGGCGAATTATGCGAACATAAATGTACTTATTGAACAGCAGATTTTTTTTAAGATTTCGGGTATAGTTCAATAGTCAAAGTTGTTCATTTTCATGAGTAAAGTACCCCCTGAAAATATGCCCCTCGCTTAACCTAACACTGTGTATGCAAATATACGTAAGAACAAAATACGTTGAATAGTATTTTCAGGTATTTCGTAAAGCACACCCAAACGAAGCACACCCAGACGAAACACCTGAAGTACTCCACTAAGCACACCCGTAGGTGGGCTTCAAATAAAAAATTAAAATAATTTCCTATTCCACGAAGCACACATACGAATATCACTCGCATAGTCCGCACTATAGTTTACTTCTATCGACATTTTTAATTCCTAGTCCCCGCACTATGCGAGTGTGCTAAGTGGAATACTTTAGGTGTGCTTCGTTTGGGTGTGCTTCACGGAATACCTCGTATTTCCATTGCAGATTAGCTAATTATATTGGTAATTTTTCGTTTGTGTTCCGTATACATGGTTAAATTTAAGACGTTTAAAACCTTGTGCTCATTATAACAAGCAATTTTTACTATGGGACAAACCCCGAAATCGCGAAAAAAAAATCTGCTGTTCAGTACATTGTCATAAGTTAGGCGAACATAAATGTACTGAAATCTGATTTTTTTCGCGATTTCAGGTTTGGTTCCATTGTAAAAATTGCTCGTTATAATGAGAATAATAATCCCTTAAGAGGTTTTATACAAGCGGGATTGTCCGAAAGGGTTACCGCTACCCCGGAACATAAAGGGCTAAGGAAGGAATATGGATGGGTTTTATTCAGTAAGAGTCTGACACTCCCTTCCACTCCACCCAGAGCGGGAGAAGTCATTGGATGATTTCCCAGCCTTAAAAAAAAAGAGGTTTTATACAACTTAAATTTAACCATGTATAATTGGGTACATAAGCTAGTCTCTTTGGCAATGGCAGACGCGATTTTTTAATTGTTAGAGTCATGTAATTTTTTTTTAAAGGTTACATGAATCAAACGCGCCTTGTTTTGAATCGCCTAAGCGAACAGTTATCGCGTTTATCGCTAAAGCAACCAGTCTGCACATTGGCCCTGTTGCTCGAGCGACTGAGCAGCTTCATAAGCTTGTGCTCTTCTGAATATTGAATCCACAACACAGATTGAGTCCCGTTAGAAAATGACAATATTCAATCGCACTCATCATGTCAGGATAACTTTCAATCCCTAATCTGCCATATTCAAAATTTCTTTCTCAGTGCTCATCTTCGGTACAAAAAGAACTCAGTTGCGAAATTTCACGATACTAGGCAGTCAGTAAATTTAGGAATGTTGCTAAGTCAATAAAATCAATTACGTATTTTTTTATAAATTTTGAATTTTCTCTCCCACAAATAATGAAGATGGCTGAGAGTTGTTCTGTGATATTGACATTTAAGACTGAGACAGTAAATACTATTTTATTATGCACAGAGCAAACAAAAATAGACCTTAAGGTTACACACGACGTAATCTCATTGCGACTGTAGCATGTGAAATGATCACTGTAAATGTTTTCCTTTCGGTTTAGTTAAGTACGGGACTTACCGTTCGATTTTTTGCAGTCATTTTATACTAACAAACTAGATTAGCGACCAGTAAAGTTAGAGACATTCACTGCACCCGTAGTGGAACTAACAGCTAAAATCATTTTCAAATTAGGAATGATTATACCAAACTCAAGCTCAAAGTATTTATCTATAATATACAAATGAATCGCTGAATATGTTGCTAAGCGCAAATCTCGAGAGCAGCTGAACTGATTTCGCTAATTCTTTTTTTTGTGTTTGTTACTGTCAGGAGAAGGTTCTTACATTAAAAAAGTAGGTAGTTAGGGTAAGTAGGTAAGGTAGGTAGGAGGTAGGGTAGGTAAGGTAGGTAGGGTAGGTAGGGTAACTAAGGTAGGTAAGGTAGGTAGGGTAAGTAGGAGGTAGGGTAGGTAAGGTAGGTAGGGTAGGTAGGTAAGGTAGGTAGGAGGTAGGGTAGGTAGGGTAGATAAGGTAGGTAGGGTAAGTAAGGTAGGTAGGGTAGGTAGGAGGTAGGGTAGGTCAAGGTAGGTAGGTAAGGTAGGTAGGGTAGGTAGGGTAGGTAGGGTAGGTAGGGTAGGTAGGGTAGGTAGGGTAGGTAGGGTAGGTAGGGTAGGTAGGGTAGGTAGGGTAGGTAGGGTAGGTAGGGTAGGTAGGGTAGGTAGGGTAGGTAGGGTAGGTAGGGTAGGTAGGGTAGGTAGGGTAGGTAGGGTAGGTAGGGTAGGTAGGGTAGGTAGGGTAGGTAGGGTAGGTAGGGTAGGTAGGGTAGGTAGGGTAGGTAGGGTAGGTAGGGTAGGTAGGGTAGGTAGGGTAGGTAGGGTAGGTAGGGTAGGTAGGGTAGGTAGGGTAGGTAGGGTAGGTAGGGTAGGTAGGGTAGGTAGGGTAGGTAGGGTAGGTAGGGTAGGTAGGGTAGGTAGGGTAGGTAGGGTAGGTAGGGTAGGTAGGGTAGGTAGGGTAGGTAGGGTAGGTAGGGTAGGTAGGGTAGGTAGGGTAGGTAGGGTAGGTAGGGTAGGTAGGGTAGGTAGGGTAGGTAGGGTAGGTAGGGTAGGTAGGGTAGGTAGGGTAGGTAGGGTAGGTAGGGTAGGTAGGGTAGGTAGGGTAGGTAGGGTAGGTAGGGTAGGTAGGGTAGGTAGGGTAGGTAGGGTAGGTAGGGTAGGTAGGGTAGGTAGGGTAGGTAGGGTAGGTAGGGTAGGTAGGGTAGGTAGGGTAGGTAGGGTAGGTAGGGTAGGTAGGGTAGGTAGGGTAGGTAGGGTAGGTAGGGTAGGTAGGGTAGGTAGGGTAGGTAGGGTAGGTAGGGTAGGTAGGGTAGGTAGGGTAGGTAGGGTAGGTAGGGTAGGTAGGGTAGGTAGGGTAGGTAGGGTAGGTAGGGTAGGTAGGGTAGGTAGGGTAGGTAGGGTAGGTAGGGTAGGTAGGGTAGGTAGGGTAGGTAGGGTAGGTAGGATAGGTAGGGTAGGGAGGGTAGGTAGGGTAGGTAGGGTAGGTAGGGTAGGTAACATTAAAAAATTGAATAATAATAAATCAAGCAATGTGTGAGTTAAAGTTATTCCAAAATGTTAAAATAGTATGGTAAAAATTATAAATGATTATCTAATTTACTTAGCAACATGTTTCATCTAGTCCAGCCTAGCCCCCTTCTAATAAACGTAATGGGGTTAGGATAAAAGTGATCTAGTTTGCAAGATTAATTACCCACTTGCTAGAGTTGTGAGTCCGGCGATTAGCGGCAACTCACCAGTACTTACAAATTGTTTTGTGTACTTAAATGTTGTTATGTGACAAAAATAAAACTGATTATGTAGCCAAAGTAATGACGAGAGTTTAACTTGTCTTTTTTCTGGGGGTTGGCGACTAACCTTCACTATTGGAGTGTAACTAAAATACTTATACAAAATACCATGCTATTTTGTAATGCCACCTGGAGGGAAAGTACTCTTAATACTGTAGATAGAACATTTAACTCAAAGAAAACATTCCTTTATTTTTGAATAGAAAGAAAACTACATTCAAAGATTTTCAAAAAACCGACTCGAATCTGTAAAAATTGCACCCTGTACTTCAATTGCATCGATCGTTAGGATCAATTATAAGGATGAAATCTTCCAAGAATCTTAAGAAATTAAATGAAAGGAAAACCATGAAATCTGGACTTACATATAAATTCAATGAATCGAGTTAAAGCTCTTTTACTCAAATATCCATCTGTTTACTTATGTTAGTAATTAATAATTATCATTGACGTCATTTACCCATATTATTTTACTGATTTTAGTCGGTTCAATTCCCGGGTGTGGCAAGCGAATTTTTGGAAACCTTTGAATGCAGTTTTCTTTCTCTTCAAAAATAAAGGAATGTTTTCTCTGAGTAAAATGTTCTATTTACAGTATTAAGAGTACTTTTCCTCCAGGTGGCATTACAAAATTCCACCCTGTATACCTTAGTATTTATTCGAAGAAGTTAGATTAAATAGGATATATAAGCCAGCTCTAAAATAAATAAATTGCCCTTCAAGACATTTCTCCGGACCGTTGTCAATAAGGAAGGTACCCAAAACTTATTGTAGTTCAATCTTTCTAGAACGTAGCTCTACCACTATCAAATGGCTGTCTGACAGATTCTCTTTGTGTTTTGTAGAAATAATTACATTGTAGTTAAAAACGGCGTCATAACAATGACTTGTTCAAATGGAACAGCATCTCCAAACTAGTGACCTATCTATTATAGTAAATAATTATGTATGTTATCTGTTATAGTAACTATAAACTGTTATTATAAGATTTTTTCTATTTATGTACCCATTTTATTCAAGTCTCAATGTTTTGTAGGTATGTTCCTACTATTTAAAGCACCTGCCATATAATCTCTTCACCACCCTTGGTTGACTGGTAGAGAATGCCTAAGGCATTAAGTCCGCCTTTGTACCTTTATTGTGTGAGAAAAGTTTAAATAAATAACCATTATACATAAACCGTCTTATTAGTAAAAGGTATATTAGTCCGAGCCTAAACCTTAGATCCAGATAATCTATTTTAGCTTTTAATCCGGGCCCTGTAAAGTTTTTAATAGGTACTAAATGCACAATTTAATCTTAGATTTGGCGACAGTTTTTGTAATTACAACTGTAAATTAGTAATTCGTAATTCAAAAACATTTCGTTCGAAGGTCTAATTATAAACCTGGTTTCGTAATAGGGCCGTATATTATGTTTAGTTAACTTGACACTTAACTAACTCAACTCAAAGCATTTATTTCAAATAGACCAATTACAGGCACTTTTGAACTGTCAAGGGGTCGGTCAGTCAGAAAGGTCATCAGAGAGAAAGCTAGTTGCCCATTCCAAAGCAGTAGGTACCTAAGGAGAGAAACGGGCAAGAAATTTTAAGGACACCCTATTAAATCAAAATATGGTTAAAAATATAGATGTGAGAATGATGCAGCAACATAAAAAAGCGTCTATAATTTAAAAATGAAAAAAAAACAATTCCAAATAAATTAGCAACATTCAGCTCAACCATTTTGAAGGGAGTTAAATGATGCAACACACGCGCCACCATCAGCGAAACATTACAGTGAACATGACATGCTCTCAGCCGCCAGGGCACATTCAAATCAATGTAAGACGTACTCAGTAAATGGTAGCTTTATAGTAGGTACATAGTATTTACAAACGTGGTATGCAGTACTAAGGGATTGAAGTTATACGTATAATTCAAAAAGTATTTGTGAAACTTCAGTAGCTCTAGAAGTATTATCAGAGGCTAATCATTGAGTTAAAGGTTAAATATAAAAAAGAACGTTCAATATGTAAACAGTTGGAGCAGCTTTATCCCAAGCCGTATAGTCTTTAACTGTATTAAAAGCTTTCTGGCACAACCTGCGTTTAACGAACAATTTTAATTTATTAAGGCTTAAAACTTGAACGTGGCTTAGAAGTTTATTATAAAAACGTATACATTGACATCTGAATGAGCCTCCTATTTTTTGTGCTTTGCAGTGTGTACAACAAATTTGTGTTTGGTTCTAGAATAATATTTTTATCATGGATATTACTATATTTTTAAATAATTTTATATTTTTATGGGCATACAAAAGATTTTCAAAAATAAACTGTGTAGGTACAGTCATCACATTTATTTCTTTAAATTTCTCTCTGAGTGTCTTGGACTTAATTTATAAATTAATCGAACTGCTCTTTTCTGCCAAACAAAGATAGTCTGAATATCGGTGGCATTTCCCCACAACAGAATACTGTACGACATTACACTATAAAAATAGCTTAAGTACACTAAACGGGCTGTGTCTGTGACAGTTAACTTACGATTTTTTTTAACAGCGTATGCTGCATCCTAAGTTAGGCCTAAGAATACTGTGGTATCTTCTGGATTCAATTTTTCGCCCTTTATCAACACGGTTTGGCACTACACGTACATTTTGTATGATTACGATCTTTATTTATGTTGGTATTCTTTTCTTTCATAGAATTGAACAAGAAAATGCGTGCAATTGTGATGGAACAAGTGAGGGGGCTGAAAAGCAACGGCGCTCCATTCGTCAGGCAATTCATGGAAGACCACGCGTCTATGATTCAAGGTTTGTTACTTGCTATTGTGTGTTAATCATTTGTTATTGTAGCAGTGCTTTAAGCGATTGCTTCGTGTGTGCCCGCATCTCTTTAGGCTGATCTGAGGCAAGCTTGGCAGTTCAGTTAGCCACTCAGAGGTCGACACTTTAGTCGACCACGTTTATCTGAAGTCCTCATGGCAAGATGGTGGTTTGGCTAGTGCAGTTGGTGGTTAGTAGCAGTAAAGGGAAAGTTAATGTATAGCATAATCGTGCTTGTAATTGCCGAAGGGATAGAGGGAGGTGTAGGTTCATATTACTGAACACCCAAATTACTTAAGTTCCAAGTAATAGGGGCCAAGCCTTTTGCCAACCACCAGACTCAAATCCTGTTACTGAGTAATTCCTGATAAAAAAAACACTTTGCCCGAGCTGGGAATTTAGGCCAGGACTTCAGAGATCAGACTTCAGTGATTGCCAGAGCTACTACGATATATTCACAATTGTATCTTGTCATAATTGTAATGTGAGCTGTAAAAAGCCCCATAATCATCATTTGCCATTTTCCGTTACAGATTACGACAAAAATGACTTGGAAGTTTTACTTACATTTATGCCGAACCCTTACCCTCTCTGATGGAGTGCCTTGCCGGGAGGCAAGTTTAAAGTTTACCAGGGGCTTGTGCCTGAGGAAGTGCAGGCCGTCGCAATTAACGGCCGTTATGTGCTGCACCCCAGGGACCTTCAAGAGGGCGCAACCACGTCTACGTCCAACAATTAATGTATCATCAGTGTCATCAGTATCAATTATACACAATTAGAAACGAGCACATGATAAGGACTTTTTTGATGATTTACTGATTTATATCTTCTAAGTGTGCCACCTATGATTCATTGTTATAGGTAGTAAGTAGATGCGATATTAATGTGAGTGGTACAGTTTATAAACAAGATTTGCTCTCGTACATTTTTTGAAAGAGTAAGACTTGTTCCTTAGCCTTTATCAAATCTGAGGATTGAATTATGAAAGCCACAATTTCTTGTGGATCTCTTTTAAGATAGCCAACTAAATGGCCTAGTACATGTTTGAAGCAGTTACCACTACATGTTAGAATACAGTTTTAAACTTTAAATGTTTCATAGAGTTGTCTGCAGTCCGAGGTGGTCACCACACTAAATGTTCGAATAATATTATCATTTACTACCTATATTAAAGATATTCTCTCAATAAACCCTGATCTCCTTGCAGTTATATGTTATAATATAATATAAGGAAACTCTCATATATTGTCGCATTGAACTTATTCAATAGATTCGGTATATTCGAATCATATTATTAGAATAATAATCATAAGTGATTAATAATAATTATTATATTATAATTATATTAATTATTCACTTGCACTACAAATCACTAAATGCAATTAGCGGTCAAAAAATTTCAAACATCTTTCCTGTCAATCGATGCATCGCTTGATGATGACAGGGACAGAATTACATATATTTGAATTATGTTTTATGCACTAAAAGTAATTAGTGATATGTGATGCGTGTGAGTGACCTACGTTAGCGATATTTAGTAGCAGTATAATATTTGACAATATGTTTTAGTGTGTGTTAAAATAAGCAAAAAAAAAACATCCTTAAATATAAAAAAAGTTGTGTGTCTATCGAATCTTCAATACTAAGGTACTTAATTTTGTGTGCTTAGACCATGCACGCAAAAAGTGTAATTATAAAAAAATAGATGGGTGGAAAGGGGCATAAGAAGAATTTTTAATAATCACATAAAATCATACTTAATCTCCTTATGGATACCCATTATGGATTGATCATGGACCGATCATGATTTTGTAAAATTTATTCAGAGGGAATGGTACTTTAAAATGTACCATTTTTATATAGACTTCCCCTAAAAGGGGGTGCTCCAGTCGTTAACGAGTTTTAGGGATTTTTAAAATTAGCCCTTTACAGCGCAAAATAGAGTGATAGGGAAAAATAGGGTACAGGGGCGGTTTCGACTGCATGCGGTAATTAAGACATCATCTTTTAAGATGTAAAGAAACCGAGACTGACTGGCAGAGCTATCAACACATAGGTCAAACCACTGAAGGGATTGGGCTGAATTTTGGCACACAGATAGTTATTATGATGTAGGCGGCATCCGCTGAGATTTCGGATTTTCGATAATTCCACCCCTAAAGGGGTGTAACGGGTGTTTAAAAATTTGTATGGATACATCTTCTTATGACTTCCCTGCGAAAAAAGTCGCGGCAGAAGCTAGTATGTATATAAGATGTTTTAATATTAAGTATGTGTCTATTTTACCCGTACCATATTGTTTCTTAGGAATTTTCCTGATGTTAAATAATACTCTGGAATTGCAAACCCAGAAATTGCGTTTTTGTATAGAATAAGTTCACGATCCTGTGTTGATAACAAAAGTTGACCAACTTCCCTTTCAGATATAAAATATTTGGCTTGTAATACAACTCTTCCGCTCAGAGCAAAAGAACAAGATGAAAAATACAAATTAAATCTATGTAAAACGATATTACAATTTGAAAAAAAAATGTCCTGGAAAACGCATTTTAGTATTAAAAGTAGTGTTTCTGATGGCCGTTAGTATAAGGTTTTAAATGTATACTTTATTGTAACTTACCATGTAACCTTTTAAATAAACAAATCTGAATGTGTGAGATTTTGGTCATTCTTTAACCTATTTGTTCACAGTGCCGTCCTGAAGTTACTGATTATTTTTCCAATATTGACTAACTATAACTTGAATCTTGAATTTTAAATTCAGGTTTCACATGTTCAAAGTGACACCCTTTTTTTTAAGGCTGGGAAATCATCCAATGACTTCTCTCGCTCTGGGTGGAGCGGAAGGGAGTGTCAGACTCTTACTGACTAAAATCCATCCTTATTCCTTCCTTAGCCCTTTATGTTTTTTAGTCAGTAAGAGTCTGACACTCCCTTCCGCTCCACCCAGAGCGGGAGAAGTCATTGGATGATTTCCCAGCATTAAAAAAAAAGGCCTTTATGTTCCGGGGCAGCGGTAACTCTTTCGGACAATCCCGCTTATCAAATTGACAACCTAAAACGTTTATATTGACTATAAAGCCAATTTTTGCTTGTGGAAATCAAAGTCAAAGTCAAATCATTTACTTTAAAATAGGCACAAGAAAGGCACTTTTGAAAGTCAAAATGAAATAGAAAAAGAATTGATTCTAGTCGCCCCTTCCAAAAAGTAGTTTCGTATGGAGAAGAATGGGCATGAAACAACCGTTACTGTTTTAAAATACTATACCTAATTCCAGCTGCCGAAAGTTAATTCAATTGGCAACTTTTATAGGGTTGTAATATTATTTAATAACGTTATTAGTAAAACATAAATAATTTTCAAATTAGATTGATAAAGAAAAATTATAAAAATAAAAGTTCTTTATAATTGTGCAAATCCCCTTCAAGTCAGATTTACATTTTTTTTAAAGAGTTTTTTTTTTCAGATCATTTATAATAATTTATCAGTATACAGTTATTTCGTGAGGGGGTGATATCCACCACGTAGATGAATCTGAATCTTGAGGTTATGGTTTCCGCACTTAGTCCTTAGGCGGGCCATGGCTGCCTTGGGTGCGGTTATTCCAGCCAGCCCACCTCCTTCCAGAAGTTGAACACGTCTCCTGGCCTGTGTAGTACATCTGTGAAAGATCTGGGTGTCCTGATCAGTGTGACGCCTGCGCACTCAAAGAGCACGTGCGCGATGGTTTCCTCAGCATCCATGCAGGCCCTGCACAGAGGACTGTCCGTTATGTCTATTGTGTGGAAGTGTTTGTTTAGTGAGCAGTGTCCTGTGATGGTTCTCGTCATCAGGCGCTGGCCGTTTCTGTCCAGGCAGAGTAAGCGCCTGGTCAACCCTTTATCCAGGGATGGCATAGCCTCTCTGGACTGCCTACAGCCTGGTGACGAGGTCCACCAGCTCTCCGCTTGTGTGTGGGTGATTTCTAGCAGCCATGTGCGTAGCTGGTTGAGAGGAATGGGTATGATAGCTTCAGGTCTGCAGACTGACGTGTTAGATGGTCTGCTCGTCAGCTGCGTCGTTACCTAGTGATCCGCTGTGTCCTTTTATCCATTGTAGTGTCACTCAGTTGCGGTTTTCTCTTCTTTTTCATGAGGTTAGTGACTAACCTGGTGTCAGAGTTTTAATGCTGTCCATGGGCCTCTGACTTAGCATCACATACTGTTGAGAAATATCTCTCAGGCATGCCGGTTTCCTCACGATGTTTTCCTTCACCGATTTTTAAGCAAGTGATAATTATACAATACGCACATGAATCTGAAAATTCAGAGGTGCGTTCCTTGGGTTCGAACTCGAGACCTAAAACTTGGCGGTTATACTACTAGGCTATCACTGCTGTTGCGGTAGGATACCGATATGCGGTCTAGTGCACCTTAAAACTAACACAAGATTGTCATAATCAATCTTGTGTTAGTTTTAAGGTGGAGTATTTTTTCCCTACGGATTGCAGGGCTAAGGTTCGATTGGATAGTCGGGTTGGTAGATGTCAAATGTCTTCCATGTTTTTGATATAGGACATACCGGTTTCTCACGATGTTTTCCTTCACCGTTTTTGAGAGCAGTGGTGATGAAACAATTTACACAAAGGATAGCGCATTACACGACCTATAACTCGGCAGTCGCCGCTGTTCCTTACGAATGCGCTAGTGAAAAATGAATCCCAAGATCGTTGTGTGAGAGATTACAGAACAGTAACAAGATGCGGTAACCTAAATTTCATAAACAACCTTCAAACAATGACGCCTGCACGATACTTATTTAAGACGTCACGTCGGCGTCGCCTGAAAAAAAACTTTTATAATCATCGGTCCGTGAGAGGCAAAGTTTTGATTTTGGATAAATATTTGTATTAAGCAATTAAATATTTATTTGCGAATCGACGTCAGCAAACTGGGAGACGCCGCAGCAGCTGTAACTCTCACAATGAATAATTTTAGGGGGCACTGTAATATAAAACCCAAATCCGTTTTATTACAAAACGAGTTCTAACTTCAATACGAGACTAACCTTTGAGCCAGTTATTGAGAGGTGTATTCTGGTGCACGTTAAATTCTTTATTTAAAGATGTCTATTTAACATAGGGTTTGCCATCAGTTTTTGTAATAATAACTTAAACTTAGGTGCGATTTTTCAATCGCCTGATAACTTTTATCTAAACAATTAAAATAGCGGTTTGACTTGAATTAAAAGTGTGGGTTTAAATTATTAGGCAAAAACAGTAAAGCTGCCACAAAAAAAAATGAAAAGTAATGAATGAATACTGTATTCTTGCAATAAAACTTATCTGACGATTGAAAAATCAGCCCTAAGTCCAAGTACAGTTCGAAATTCAAAAATGGTTCTGTGGTTGAAACCTAAATCTTAAGATAAACCTTGTTTATAGATTTGATAAGTTTTCATATCAAGGCGCAGGTGAGGCAGTACCATGATTGTACTCAACGTAGATGATGCTTTTTTGTATCACTATGATCAGCTTTGGCAGGAATTGGTTTCTGCTGATGATTGACGATCCCCCCGTTATGTCAATATGGAAGAGTGGCAAAAAACTGACTGAGTTCATGAGTTAGTTGCGAAAAATCTATTGGAGTTCTGTCTTTCCGTTCCTCTGACTCATTCGATGAAGTTTAAGTCGTTTAGTTAGAGGTTTGATGTGAATTTTCATGTCACTTTGTGTGCGTGGCTCTATTTCAGTGGGAATTTCCGAAAGGGTTACCGATGCCCCGGAACACAAAGGGCTAACGAAGTAATATCGATGGGTTTTAGTCAGTCTAAAACTTCCGTCCGCTCCACCCAGAGTGCGAGGAGTCATTTTGAAATATCATAGGTAGCTACCGGAAAAGTGCATTTATATTTAGAACTCAATCAACAAAGCTCCATAATTAAATCACTCTGCCCCACATTCCCCCCTTTTAGTATTGATTGACGCAGGTAACAGCCGATTGGATGTCGCGATGCAAGGATTGGCCAGCCTTATAACAAGGTAGGAGGATGCAAACATGGCGCCCGAGACTATAAATAGTTTATATAATAATATATGTTTGTACCGTTGGAGTTCGCCGAGCAGATAACGGCTCTAGAACGTTTCCAATGGCCGCGTCCCATCTTGCTAATAATAATGCATTGATACCAATGAACTTTAAGGTACTTCTTAGGGCCTTTACACGGATTCATATAGACGCTGACAAAAGAGTAGTGTTGGCCCAATGGTTACATCCAAAGCAGGCACTTCACAATCGCCAGTGCTCGCAAAATGGTGAAGGAAAACATCGTCAGAACCGGCATGTCCTAGAACCGGCCTCTTCGGTACTATGCTATCTGATGGGTAGTCAGATGTAATCGTCAAATACTTGTTGCTGACAAGTAAAAGTAAAAAAACTTTCGTTGAACAGAACCCTTAGTACGCAAATCCGATTCACGCTTGGCAGCTTTGAGTAATGGCGGGAACGTATTTTTGTTTTGAAGGGGTGTCAACAAAATGTAACTGAATCCAAGCTCCGCCCACTCAGCCGTTCGTTTAGCGCCGTCTCTCTCTTCCGCAACGAACGGCTGAAGTAAGTACAGTCAATGAGAATACTGAAATAGGATTTTAATATATATTTATGTTAAAATACAGGTTTTTCCAATAAGAGGTGTTATTATGATATTCAAAGAAAGATGCATTTTTTTAATATAAATTATCGGATGTTTATTTCATTATAAAGAGGAAGGAATGTCGTTAATAGTGGAAAATAACATCAGGCAAATGGCCACCACGAACACGCTTACAGGACCATATCCTTTTCATGAAAGGACTGAAAAAAACTGGAGGAATGGACAAACCTGGGTTTTCTTCCTCGTCGTTTTTTGGAATAAGGCATTCCACAAATGTAATTACACCGTATTTTTTATAAAGATTTGGGTCTTATAAAGTTCAGTTAACACAAAAACTAAAGCCGGCCGATCATCAACAATGTCGGGTCTTTGCTGATTGGGTTGTTGAAATGCATGAAAATGATCCATCGAAAAATCATCTTGAGTGATGAGGCCATTTCCACCTCAGTGGATTCGTCAACAAGTGAAATTGTCACATTTGCGATTTGGTTATGGAAAATTTCATGAAAAGGATATGGTCCTGTAAGCGTGGTCGTGGTGGTCATTTGCCTGGTGTTATTTTCCACTATTATCGGCATACCTTTCTCTTTATAATGAAATAAACATCCGGCAAACAAAAAATGACATTTTTCTTTGAATATCAAAATAACATCTCTTATTGGAAAACCCTGTATTCTATGTAACTGGCTACGTGGTAATTTGTTAGCCGCAAGCTTGAAAATAAGCAACGCTCTGGTCGAGACGCACATGGCAGCCGATACGTACTGCACCTAAATTAGAAATTATTCTATCTAGTACTCTTAGCGCGCTACACTAAGATAAATCGCTTTCTGTTTTCACACATGCGACCGTCCAATCTCGCGAATCGCAAAGATGACGAAAAGTGTGTCCCAAAATAAAACCTAAGCGATTCTAATAAGCATTTTGTAAATCGCATGATAATTTTTTTTTACAGATGATAAAAAAAAATTGAAGTGGTTTCAACATAACGCACTCCTCTCGAAATCTGCACGATAAAAAAACCTGTTGCGAATTAACGGTTATGAAGGTGTGAACGCGATTGTACATCAATATCGACCCGCATCTAGCGAGCCGGCCGGCGCTAGTCCGGCTATACAAGTGCCCGTTGGCAGTATTCAGCCGCGCATTTTTTTTAATACCCGGTAGCAAATCGTGATTTAATTATGTCGCGCCAACCCGTCGGGATACTAAAGAATAAACTGAAGCTCAATAGAAGGGGAAAGCTTACCCGCGACGTGGCCACGCAGGTGGGCAAGTGGTTGCAACTGAAGGAGGCTATTGGTAAGTCAAAGCATTGTTTTGAATTTCACAAAACAAATACAGTCAAAACAACAACAACAATATTTACACTAAGGAGATTTTGATTTAAGTATTTATTGTTGTACCTGTTTGTTTTTCTAAAATCAACAACTTAAATATCAAAGCTCAGTAAACTTAGATTTCAGAGCTCAGTAACCTTAAAGATTTATTAAGAGGCTATTGACAGTTGGGTACAACAACTACAATAACTTTGTACTGTTTACAAACTGTGAAAAGCAGAAAAATTGGTGCAGATTATGATGCTGTTTATCGCATCAGATTGTGAAATGATCAATAATTGAGAAACGTTTAACGTTTCGTGGGATTTTAGTTCTAAAGCTTAATTAATGGGGTGCGTCTCATTTGTTACAAACTCATTGGTATATTTAAATTTAAATAACGTTCACAAGATATAATAAACGTGAGATATACCCACTGTTGATATAATTTCTTTACATATAACATTAATATAATCTAAAACTTATTTTGTATAATTTTATATTCGATAAAACGTTTGTTTAATCGAACATCATTAGTTATAACCATATGATATTTATACCATCATTATGGTTAACACCCTGATTCAGAGCAATCCGACTCGGATAGGTTGGGCTAGGATAAAATATATATTATAACCACCTAGAAATAGGAGCCCCGCCAAGCGGGGCTCCGTCGACCTATTTTGGCAGGTGTTAATCCGTTACTGGGTGTATCTGTATAAAAAACAAAAACTTACTTTAAGTTATTCATTATAAAAAAGTTATAGTTTTGTTTTTAAGTAAGATTTAGAAGCCAGAGCTCGGTATTTTTTTAAACAGACGGTCAACTTGTCGGCATTCGTTCTCCATCTGATACTATCCTGAGTCAGATGGAGTTCGGTCCTGATAGGTATCCCCAGGTGCTCGGATATTTGATCCGACGACCGTTTTAGGCTGGTAGCTCAAATCAAATAATATATTTGTTTGCAAACATGGGTAAATAATTGGTACATAGATGTTGTGATATCTGATATGATCTCACTGGATACAAAATTAAGTATGTCAATGGATACAGTATTAAGTATGTCAATGGATACAATACAAGCAATTAAGTCAATTTAAATATGTAAAAAAAAATCAAAAAAGGAAATAATTAATGTTATCAAAAAATAGTAAAATCACACTATTTAAGTGCATATCAGGAATTATAAAATGAATACACACGCTTAAGATTTTGATTGATTCTGGTATGTGATTACTCGTATATATGATTGGTGCCATGCAGAAAACACTATGCACCAGAGCTGTCGTAGACTATCTTGCACATATTGGCGTGTCATCTACTTCGATTATTTTAGTCAAATAGCGTGGGAAATAATTTGGGTTGGTTTTCACAAATACCGCAACCTCAAATATGCTATTCTGGTAGGGACAAGGGCCACCAATAGGTAAAGTTTTTGGATTTTTGATACATCATTAATACCCACTTGGACCCGATTGTTACTGATACAAAGGGGGGCGTAAGATAAAAATGATTAATAATAATACATCCTTTGCAAGTGAGAAAAATATTTTGAACTGTTTTTATAATTCCAATAGTTACTACTGGGTCACAAAAACTGACTGACTTTCAAGTCATGGGGAGGCTCTCCTTGACTTACAGGGTATCATTTAAACATTTGAGAGCGAGTCTCTGCGAGCTAAGTTTCTTATTGCCATTAATCCTGGTATCGTAGGACTACAGAACCTATCTTTCAATGCAAATAGTACATTTTTGTTATATTTTCATAAGCCAAAAACTTTGCCACTTATTTGCCGCTCCCGGTGTTCTTCCGAGTACCTAGTTCTGCCTTTTGACAGTATCTCATGGTTTTAAAGTTGTGAAAAAAAGTACAAAGGGAATGCACAATTATTTATTTATTGATAACTCTTCATTCGTACTTCATACCCAAGCATCAGACAGTAGGGACAACCTCCACTAATGGGGGTTTATGGACGGCTCAGATCTGCGATGTGTATCCGCCGTCTCTCCACAGACAATGGTTCACCCCCCATCTTCCACCCCACGCCCTGTCACTTGCACACGTGGGGGCCCCACGTGGGCAGGTGACTGCGTCTAATGGGTGCGTCAGCAAACATTATTTGCGTTGTTGAATTTTGGGCCAAACAAATGTAAAAAAATAATTTTCGCGTTATTTCATTTCCTGTGTTTTGTTCCAAACATCTTGCTTTTTTTGTTCAATATTTTTTTTATCGATGTAGGAATACATTAAACCACAACACAGATAAATAATTATTATTATACCTTGAAATTCGGAGAATATGGTTCTATTTTCTGTTAAAATAACAATATTAAAACCGGTTATATTATATACTTTTTAAAGAAATCGCCATAGAAAAAAATTATCACCTCGCAAGATGTTTGGACATAGATACATTTCAAATCTGTTCATCCGTGTAAGGTTTTAACGCATCGTTGTCATCAACATGACGTGGCATCTCCTGAGGAAAGCTACACATTTACCGAGTGCCATAGGATATGTTTTATGGAAATAGCTAGATAAGTATACTATAATAATAGCTGCTTTATTAATGTAACTTTCAGAGAAGGACGAGGCGCTGCGTGCCTATTTGATGAAGAAGGTGGAGAAGATTATGGCACAAACTGGATACCCAGAACCGAATGAATTAACTCCTGAAGGTATGATTGGCTTTGAATATTTGTACTTTAATTGTGTCTGCTATAATTAGCTGCATTCATAGACAAGAAAGGTGCGGCCTATACCCAGCAGTGGGTCATTCCTGCCTGAAATAATGATGTTGATAGTTGCATTTTCATTGTGTAGCCCATAATTAAATATCATAACATCTCAGCTGAGGTGCACGTATAGTACACCCTCATATTGCCTATTATGTTTAAGTGCCATGTAATAAGCGAACGCCTTAAACGAGAGCTAATCCAGACTATCAGTAGCACACCGAGACCGTAATAAAATAATGATCTGTTGATCTATCAACAGATGAGCGCGTGCAGTTTAAAGGACATGAACCCCTTGGTACATCCCTGAATATAAAAGATTTATTACGTGTCCGTAGCAAAAGGTAGCACGTAGGTTCCTAAGTGCCAACATTAATAATGGTGCCTTTCTGTCTGTTTCTGTATTATCTTTATTACACGCAGTAGGTAACCAGTTGAAAGTTGAACTGAACTGAACTGTGCGTTGGCTATCACTTCGCCATTAATAAGTAAAATAATAACGGTGGTAAGCAACTTTCCAATCGAACCGAAACTGCTGGGTTATTAATGTCCAATAATTTATAGTAAACCTTTTATGTTTTACAGCCACCCATCTCATCACCGACCTCACGCTCAAATTTCAGCCCATCGACTTTTGCGAATGGGAAACATAGATTTTTCAACCGACCGGTACGTTGAATTTCTTTGTTAAGTTAGCAAACATTGTAAAGAGTATGCTTCAGTTGGGCCACACGTGTTGAGATGATGAATGGGAGGCGATTAACAAAAGGTATGACGTAGGAGGCGATGTAAATGTTAGCGCCGCGCGGGAACGCACTGAAAGGACATACAGTGACCTGATTAGTGATGCTCTTCAGAAGGGTCTGGTGCGGTACATCGTACTCGCAACCGGCGTGCGGGTATGACCAGACGTGTGATCGTGCAAGCAAAATGAATGTAAGGATCGTAGCAGGTGGCCTTGTTGTGGGTTTAGCCCACCTCGATGAGAAAAACTCATGCTTTATTGAATGCTTAAACACTAAGTATGAAATTAAGTACTAAGGGGTATCGTATTGCCTAGTTACTGGGTTGTGAAGGTCAGATATGCAGTCGCTCCATGTAAAATACTGGTATTCAGCTGCGTCCGGTTAGTCTGGAAGCCGACCCCAACATAGTCTGGAAAAGGCTAGGCAAATGATGGTGACTAAGTATGATTTTTTTAACAAGTTAGTACATAATAATCAAGATGTTATCTAGAACAACAGAACTGAAATCAAAAACTACCTAACGCAAGATGGCCACTAATTAGTTGTCATTAAATTAATTAGTAAAGCTCCAAGTTGTATTCAAGATGAATAACTCGGATGAATACTTCGACACCTAATTAGTGTCCTTTCTGTTTTTGTATTTATTTGTATACAGTTAGTTACATAGTCATTTAATTTAAGTATGTATTAGGTGAATAACTTAAGTTGTGAAGTTAATAGGTAAAGCCTGATTTACATAATGTGTTTTAAGTTCTTGTGGCAAACCACAATATAAATTGCATCGTCTTTACACGTTTAATTTAAATTTAAGGTTTAGGTTACGGCCATTTTATTATAGGTATGGCGAAAATATGAAACTTGCATCGTGAAATTGGTGATATGGTCTTAAATCCTCAGAATCAGCTGTTGTAAAAGCAGCGCTAAAATTATTGTATTCTAAGTTAATTTATGCGCAACAAATAGAAACTCATGGACTTGTTTATATTTCAGTGAGCAGAGACAACCGGACATCGCACGCTATTCATCAGGATCATTTGAAGTTCACGTCTTCAGTTCAGTTAAAGTCTATGAGGAAATGTCTGCATTTTCAAAATAATTCACTTAATTATTGAATTTCTTTGAATAGATTTTATAATTTTGTAAAATTACATGCACAGTGACCGTTGCGTTGGTTTAACAGACCCGCTTATTGAAGATATTGTGTTAGCCGAGAAGATTAAAATATCAAGTATCTTGACTTATCTCGCGACGATATTGAGATGTTGGAGTGAAAACTCAACGGTCATTGTGCGGAAGGCCTCGATTTACACCGGTGGAGGCTTTTATTAAGCAGTGGGATCAAGGGGTTAATCCACCAAGTGATGCTCCTGAGCAAGTCTCGCATTATTCGGAGGTTCCACCCAGGTAGCTTACAACCCTGATCCCAGTGCGTTCATTGTTTACATTTCTATACGTTATCATTACTGTTATACTGAAAATGTAAATCATTTTACAATTAATACATCGAGTCTTTATATTTCATGTTTCTAACTGGAAAATCAGAATCAAAATGATTCAATTTTCATCTCTGTAAACGCTGTGTTTATTATTAATGTATTATTAAATAGTATTTAGATGTCAATAATAAATCTGAGAATTTAATAATTGTTACTATCTTAATTAAAAATATGTTAGGTTTGTACACTTTAATATTAAAGAAATATTTGGACACGTCTTCGTTTTAGAACACGCGGTTTTATATTCAAAAATTGTTAAAAAAAACATTTTTAGCTATACTTATTTGATAGGAGATTCTTCCTATATCTGGCACTAATAACATGGGATTTAAAAAAAACTATCATTCTGGAACATAATAAATGTAAACGGGTTAAAAAAACACATTGGATAAAAATACTAGAATCAATTAAATACGTACATTCTGTTGTTCATCTGATATGATGTATTAATATGATTTCGGGTGAATATTTTTACTACCCATGTACCTACCTACATGTTTTTGATTAGTAAAATCCAATTATTAATGGTTGTTGTCAATCTGTGTGTATAATCTGTGGCATTGTATGATGGCGGTACAGCTTACAAAAAGGATAAAAATATAACTTATAACGTACATTCGATAAACTACAGATTCAGGGGTTCATAAATACTACAACAATGTAATACGGAATTGTTTTCTCACATTAAAATGTCGCTGTTTATTAACGGAAAGCCTGTGGATAAGTAATAACAGCCGCATAGGTCGATCGAAGATTAACCTACGCTTGCCGAGGTCATTCTGTGGATGGGTGACAGACTCCTCCGTGCCTCGGAAAATACCTGATTCCCCGGCTGCCATTCATAGATCTTTAGCAGTTGTTCCGGGTAGTCAGAAGTCTGACACCCAGTCCTGCTTAGGGGTTATAGTGTTAGAAAAAGGCTCGGGATTGAGTTGCTATGGTTTACTCATTGAATGTTCTGTTTTATATCTAACCTTAAACTAATTAATTTTATTTGAAAATACTCCTGGAACTGCTGAAGATTCACAAAAACTTTTTGCATTATATATAACTTCAATTGCTTAGTATTGTATAATTGCATAGCATGTTTGTGAGTACTATGTACCTACTATAAAGCGACCATTTACTGAGTACGTCTTACATTGACTTGAATGTGCCCTGGCGGCTGAGAGCATGTCATGCTCACTGTAATGTCTCGCTGATGGTGGCGCGTGTGTTGGATCATTTAGCTCCCTTCAAAATGGTTGAGCTGAATGGTGCTAATCCATGCGTCATGTTCGTGAACGGGCGCCGTCAGTAGGGTGGGGTCAACTATTAGATGCCACGCTCTTTTAAAATTTAAATCTTTTAATTATGGACGCTTTTTTACGTTCTGCGTCTTTCTCACTCGTCTATTTATTAAACATGAATGCTGTAACTCAGATTTTGTGACCATATTTTAATTTAAAAATGTCCTAATGCTTTGGAATGGGCAACTAGCTTCATCTTTCTGACTGACCGACCCCTTGACAGTTAAAAAGTGCCTGTAATTGGTATATTTGAAATATTTAAATGCTTGAGTTTTTAAAGTTTAGCAAGTAAGCAAATAACTGGGTTGGGCCCAATGTGTAAGCCTACAACACGAATTTAGTTGGGAAAAGACTAACCAGCTGATGATTAAGGGATATTTTCAAGAACCTCCGCATTCCGTCATACAGTGCCGCCACTGTAGAGTATCTGTGTGTATTAAAATCAAAATTGTGTCTATGCTACGGTATTTCTGGAGTCAGTATTGTTAAAAGGATATTATAATCATGATTGTCTATAATAGTTTCAAATACAAATAAATCTGTATGTAAATCCTTATTATTGTTTTATTTGTTGATTCCTTTTTATTACAAGCTGTATATTAGCTTGCTTCATTCGCATGTGTTTCCAGTTAGTCGCATTGTCATCAATTTTTCAAGCACCTTCTGGCATCCTGGTGAGCTGGAACTTGGCATACTTACAGAATAACTTTAGAGACAAATAATAATAATAATAGAAACAGAAAAATTATGATAGCATGGAGCTGGTCTCTTGATAGATCCACAATGTGGTCATAGGGCCTTCGTAACAAAACAGAAAAGGACTCTATGCATATATGTATTGGCGCTGCGATTGAGCGATTGACAGCTGCGCAGCATGTCGCGGGTTCGATTCCCGCATGGAACAAATATTAGTGCGACCTGCAAGTATTTGTTCTGGGTCTGGGTGATTTTCTGTCTATAAAAATGTATGTATTTACAAAAAAAAAGTATGTAAATAGTTCAGCCATCTCGTTACCATAACACAAGCTAGGTTACTTACTTTGAGACGATATGGCGTTGTGTGGAATGTCCAAGGATATTATTATTATGTATTGACGAGTCAAAATCAGTAGAAACTGGTTTGCTGCACTTATATCTAATGATAGACAACACTGTCGGTGCCTTTCCTTCGAGACAATGATCCATCAACATCTGCTTTGTCTTGATGCAGCTTAATACGCCGGCGCCGTTGCTTCATTTGGCTGTAACTGAGTTGAGAAGAAAGACGCTCCGTTGTAAATACTAATGTAATGAACTAATGATTGTTTAGAAGTAAAACAATAGGTACACACAGTCACTATTATTTTATATTTTCTCATAAATCAGCAAACACTAGCCACGCTCTCACGTCTAACCCGCCCAAGAAGTCCTACCATCCTCTATAAATTATTGTTAAATATTCTAAGCACTAACATAAATTGACATATAACAAAAATCTTAAGAATGAAAGTGGTAGGTTTAAGAACTACAATTTTATAATTGTTATATTTCCAAGTTAATAAATTAATGTTTAGAGAATATAAGGACAAATTATTAATATTTATTGTACAATGTCTATTACATATCATTGGCTTACCATGGTCTAGTAATTGATTTGGTATAATATTTTGGGGTCATTGTAGTGAACGAGAAAGCATTTTCAAAGCTCAAAAGCGCTGCCAGAGAGCTATATTTGGTCTTGCAATTACAGACAGTGTCGTACCTTTATTTAAGTCTCATAAATTATTAACCTTCCTTTGCCTTTAAATCCTTGAATTGGCAATATCTATACATATAATAAAACAGTAAAAAAACTGTGTCTGTACATTGAATATATTAAAAAAATAATAATTGAGGGGGGTTTAGAAACAGTAATAGAGCATGAATCCAAAAAAAAAATTTTGTCTGTTTGTCTGTATGTCTGTTTGTCTGTTTGTCTGTTTGTCTGTTTGTCTGTTTGTCTGTTTGTCTGTTTGTTTGTACACACTAATCTTCGGAACTACTGGACGGATTGGAATGTTTTTTTTTTTGTTGTATAGGTATTAAGTCTGGGCAACATATAGGCTATAATTTATCTTGGAAACTTGAACACCTGATGCAGAACCGCAACAGACCAGCTAAACTATAAGAGATACAAAAATGATACCTTAGCAAAAATTGTTCCACGTGATTAGCATTTTCTGCTGAGAGAATAAATTTGAAGATCTGGAACACCTTTTTTTTTTTTTTTTTTTTTAAGGCTGGGAAATCATCCAATGACTGCTCCCGCTCTGGGTGGAGCGGAAGGGAGTGTCAGACTCTTACTGACTAAAACCCATCCATGTTCCTTCCGTAGCCCTTTATGTTCCGGGGTAGCGGTAACCCTTTCGGACAATCCCGCTTACCCGGCAGGCTTGGCCCTGAGGGGCCCCTTCATATGCTGACATCTCTTTGAGGCGCGCGTGGAACATATACGCGCCGCACGGCACGGGTCTGGTGCTGATCGGACGGTGAGTCACCCATTACTCACCGTCCGCAGGCCCGCGCCTACGGTGGCCGGGAGTCGTCACGTGGCTCCCGACGCCCGGAGCGTCTCCCGCGGCGGCTGGGACGGGAGGACCTTTCTCTCTCCCATCCCGCCACCTCCTTCGCGAGCATAACTTTTTCGCAGAAGGAGGTGACTGCCTCCCACTCCCTCTCGCCCCGGACCATGGCTTGCACCAGGGCCGGGCGCGAGAGGTCGCCGCCGCCGATCGCCTCTACGAGGACACGGCGGTGCTCCGCCCAAGCGGGGCAGGTTTGCACCGTGTGCTCTACCGTGTCCTCTGGGCGATCCTCGCAGTGGTGACACCCGGGCGTTTCCTCCCGCCTGATGATGTGCAGGAACCTCCCGAAACATCCATGTCCGGTGAGGACCTGCGTCAGGCGGAAGGTGAGGGCGCCGTGACGCCTCTCTAGCCACTCCTCAAAGAGGGGCCTTACCGCCACTATCGTGGCGTGCCCTGCGCTGGGTTGCGACAGTCGCTGATTCCAGGCCGCCATGAGATCGCGCCAGAGGTCCGTCCGCTCCGCCGCAATTTGCTGCGGAAACGGAGTTTCCCCCCGGCTTAGTACCTCCGCGCGCCACTCGTACAGGCGCGCGAGGACTATCGCCTCCAGATCCCACGGCGGCAGTCCGGCAAGGAGGCTCGCCGCCTCGCCCGAGATCGTGCGGTACCCCCGGATTAGCCGAATGGCTACCACCTTTTGGGGCGCGTTCAGGTAGTGGGCGGCTCGCCGCCGCAATGAACGCGCCCACACCGGGGCCCCGTAAAGGGCCATGGACCGCACGAATCTGGAACACCTGATGTGGAACTCCAAGAGCTCAGCTACACTGTAACATATATAGGAATGACGTCTTAGCAAAAGTTGTTCGGTCTGATGGGCATTTCCTGTTGACTTATAAAAATCGAAGATCTGGAACACCTGTTGTGGAACTCCAAGAGCCTAGCTACACTATAACATTATATAGGAATGACGTCTTAGCAAAAGTTGTTCGGTCTGATGGGCATTTCCTGTTGACTTTGGAACACCTGTTGTGGAACTCCAAGAGCCTAGCTACACCATAACACATATAAGAATGACGTCTTAGCGAAAGTTGTTCAGCCTGATGAGCACTCTCTGTTGATGTATAAAAATTGAAGATCTGGAACACCTGTTGTGGAACTCCAAGAGCCTAGCTACACCATAACACATAACGGAATAACGTCTTAGCACAAGTTGTTCAATCTGATGAGCACTCTCTGTTGACTTATAAAAATTGAAGATCTGGAACACCTGTTGTGGAACTCCAAGAGCCTAGCTACAACATAACACATATAGGAATGACGTCTTTGACGTCTTTGTTGTTCAATATGATGGGCATTTCCTGTTGACTTATAAAAATCGAAGATCAGAAACATCTGATGTGGAAATCAAAGCTGTCACTAATTTTACTGTGTAATTATAAAATAACATAAACTGGGAGTACCTGCACGCGGTGAAGGCGGTAACAGTTTAGGACTGATTTTCGATGACGATGGTATATCATTGAAAATTTGACTCTACTGGCCAAAACTCCTATTTATTTTTTTATTTTATCGTATGAATATGCCTTCGGGCTTATGTTGTTTGAGTATTTAATTTCCTTTTCCATTTATCTTCGTGACACTGTAGCCTACCCGGTAACGCAGGGGAGCAGTCATTTTAATTTAGATTTTTATTGATCAGGTATCTTCACAATAAAACTATGACCATGCCTAGAAAGAGGTCAAATCTTTCCTAATGTTCCAAGAGAGCTAAAAGATTGAGGATCATAAGATCCCAAGAATCTACCGAAGAGCGTCAGGAGAGACTTGATGTTGTTCGAGAACATTAGGCTGCAACTCGCTCCGTGGAAACCTCTTCGGGTCGCGAAGCACGCCTGCGTTCTCAGCGTATTCATTAGGTCTCTAGAGACCAGTGAAGAATATGATGCGCGACTGACCGCTGATCGTGAACGTCGTGTATTGTCTCGCGAGTCAGAGACGTTCACGGAAAGAGAATTACGCTTGAGTTCCAAGCGTATCTACGCATCGACTTCTAGGTCTCTAGAGGAGGAATATAATAATGCGGTTACCAAAATGAAAACGATGACAAATGGACTGTATGTTTTGGTGGTTGTTGGAATGAAATAAAACTAAAGCTCAGTGTGATAAAAGATTTAAATGGGAAAAATGATAAAAATAACATAAATGGCGACCCCGTTGTCGCTGGCATAAGCAACAGGGACCGCGTACGAAGTCGCGGGCAGAAGCTAGTTTGTAATAAAAAATCGATTTCTATGATGCTCTATTGGAAACTAGAAAACGAAGTAAAGCTATGAGATCTCAATACCAAAATCCACGGGCATATTTACAACTAGCTTATTGAAAAAAAAATTGTTTTGCATGGATCCAATAATCTTTAGTAATATGCCTGATCAAATTAAAAATGTTTCATAGAATTACTTGTAGCTAAATGTTATTTATTCGGTGCAGGATTTCTTAAATGATAATTCTTTGTAATATCTTATTGTCCTCTACTTTGTACTACATTTGCATGCTATATTAAGGCAGAATGTACATGGATCCTACAATATATTTTGACAACTCATTTTTATGTGCCTACATTCTACGCAAATAAAGACTATTCTATTCTATGAGATGATAGATGGCGCTAGTAAGTCTGACAAGTAGAATGCATCAGCAGATCCTGATGATTGCTGTTATACTAGTTTCTTTCAATGCAGGTAGATGCGTTGGTTGTTTACACTCTACGATTGGAGAGTAGACAAGGGTAGATTGAGGCTTCTCTTTTTACAGCTGCACAGCTGGCGAATAACTATAAAATTTAAATATCTAATGATAGACGATATTTTCAGTGCGTTACCTTCGAGAAAATGATCATTAACATCTGGTTTAGCATGATGAAGTTCTAGCTGTTGCTTCATTTGGCTGTAACTAGGTTAAATACACTAATATTTAGATGCATTCTGATAAAACACTACACAAACTATGTGGGGACGGGACAGATGAGTCTAAGCTCTATGTGTATGGTAAGCTATGGTAACCCATCCTGAAAATTGACGAAGCTGGCTGCTCTCTGGGGCGGCTAAAGATCGCTCGTGTGACTGCAGAGGTGCTCTCTTTTCATCTCTCAAATCCAAGGTTTGTATTTTTATTGGAACAAATTGATACGACAATATTACCTACTGTATGTTTTAGTCAAAAGACATAATTATGCTGTATAAATAATTATGTCTGTTAAATAAAAAATGCATTTGATGGAACTTCGTCGCCTTTACTCCACTAAGGATGCCATGAGCTGCTTCAGAATAGACATTATTTGTGCGCCAGAACCGAATTCTACAATTTTTCTTGGCGTGTCGATGGCAATCTAAGTATACTCGGGCCAGAATTCGTACGTGTTTGGCGCCATCAAGGCGGAGAATCCCCACCTGAGCAGGTTTTTTTTGCTTCGGTCAACCTGGGTCCGGAGCCTGCTTAAAGCTTTCCAGGTTGACCAAGGCAAGTCGCACCCAGGAGGGAGATGTTCAGCAGGTGGAACGAATGGAGTGGGTAAGGAAGCACTGTCTCGCCACAGCTTCAGACTTTCTTTATATGGTTCGAGAGTGAGTGGAACGACACACTTTAAAAGACTATTTCGGTTTTTCAGCTTTTGTGGCACAAGGGTGTGGTCGTGCATGGGGTGTCTATCGGAGGTCAGTTTGGCTCTTTCTACATTTTTATAACATGACTACTTCAGTTATTGTTGAATTCGGAAGATCTTGCAGACGTTTGATAAACCTTGTATTATTTTCTACTGCGTAACGTCATCATCTTATAGCATCGTCTTCAGTACTACTACTTACCAAATTTGTGACCATACCTACTCTGAATATACTATCGTGACTGAATATAGCTATCAAAGCATTTCTTATCAGCATCACGCAGAGTGGATTCGTGCCCAGTTGATGGAAGTAGGCTCACCGCCTGGTACCGCCGTGGGACTGTAGCATAATGTAAGAAATGTGCGTTTACCCACTTTCACATTAACAAGCTAACTCAAACTGTCAAATTTTCCCAATTGAAAATGAACCTTATGATTTTACAATAAAGTTGACCAGCTATCAAAGAAATAAGACAGATTGGGTAACTTGATGTGTTGGCCTCTCTTGTGTTGTGTGTGTTTATGCTATATTTTGTTTAAAAGAGAGTCTATGGAGTTTCTTGCCTGTTCTTCTCCATAGGTACCTACTGCTTTGGAATGGGCAGCTTCATTTTTCTGGCCGACCGACCCTATGACAATTGAAAAGTGTCTGTAATTGGTTTATTTGAAATAGATAGTTTGAGTTTGTCTCTGCCATGCGTTTAGAAATATCATCATAGGTAGCTACCGGAAAGCGCATTTATATTTAGAATTCAATCAACAAAGCTCCATAATTAAATTATTCTGCCCCCACATTCCCCCTTTTTTTTGAGGGTGGGAAATCATCCAATGACTTCTCCCGCTCTGGGTAGAGCGGAAGGGAGTGTCAGACTCTTACTGATTAAAACCCATCTTGTTCCTTCCTTAGCCCTTTATGTTCCGGGGTAGCGGTAACCCTTTCGGACAATCCCGCTTAGAGCAATTTCCCCCTAAGGTATAGATTGGCGCAGGTAACAGCCGATTGGACGTCGCAATGTAAGGATTGGTCAGCCAGGTAGGAGGATGCAAACATAGCATAAATTCTTAGAGTTTTGAGTTTTTGCCTTATCCCTCTGGGAGGCGGAAGAGGCGGAGGAGGAGGTGGTCGGTTAATATCATTATCGCTAAAGTCCATTAAATCTAAGGGAAAGGATCAACAAAGCAAACAATAATATGATTCACATTTAGATTTAATGAATGAGAAAAAAATATTAGTGGATATGATTACACAATAAGATACTTAGACTACGGCATCAGAAATATAAAACAATCAGGTTTTTTTTGATTAATCAAAACAATTAAGTTAATATTCAAAACAATCAAAAACTTGAATAAAATTAGCTAACATGTCTGTGTCGTTATTGTAATCGATTAAATATAAAACCCGTAATGGTATCAAAACAACATTAACTACATCTTAATAAGTTTATAATAACTAATATTGTATGATAAAAATCATTGGTATATTAAATTAATATAAGTATTACAAAGAGAAAGTCTGTAATTTTTGTGCTAATAAACAAGTGACGTGTTCTACAGCAGTTCATCAGTTTTACTGCGTGACGACATAACAATGCTTGGCAGTGTTGTTTGTTCAAACCTGATTGTGCGTACCTGTTTAGAACAGTCACTATCATCTAGTCAGTATAGTAAAGTCACAATAACTGCCCACTTATTTTAGAGTGTTACTTTTTCATACCTGCTTGTTTATAACCGTGTAACCGTCTTTCTGGTAACAAACAGTCTTTGTTTTTATATAACCTAGTTAGTTCTAATTTTTTTTTATTTTGACATTTTTATGCCTCTAATGCCTGCATTCTTAGTGATAGTCAGTTCTGAATCCCATTTAGAAACTTTGAATTTCATAAAAAATGTCAGTCAAAATCTTTGATTTGAATCGAGATTCTTAACTAAGTATGTATTTAGGCCCGTGATCTAAAACGACCACGGGTCCAAATACCTAGATGCTAAGTATAATAAGAGTGTAAATCTATGTTTCTTAACTTTATCCTATTTCAATACTAAGTTAGACCGCAAACGACCATTTTTGTCTCGGTGACACAGAAACTAAAATGCACTAAATTTTTTTCACTTTTTAGTTGCTGTACTCCATTCTAAAACAAAATTAATAGTAAAGTTATGCCCGAATTAATAGCCCCAAAAATAGGGAATTTGAACATAGTTGGTGAAATAAGGGTGTATAAGGGTGAACTGTACAAATCTGTATACCCCTTCAGAGCGTATCAGCGTGATGTGATGTTGTGAAGTGGTGAAAACAATATACAGACATGCGATTGCAGCAATTCTGGAAGGTTTGCTTTCATTCATTGAAGAGTTCCATTGTGTATCTCCGAAGTTCTTCACCAAATTAAAATGGGACCACATGTGACGCAACAGATTTCAAATAAAAAAAAAAATCTTCAAAATCGGTTTACGTAGTAAAAAGTTATGAGGTAACACACATTAAAAAAAAACGGTCGAATTGAGAACCGCCTCCTTTTTATGAAATCGGTTAAAAAAGTAGGTAGGGTAGGTAAGGTTAAGACAGGACAACGTCTGTCGGGCCAGCTAGTTTAATAATAATAATAATCATTTATTTGCTAAAAACATGGTATAAAAGATGGTAATGTTAATTATGTGAACAAACATGTTTTGCTTAATAGGTTTAAGCGTGCAAATACATGCATATTTGCATAACGAAACAAGTCATCATGCGATTTTATGTTCCAGGAACTCCTTAACACTGTAAAAACTATTAGCGGAGAGCCATTTGTATAATTTATTTTTGAACATTCTTGTATTTAATGTTTTTAATTAATTTGGTATTCTATTGTTTACCTGGATACACATAAACATACAGCTTTTATTATATTTTGCAAACCTTGGGAGGACATCTAACACGAGCCTATAGGGGTCGCGCCTACTGCGAGAATTCACATCGCTTGCTTTTGCAAAAAATTCCCTGTGCCTCCACACAAACAAATTTCAAAAATATAAAGGGACGGTAGAGGTAACAGGCAAGATTCATCGGGCTTAAGGCCACATATGGCCCTTATGCATCTCTTTTGTGCGACAAATGCTCTATTTTGATCAGTGCTGTTTCCCCACATAATTAAGCCATAGCGTAGCACTGATTCAACATAATTATGCATGATATGTTGTTAGAGACGTTTTAATGTTTCTATTCTGTTTCAGTGCATATACAAATTTATGAATTAGTTTGGATACTGTATCAACATGCGCTTTCCAGTTGATGTCTTGATCCAAGGTTACTCCTAAAAATTTTGTTTACGTTACTTCGTGAATTCCTTGTATATTCATTTTAATATTGTGCTTTGCATTATTTGATTTATTAAACTGTATATAAACGGACTTTTTTAAATTAAAGATAAGTTATTTTCCTGCCATTTTATCAATCTGTCAATCACATTATTAATTTCTGTCTCGTGGTCTTTAATTGTATTTCTTTTTTTATCAGATGTTACAGTAATAGAGATGTCATCAGCGAATAGTATAAATTTATGATTACCTAGTTATAGTAGTGATAGAATTAATATACAATAGGAATAAAATAGGACCTAGCACACTTCCTTGTGGGACACCTTGTTTATTGGATTTGAAAGCAGAATGGTGAGATGTCATATTATTACTTGTATCCATTTTAGTAATAGTAACGCGTTGTTGTCTATTACTCAGATATGATGATAACTATTGTAGTGTAATGCCTCTAATCCCAGTTGCTTCCAATTTCTGTAATAACAGGTCATGAGAGACTTGATCAAAGGCCTTAGATAGATCGAAGAATAGCCCTGTAGTAAGATAGTTATGGTTAATATTCGTTAATACTATTTTTATAAGACTGTAGATAGCTAACGTTGTTGATTTGTTTTTTTGGAAGCCAAACGGTTCTTTTCTAATAATATTAAATTTATTATCAGTCTTCTATACATACATTTTTCAAAGATTTTAGATAGAATAGGTATCAAAGTTATTGGGCGATAGTTGTTAATGTCTGATTTTTCACCGGTTTTATAAAGTGGTTTAACAATTGACCGCTTTAGTGCTTCAGGAAAAATGTCAAGTGAGAATGATAAATTAATTAAATATGTCATAATTTCAATAAGTTCATTAGTACATGCTTTAATGATTTTTGTGTTAATTTCGTCATAACCTTCGGAGTTTGTGTTATTCAATGACATAATCTCTGCTCTAACTTCATTTTCGGACACAGGTCTAAGGAACATTGAATGGACTATTGAGCATACGTTACTATTTATTTTTGCTCCCTTACTCAAAGATTGTGCCATATTAGTATAGTGGTTATTGAAAGCTGTTGCTATTTCTACAGGATCTGAGAGTACTGTGTTATCAAGTAGAATATTTTCTATGTTGTCCCTATCGTAATTGTTCTCGATTTCATCCTTTATTACTCTCCAGGCAGCTTTACATTTGTTTTCACTTTTGTTTATGTATTTGATGTTTGCGTTCTTTTTTGATGTGTAAACGCATTTCTGTAAAATCTTTGAGTATAATAAATATTTAGCTTTATTTCGTAAATTTTTGCTCCTATAATATTGATAGCGCAGAGATCTTTTTGTTTTGCAACTTTGTTTTAGTCCTATGGTTATCCAGTTCTGTTTCTTTTTACTATTAGTATTCACTTTCACCTTTATTTTTGGAAACATAAATTATAGAACAGGCTTAACAATTCGTGTAAAGAATTGAATGCTTTATTTAAGTCTTTCTCACCGTAGACTTCCAACCATGACACATTTCGTAAGCATTCCTTAAATTCCTAGATATTGTTCAAGCTATAATCTCTTTTGTAGAAAAAATATGTTGTCTGGTTTTGTATCGTATGTTTCAAGGGAAAACTTAACATTTGTGCTGTGTCGTGATCAGACAGGTGAAGAGGCATTACAGTAGCATTAGCATTAGGAATGTTACTGAAAATGTGATCGATACAGGAAGACTTACGAGTTGGAAGATTAATATGTAGTTTTAATTTATAATTATATAAGAGTTCTTGTAATTTAATAGTAATATTACTGTTTTGGAGAGTATTAATGTTTAAGTGACCTGCCAAGACCACATTTATTTTGGAGTTATATTTGTTGATTTTTAGATCAATTCTTTTCACTAAAGTGTTGCGGTCGTGTGCGTTCTCTCTTAGATTTCTTACATTATACTTATTATATCCCTACGTTTAAATCATAATGAACTTAAACCACATGCCAACTAAAACGATGAATAAATAACCTAATTTAATACTGCTAATTAGGTAAGTATAGTGCATGAGTGAGTTACTCTTTTGCGTATATCTTCTAACATCGACGAATACTGATGAGTTACATTAATGCACATTTAGGACACTGAACATCGATTATAAACACATAAAACCTGGTCACTGAACCAGGCTTCTAACCTGAGAGCAAATGCTTGCGTAAAACATCGATTATAAACACATAAAACCTGGTCACTAAACCAGGTTTCTAACCTGAGAGCAAATGCTTCCGTAAAACTAGACACTGAGATATTACAATAAGACTTTAGCGACCTAATGTCAGCAAACAAACATCAAACTAACACTGTCTACCTACTGAATATGAGAACCATGCTGTGTAGCAGTAGTCGCATCACAACTTGGCGTTCTCGAGCATGATGAAAAGAAATATGGGTACATGTCCCATAGTTGATAGTTCAGCGACGTTCATTGCGTTAAGCACGCTATTGGGCAGATTATTTTTTCAAACGTATGAAGCAATCGGCTTCAATGTATTGTTGAAGTCCGAGGTTGTTGAAATCAAAATGGCGGCGATACGAATTTGGCACTGCTACAGAGATTTATATTTCCACGCGGCAGAATAACTGCCAACTGTAGCGCAAAATGCAGGTGGAGACGAAGATTTGCGTGCAGGTATTCCTGATCAGAACGTTACTTTGTCCAGCGGTCAACATGGCACACTGAAAAGTAAAGAAATTCATGTTTTTACTATGGCTAAGTAAACTTATGCATTTATGTCGAGTACACTCAAATAAATAGGGACTTCGAGGTGATCACGTTTTAAGTTGAATTACGACGCTAAGTCGATTTTCAAAGAATGACTGTTCTAATTGGATTACTATCCGTTTTCCTAGTTGCATATTATGTGTTATTTTATTACTTTCGTTTTAATACGGTAATCACTGTTAGTGACTGTATGCTATAATGTACGTACCTACCTGTAGATAGACACTGAACGAACACGTCTTCTAAAATTCAGGTTCATGGACGACCACGGTGTGGGCGATATGGTCCACAGCTGAAACACAGAAGTGTTGTTAACCACTGTTTACAAACAACCAATATTTTTAAAACTTCATTTTTAAATTAGATTTAACCAAATATGAACGCTTGGTTTAAATGTTTGATTAAAAAAAAACTTTATTACTAAAACGTTGGCCCCCAAGGACCCGTAGGGCATGGGCAAATACGGAGAGTTTACCATTAATATTTAAAAAAATGTTCAGAAATAAAAGTGTTGTTAAGTAATTAATACTCACGTGATAACCATCGCATCGCAATTCTATTACACGTTGCATAAATTTCAACTTGGACGTGCAAAAATTCTGTAAAGAAGTCACGTGCTTTGGCCCTCGCCATCGTTGAAGCATTGGTTGAAACTCGTAGATGCGCCAGTGTTGACTGAAAATCTACAGCTGGATGTTAATATTAAATGTGCAATTAAATAATTTCAAACGTGACCATAATATCGTAGACGTCCAGACCCCGTGGTCCGGCCGTCCACGATATTATGGTCACGTGATCACTTGATGCCGTGCATCATGGTGACACAGGTAACCGTAAAACAGGCTGATTAAGGATGCAGGGGTGAATCAGGACGAAACATAAAAATCGATTTAAGCATTGAATAGTATAGTTTATGACCAAAAAGGACCCGTAATGTGTTTATTGTATAATAATTAACGATCAATTTGTTCTGGTTGACCACAAACTATATAATTTCAATGTCAAAATCCATTTATAAGTTTCGTTCCTATTCACGCTTGCATCCCTATTCACCCCGTTTTACCGAACTAAAATCTATGGACGAAGACGCTTTTTTAATGTTCCGTCTACGATAACGTTAAAAGTGCATATATTTCCATAGATTTGAAGTACCTGGACGTCCGCGATAATAGCGTCACGCTAAAATTAAGGTTTCGTAGTTATTGAGCGCTTTTGTAAAGGACATTGTAAAAAATGGCCTATGAATCAACACGCATGAAACTTTTACAGTAATTACAACTAGTAATTACTGTAAAAGTTTGAAACTCCCTGCCGCTCCACCCAGAGCGGGAGCAGTCATTGGATGATTTCCCAGCCTTAAAAAAAAAAAAAAAACTACCGTAAGTATGTTTCTATTGACCTCATTATAACCTCAAAATCCAAAAATGTTTTGATTTTTTTTTTATTCTTTGATTTGTCCGTAGATTTGAAACCACTTAAAACAATTTAAATCGAATTTAAACATTATTTTGAACACAAAAAGTAAATTCACTTCCCTGTTGGTTCTTAGGCCGCCGAACAATGTCCTTTAAAAGTTATAATTTAAGCATTCAATAACTACTAGACGTTTAATGCTTGAGTAATGGCTGAACATGAAATCTTTAGGTAATGTCTGTACCAATTTTGAGATTAAACTGAATTCGTCAGTCTTCTCACGCACGACTAAACATCTTCTCACGCATTAAAAGGCATAATCGCAACTATCGAATAAATAAAAAAATCGACAGTTTAGCGAGCCGACGGAGCTCGCTTCGCATGCTCTTCTTGAGTCCTTACAATTGGTACTGACCTGACCTATATTTTTTTGCATTAAACCATTGTTGTAGGATTTCGAACTAAAAGTTATTAGCGATTTAAATGTTACTACACAGAGTGGAAAGACGTTTTCACGTTTAAACATATGATTGATTAAATATGCAATAAGATGCAGGCATGTAAGATAGAGCTTGCAAATAAAAACAATACCACACAAAATCATACTGATGTCATAAAGGGAACATGTATTTCTGAATAAATAAGGTAATTTTGCATTACATTATAAAATTGTATGAAATTAAGTATTGATAATTTTAATTGTCGGTAGTTATTTATTTTTTAATTTCAACCCAAAAAAAGAAATCGAAAAACTGTGACTTTTAGTTAATTTAAATTTAGAAAATGCTTCTTTACTAATTTAAAAGTGTTGTAAATTACAAATTGCAAGAACATTGTTTTTAACAAATTTTTCTTTTTTTTTATATATTGGATGTATTTAAAGTGTTTCCAAAGTTTCTGATGCACACAATTCACATGATTAACACAATTAATTACTCAAATTAAAATCATACATCGGTCTGATTGTAATCATTTGTGATCACGATTTCAATTTCCGGGTTTGCTTTTTTAAAAATACTTTGATTAATTGATTAATTACTGTACATATTAATTTCATCCATAAAGAAGTCCCTCACACACTGACACTGTCTTATGTTACGTATTTTTTACGTGGAACCCTTAAACCCGTAAACACCTTAAATAACGATAGCAAATACCTTCTTCGGTTAACTGCAGTTTAGCATATTTCAGCACGTGCCTAAACATGGGATCATGGTATTGCTCCATCTCTTCACATGCCTCCATAGCAATGTCGATGAATTCTTCTAGAAAATTAAATTACACAAAGTAAGTACCCTAAATTAGCATTATCTTCAACATCATCATCTGACTATCCTTTTCCCAATTATGTTGGCTTCCAGTCTAACCGGATGCAGCTGAATACCAGTACTTTACATGGAGCAGTCGCTCCATGTAAAGTACTGGTATTCAGCTGGATCCGGTTATTATTATTATAGGCAGTCGCCTATCTAACCTCCACAACCCAGTAACTGGGCAATACGTATCGTATTGGTAAGACTGTCTATCAGATTTCGAGCACAAATGACAGCCGGGAACAATGGCTTAACGTTCCGAGACACGGAGGAGTCTCGTTATGTAAAGATGGTCACCCATCCACAGCCAACCCCGGCAGGCGTAGCTTTACCAGATGGATCGACCTGTGCGGCTGTTAGTAGGTACTTAGCCTCGCGTACGTTCATCAGGTTGTTGTTATTATCACCAAATATGTTTTAACCAATAATTAACATCTGCTTAGATATTTTTTTTTTATTTTAGGCATTCTAAAATATTCGGCATCATTTTTCATTTGGCTCACAAGATTTAGTTTTTTGTGTCGCTTCATGTTGTAAACCTTCTTGCATAAAATCGTTTCTTTTGTTGCTACGACTTCTGTTTATTAATTCTATTTATCGCTCTGACACAGTGGCACATTATAATTTCACTTAATATTTGTCTGGGCCACCACCGGTCTGAACATAATATGTAACCAACTATAGTATTACAAAACTTTGCGTCCAAAAGAAAAACAACCTCAAATAGACACTGAAACACTTTTCTCTCATTTAAATTGTTTTTAAATTACTTAAATGGGCGCCAGGAGTCTCTAGGAATACACATATTTACTCATCGAGAATACAGGCTAGTACTGAGTTACATTGGATAAGTACCTGAGCACAAAAAGAAAATAAATTAAATAAAAAACAAAGAATCAAAACATAAAGATTAAGAAAAAAACGCCTATGTTTCTCTAGAGTGTGAATTTAAGTTTAAATTTAGTTTAATATTTAAGGAAATACGACTTCCAACTAAACAAGAGATCGTTATTGCTGGTTTTAGTTTAAAATGTTATCAGCATTTATTTTTAAAAATAAACTTATCCAAGGCTGACTTAACGTCTTAGGGATATTCGACTAGTGTAGGGTACACTGAGTGTGAGAGAGTGATTAAAATATACAAAAAAAACACAATACTGAATAATAATATACAAGTATTTAAGTGAAAGTAAACTAAACTAAACTCACCCATCAAGCGCGCATAGGGAAGATCCCCCAGCGTCGCCTCATCGTCGGCATTAATCTTCACCTTCTTGATTTCAACTTTCAACATTTCGCATTGCTCAGCGGTCATCATCTTGACTGAATACACTGATTAGTTTTAGGGTGTTAGATGTGGCAGTGAGTGACACTGGTTCCAGACTGACGCTCGGAGGGGCTGCCGGCCGGTAGTCATGGCTCCGCGGCTGCGCTGATCGGCGCTAATGTACTGTCGCGATCATAAATTTCACTTCGCTTTTCAGTAGGAATATACTTTTACTTCGTACCATGCTTAACACGTTGAGCGCCAACGCGGTCACCGGTGAGCCGCGAACAATAGTTTTTCTATTGTGTCTGCTGCGTGGCAGTCAATGACTTAATGAGATTATAGCACTGCTTTATTAGTTTAATTCAGAAAATCTGTTAAAATATGAATGTCAGTCTTTTTTTCTGGTCAGACGGGACATTCATAAATCAAATTTCTCCCTGCCACGATTCCGCATGATTTTATTGTGTTCCGTGTGTTCTATACCCCCAATTGTTGGTAGTTTTAAGTATATAGAGCCCAAATCTTCATAACTGAAAAATCTGAAAACAACAACCCTGCGTTATTACTATAAAAGTATCACTCATAAAAGCTGAAAGCTTGGATTTATTTATTTGATTTTTATAAATAAAAAAATCATTGAAAAGTCTCAAAATACTTGGCTAGTAAGCTACGTATTCTTATCAAGTAACATAGCAAACTGTTTCCCCTTTAATTCGTGGTATAAAAATCTAGTACAGACAGACAGTCGCGTATTCTGCATATACATAAAAAATATTGTTAATATGCAAGTACTAAACCAGATTTAGTTAGTTTTCAACCTGACTGTACAGTGTTCATTATGTCCCCTAGAGCGCCAGAGAGAGATAGCGAATTACAGCCGTTCGAAGTTTATTTTTAATATGGCCATTGATTTATTCAGCACTCCACCTTCTACTAAACAATAGATTTGACCAATATTGATTTTTGGTTTTATTATACTCATTTAATAATAAAATAGTAAAGGAAACATCCATATTAGGTACTCGTACTATTACCGACCGTAAATATGACTTATTGAGAATTAAAAAATTGTGTCTAGTCAACAATCTACTACAAATTATTCATACATATTCAATATACATTCTAAGTCCGGGTAATTCATTGTAAAGCCAATTGACTGCCAACTTAAATTATCTGTAAGTATATTAAAATTTGACATTCTTGGACATCATTCAAGAGAATGATTAAATTAATTGATTAATTAGTAGAATGAATATATTTGGGATCGCAACATATTTCTTTCTTGCATAATTCCAGACTATTAATAGTCGTCATCTCGGTATCCATCCTCTTTCTAGCTACGTCTTTTTCACACAGTACATCCATTGTTTCTTTGGTCTTTCTGTACTCAGTATGACGCATAACTCTCCGTACGGCAATTTCCTAATTCCAACGGGCCACGTGCCCTCCCTCCGGGTCACGCGCCCTTCCAGATGTTTCTTCCCACGTGGGGAATGAGGAAAATGTTGTGCAACCGGTTTTTACGTACTTATTTGTTTCTAATTTTACCTGTTGCTGTAAAAGCCTAAACTGTGATATAACTTTAGCAAGTTTCACAGGTAAAAGACCGAATCGTTCTAGAATAATCAAGTTTGGGGTTGAGATAAGAACTTTGAATTCGTCGGTAACTCAGCTGTGTATACTTCAGCCGGCATACTACGGGGTAGGCCGTACGGGGGAGTAGCTATTCTCTGGAGGAAAAATTCATTCTCCTCGGTGTCGGTGATAAAATGCTCTAGTGTGCGTCTGGTAGCTGTAAAACTTGAATTCTGTGACCGTGTTATAATAGTTTTTTCGGTGTATATGCCTATAGACTCGTCAGATAATTTAGTAGAATTTACTGAGTGTTTATGTGAAATAAATGCCATAATTGAAAACAATAATGTGGAAACAGTGTTTGTATTGGGTGATTTCAACGCACATCCAGGTGAGCTATTTGATATGAACTAACAAACTTTTGTGCCGAACAGCTGTGGTCGTGCGTAGATAGGGAACTATTGCCGTCGGACACATGCACTTTTGTGAGTGACGCGCACGGCTCGCGACGCTGGCTTGACCACTGTGTTGTGATTAGTCATTAATTTATTAGATTAGTCTGTGCGGCATTAGTGCCGCGCGGCTTACTGTGGTCGGCGCGTCAGTTCTTTATGACATTTACTGGTCAGACCACTATCCAGTCCAACTGGAGTGTGATTTAGGCTTGATAGAACCCAAATGTGTGTTAACTGACATTAAAAAACATTAAAAAATTATATGATGAAATAGTGTCTATACTGACTGATGCATCTAAAAGTACGGCAATTGTTAAAAATAAACGTGGGAAGTGCAACATACCGGGATGGAACAGATACGTCAGGGAGGCTCATGTTAAGGCCAGGCTTTGTTTTCAGATGTGGGTGCTAGCTGAGAAACCCACCGTCGGATTTGTTTATGATAAAATGAGTGCGTCCAGAAAGCTTTTTAAATCCCAATTAAAGTGGTTTCAGGATAACGAGTAAAAAATTAAAACGAATCAGTTAAATCCTGTGAGTGTTGCTGGCGTAAATGGATCACAGAAAGTTGCCAATCTTTTTCAACAACTTTTTCAAGTGGAGGCACCTTTGGGAACGGCATCGCAGATGCTTGATGTTGACTGTAGTGCTGGGGATCTTAAAGTCAGGTTTACAGCCAAAGACGTGGAAAATATAATTAAAACCATGGTCAGAGGTAAATCTCCTGGTCACGACAGCCTCAGCATCGACCATCTGAAAAATGCAGGCTGCCACTTGCCGAGGGTATTGGCCATGTTCTATAATCTGTGTGTTAGCCTACATACTTGCCTGACAAATTGATGTTCACTGTTGTTGTGCCGGTACCTAAAGATAGGACCGGGGATGCTTCTGATTTGTCAGGTTACAGACCCATTTCGTTAGCCACGGTAATTGCGAAAGTACTGGGCAGCTATTTGCAGGATATTATTGCCTACTGAACCCATTCCTTACTTGATACGTACTTGACGGACAACGATTATAATCGTAACGACTTTCTAGTGCTTTCAAATATTAAAAATTATCGCCTATCTAAATATAGTATCACTCAATTGAACTATTCAAAATACCTTTAAAATTTTTGGAAACAACTTGTAGAAAAGCCCGTAGGTAAATTCAAAGTCCTTTTGATTTTTGTGCCAAATAGCTAGGCTGTACTACGGGGCCGCCGGTATCCGTCGGCCGTCTAGAAGCTTTTGTAGTGAACGAGACCATGCCACACGGTGCCCGCCGACCCTTTAGTTTTGCCGGAAATCGAGATAACCCGTTTTTTTGCCTTTAAAGGCGCGTAAATAATTTTCCTTTAATTTTTGTTTTATTCTCTTCTTTTTCCAATGGGTTTCATCCTACTATAATTTTTTTTATTGCAAAAATGATTGACTCTGGTCTATTAGAGATCCATTATTCTACGCGAATAAAGTTGCGTACGGAAGCTATTTTGTAGTATTCAGTAAAAAGGAAGAACTATATCAGTTCGGTGACACAATGCATTTTATGTGGCTACTTAATCTTGACGGTCTATAGCAAATATTAATAAGTACCTACGTAGCGTTATTTAATGAGCAAGATGATGAAAGACACTAACATTCATAAGTTATGAATTATTTAAAAGTTCCTAAACATTTTTGTGTACAAGGTGACCAAAACTAACTAAAACTATATCATTAAAAGTTTCGTATGCTTTTCAATCATCTCATCAAATCTTCGTTAAAGGAAACAGTTCGCAATGCACCACAAAATTTGTCCACATCGCTGTTAACAAGAAAAGCATCGGCAGGGTGTATTCATTTAGCGGTAAAATTTCGCGGTATAGTTTGGCGGCACAGTTAAAAGTTGTTGGAATGCGATTGGAAGGAGATCTTATCTGATCCAACCTGACCATTGCTGTTAGCGCGTAGTCGCCTATTTTGTAAGTTTTTAAGGCCTGGCTGCAGACCTTAACTTTATTGTTGTGTGTTTGTGAAATATATTGTTGAAAATCCATGTCTGACTCCAGCAACGACATACTCTCTTAAGATTGATATGCGCATTATTGGCAACCAAGTTAATTTTACGAAAATATATTACCTAACTTCAAATTGGTACATCGAGAAACTTACCGGAGTTCTCAAGACGAATCCGCTTCCGCTTCTTCACTCGATTTTCCAGTTCTCGCAGACGTTCTTTCGACAACGTAGATTTCTATTTATTCGTTTTCGCCGATATTTTCACATTTTCATTAATAACATTCTGAGCTATTTAACGAAAACGTTATCAACGCGCGGCACAAAATGTATAAAATCATTTGAAATCGTCGTCCCTTATTGGTCTGGGTCAGATACTGCTCCATGGTTTCATGTTCTGCTAAGACGACAGTGTATTCGACAAGGAACTTGGTTTGCTTTCCCCATTCCCGCCATTCTTAGGCTTATAGCTGCCAACTAATTCAGTACCGTTCTCTTCACCAAGTCGGATGGCCAAGTAGTCCAGAGCGTTGTTCGTTTACAAGTTTTAGTTTAAATTATTTAGTTTATCTACATCCGAGAGGAGTATATCTGGTTCGGCATTTTACTACATTTCAGCTGGTCGGTTTGGTCAAAATTCTGATAGTATTCCTCGCAATTCTCTACATCTCTCGGTGACCTTTTCGAGTTCTTGCATGTATTGGCGCCTCCAAGTAAGTAGATGTAAATAGTGTTGGTTTGTCCTATTATAAATTATATCTTAATCTTATAGTAGCAAGTGGTTGAAATCTATTACATCCTCAAACAACCGATCTCCTTGACTTGAGGAAAATTAAGTATCAAAAGAAAAACATGGCATGTGATTTATAAATCAAGAGAATAGTTAGGTGCGGTTCATCTAATCCTGTCGGGCCGATGCATCCACTGGTCTTTGTGGACGGACAGGTCGCGGTGGAGACTCCAGCCTCCTTGCCGAATGCTCTTCTGCCTTTTTCTCTGGCGGAGCAGTCTCCGGAAGCGGGATAGCCTTAACCGAATGCTCCTCTGGCTTTTTTTTTGGCGCTGGACCCTCTGGAAGTGGGGATGCGCTCCGTTTTTTCTCAACCGTCTGCACGGAGTCACCTTGCGGTTTGGATGATGATGAGCCTGGTGTTTCTGGTTTGCGCTTATTGCACCTTAAATAAACTTTTCGCGCTCGATTCTTGTCTTTCTCCGCGAGCTTATGAGGATATGGGCATATCTGCCGTTCTGTGCCTGAGGAAGCACTGGTTTGCGGTTTTTCCATATTGTGCTGTTCAGGCGTGCTTGAGACTGAATCTTTCTCCATAATTAAATGGGTTACTTCTCTATATAAGTTTGTGGGTAGGCTGTCCAAAATGTGGGTACTCGTAGATGACTTTTTGTTTCTCAAGATTATCGAGACTATATTTTGTATAAACGAGCTCCCAAGTGTAGTATTTAATATATGACTTTTTGGGTCTTTGTTACCTGAAATTAATGGTTTAAAGTATAGCATTTTATATAATATAGTATACTAGTCTAAAACAAAATAAGGGCTACTTGCTTATTTCAACTTTCGGGTCGATTTATCAAATTTGAGGCGTTCTTAAGTGGCTAATTATTTTGTGTGGTAATTACCAGAGGTATTAACAAACATAGCGAGAGTATTACAACTGCATTATTTTTGAAGTGGGTATACTTTGATATTTTTTGTAACCACTTGAATTTACCCACATTTTAAGCAGCATTATTGGTCATCCGAAGTTACATACGTTTGACTGCGCCCAAAGAGCGATTTGTCACTTGCGTCAGGCAACAGGTACTCGAGTTAGTAACCAAACAATCAGAAATCGGTTGCATTAAGAGCAGCAGTTTTCTAGAAGACGTGTAGTGGGGATTCCATCAACAAGCGCGCACCGTGCAAACCGATTATCATTCGCTAGGCAGCACCAGGACTAGAACATAAATTATTGGAGCACAGTATTGTTCACTGATCAGAGAAAAGTGATTTTTTTTGTGATGATCATCGCATAAGGGTTTGGATTCGAGAAGGTGAGCGATTTTCTGATGCCTGTATCCTGTGAAGTGATCGATTTGGGGGTCCAATCGTAATGGCGTGAACAGGAATCTCACTATCAGGTCGAACCGAGCTCGTAATTACGAACAAAGGCATGAAAACGGCTGAGCGATACACTAAGGATCATAAGACACCATGTGATGCCATTGTACAAAGATTTAAGTTAATGCACGACAACGCCAGCGCCCTTACAGCCTGAGCCACCAGAGACGCTCTAAATGAGGCTGGTATACAGTTCTCACCGTGTCTTGCCAACAGTCTGGACCTCAACTCAATCGAGCATATGCGGGATTTGTTAAAAAAAAGTGTCCGGGGCACAAACCAACCGGTGCATAATGAAAGACAGCTCATCAACGTGCTTAAGTCAAGCTGGGAACAAATCCCACAAGAGACAGTGCGTCACCTGGCGGAGAGTATGTTTTCCAGGTTCCAAGAATGTATTCGGAAAAGGGGAGAACACACACGATACTGAAGAAAGACAAAAACGATTAAAAATATCGTTTAATTTTCATTTTAACTTGTTTATTCCATTAAATAGTTAAAAATGTTAACTAATTTTTTTTCCATTATTTTAACTAAAAAAGTTTTTTTCGAAAACACGTAACCTTATTTTTTTTAAGCCGTCAAATTCTGTGTTTTTTTTAAATTATTGAATGATGATCATCATTCTCCTGCCCTTATCCCAATGTATTTGGGGTCGGCACGACATGTCTTTTTCTTCCATACTTCTCTAAAAGTTGTCATCTTGGTAGTCATTCCCTTTCTAGCCATATCATCTTTTACACAATCCATCCATCGTTTCTTTGGTCTTCCTCTACTTGTATAGCCATCCATATTCACACCATTAAAAACTTTGCTGATAACATTTTCCTCATTCCTCCGCATAAAATACCCATACCATGACCACCGATTTCCACACAACTTTTCAATCACTGGTGTCACTTTCAGACTTTCTCTTATATACGCACTAGCTTCCGCCCGCGGCTTCGCCCGCCTAATATGTCGACAAATTATATACGTGAACCATCCTCTTGAATCATTTTAACTATTAAAAAAAACCGCATCAAAATCCGTTGCGTAGTTTTAAAGATTTAAGCATACATCCCTATGTAGTCGTATGTAGTCGCTTTCTTTATATGGATAAAGGGACAGAGAATACGACTTTGTTTTATACTATGTAGTGAATCCGTATTCTATTCATTCGCGTAACACCACACATCACTCTCAGCATTTTTTTTTTAAGGCTGGGAAATCATCCAATGACTGCTCCCGCTCTGGGTGGAGCGGAAGGGAGTGTCAGACTCTTACTGACTAAAACCCATCCATGTTCCTTCCGTAGCCCTTTATGTTCCGGGGTAGCGGTAACCCTTTCGGACAATCCCGCTTAATCTCTGCTGCATGCAATTGACTTTCATGAATTCCTTTTGAGGCCCAACACTCGGATCTATACAAGACGGCAGGTCTAACCATATTTTTATATATATATTTTCCCCTTAAGTTTAAGGGGAATGTGGCAGTCGCAAAATGTTCCCGTGACCTGCCGCTACTTCATCCATCCAGTGTTAATTCTATGCTTAACGGTTCGATCTACCGTGCCGATCACAAGTGAAACGAGATACCGAAAGTCGGAGCAGACCGGGAGAAGCGCGCCATCAAGCGCCATGACCCCAGGAACTGGAGAGTCCGATGAAATTGCAGAGCATGTATTCAGTTTTGGTTCTACTACTACTACTACACCGACAAGAAAAATGTCGTCGACGAATACCATTGTGCCTCTTTCCGTACGTCGCTGTCAGAGCGTCAATAAGGAAGAGGTAAAGCTTTAAAGCTGACCCCTGCTGCAAGCCTACCGCCACATTGAACTTGTCGGTGTAGCCAGCAGCCAACCGGACGTAGGTACAGGATTGGCTGTATATAGCACGAATTAACTTTCCATACTTCCCGGGTAAACCTTTCTCTTTCAAGGTAAGACACGACATCCCGAAGAACTCTATCGTACGCTTTCTCTAGATCAATGAACACCATGTGCAAGTTTTGTGCACGTTTGTACTTCTCGCACAATTGGCGGAGTGCAAAAGTGGCGTCCACTGTTCCTTGACCTGGCATAAACCCAAACTGGTTTGGAGTAATTTCGCTCTCCTTTTGCAATCTATTCTCTATTATTTTCTACCATACCTTCATACTATGAGACATGAGCTTTATAACTTGATAGTTGTTACAGTCCTTTACATCACCTTTATTCTTGAAGATGGGGCACTAACGAACTATTGCACCATTCTTGTGGGATCACTCCTTCTTGAAACAATTTATTGAGGAATAAAGTCAGCCATATACATCCATCTCCTTTTAAACACTTCCATACTTCTACTGGTATATCATCTGGGCCCAAGGCCTTTCCATTTTTCATACTTTGAACTGCCTTTCTTACTTCATCCATGCTAATTTCCCTTACCAAACCCATATTTGCTTGTACCTCTTTGAGCACACCATTCCAATCATTCAATTCGATAATTAGCTTTTCATTATTGATTGATCAATTCCTTTAAATAATTCATTTATCAAACCCCTTTTTTTTAAGGCTGGGAAATCATCCAATGACTTCTCCCGCTCTGGGTGAAGCGGAAAGGAGTGTCAGACTCTTTACTAACTAAAACCCATCCATGTTCCTTCCGTAGCCCTTTATGTTCCGGGGTAGCGGTAACCCTTTCGGACAATCCCGCTTAATTCATCAACCCCCTAACTTAATACATTTCTTAAAGTACAAAAAAAATATATGGTGGCCCTTATTTTGTTTTGACTAGTATAAAACTCCATAGGATGACGAATGCTACAGCACTAACAATAAAATGCTGCTAGAAATTGTAGTTGCTACGACGTAGCACGCTACGCTACGTCCGTACGCTTGCGAGTTCGTAGCTCGTAGCACACACTTCCCCTGCGGCTACGAAAAGCTTCTCGAACATTATTAACGTGTAATTCAATATAGTAATGTAATCTAGTGCATTTGTAATATTCATAGCTTGACTTGTGTATTTTAATTTCTTGTCATTTTTTGAATAATTACAATTATTATTTAAGTCATTAAAATTATTAGAATATGAAGTACTGTGTATTGTATTGTAAGAACTGTAAGCACCATATTCCATGCAAATAAACGATATTATTATTATTATTTTAACTAGTGAAACGCAAGCCGAAGTTGGAAATCGGTCCAGAAAATTAGTCGCAAAATTACTTAATTTACTTCTAAAACAAAGTGTTTTTTTTTTTAATTTATTCCTTGTACGTTTCATCTCTATAATGAAAGTACTTAACACAATCCTACCTAAACAAAGACAATAATGACTGTTTCAAGACGCGAGCTAATAATTCTAGTCATTTATTTAGCTGGCCGCAACAACACGTGTTACATAAGAATACAAATGGCGGCTGCACTGCGTTAAGATTTAAATGCCCTACCTGTATCCTTTTACCAATCGTTGACATGCTTACACAAACAAAAACCTTATTAGTAATCAAAAAATATATACGTACTTTTCTTTTCTCACTATATATTTCACGTTTCACAGTTCCCAAGTCCTTAATAAAAACAATGGCGCACAGTTGCAATCAATACAAGCACAGTACTAAAGCACAACTTTCTAAAACCACCCCAGGGGGTGTGGTTTTGACTTCAGCTGCCACAGATTTAATTCAACTTAAAGTTATTTTCACTTAGATTTATCCTTAATCAAAATGTTTCTAGATAATCAATATTCACTACACAAAAGCTTATTCAAGCCACCGACGGGGTCGACATAAACACGAGTGAAATACTGTCATTTTTAAGGGATGTAAATCTATCGACCTTTGAAAGCTCGTCGATTTTACCCCTCAACTCGACTAAAGCAATGTCCATTACAATGTATTGATCCGGTGTTAGTAATACACATAATAATATGGTAAATACTAGCATTTTGATAATAATATTATTATTATAAATCAGTATTAACAAAATTACTCGAAAGCTTTTTAAAGCTTATCATGATCGAGTAGAGAAAAAAAATGGCGCGTAACTGGAGTGGCTCTCCCTAGTGACATGGTTTTAATATCGACCGATGACAGCTAATAAACTTAAAACAACCCTAGTGCTGCGGCTATAAAGTTCATTATAACAAACCAGGGGTAAACAACAGTGAACGCACTCCGGTTAAGGGAATGTCGAATATTTTCCTACTTTATTTAAGAATGGAGTTGTTTGGAGAGCCGCAGTATTATGCTTTGTTTTAAAATTTTGCGAATTGTTTATATTTTTTAGGTGGAACCCTAAAAAAAACTAAAACAGAAATTGCCAATTGAATTGAATTGGCAATTTGTTTCTTCTTGTGCGCTTTTACCATTTCTAAAGTGGCGTAACATTTACTGGCATGTATTTCCATGTCACACGATGAGGACGAAGTCAGTAGGACGAACGGGGATACACGCTTTTATGGAAGTCTAAGATAATATCGTCACGTAAACATATCTAGAATCGCACATTTTTCCAGTTTTTCTCCAACAGCGTGAAATAGCTTTATTTTGCATACTGATACAGCCTGAGGTTCGATAGACATCAGATTTATTTTCTTTATTTTATAAAATCAATCAATCTTTCAATTGTTTCGATACTCACACCATTAGTAATACTTACTTCTTATTGATACAGCCACTGCGCGTAGTTCCCGTAGTTACACCGCTTAGTTTTATTTTTATTTTTTTATGCCTCTTTGTGTGACGTCCTATAAAAGGGTTGGGGCCCTTTATAGGACGGGTCACACAAAGTAGCCAGTAAACTGGAGTTCCGTCAAGGTTATCTCAGAGATTTTTATTTGTATATCGAATGTTTTTTTTTTGGTGTTCGTTTGCAGGTGTGTAGGTAGATACTGGAATGAAATCGATTTGAATAGTTATTTTCTCTTTTTCTTCACTAGACAAGGACCAATGAAATGATTTCTTAGGCACCTATTACAGATGAGGTAGCCACACAATTGTCAGAAGATCTGGTTTTATTTTAAAGAAGCTGCGATCGTCAATTCCTATCCTCCAGGTCTCACTTGATGCGGGCGGTGAGTAACGGGTAGCTCACCGCCCGATCAAGACCAGACACGTGCCGGACGGCGAGTAGGTACATGTTCCACGCGCGCCTCAAAGAGATGTCAGCATATCAAGGGGCTCGTTAGAGCCGAGCCTGCCGGGTAAGCGGGATTGTCCGAAAGGGTTACCGCTACCCTGGAACATAAAGAGCTACGGAAGGAACATGGATGGGTTTTAGTCAGTAAGAGTCTGACTCTCCCTTCTGCACCACCCAGAGTAGGAGAAGTCATTGGATGATTAACAACCCTAAAAAAAAAGGTCTCACTTGATGTTTAATCGTAAACTAGTGATGACCTTATTGGAGATACAAAACGAACCTTTGCTTCCTTTTCGAGAAAATGAAGAGATGATCGTGAGATTATAAAATCGTCAAAGAGAAGTGTATGTGTGAGCGTGATATACCTAGCTCTATGTGTAGAATGTTTTGTCTCATTCCATAATTAATAAACATGCGAATAATTACAAATTTGCCGTTGTATTTTAGAAGAAATATGGCATGTTGATTTCTATACCTACGTGATTTAAACTGATTGTTAAGTATGATTATGTTTAAATTTAATAGTAAGGTTATTATGAAATGTATAATTATAGTCCTTTATTCCTTTCACTAAAATATAATAGATTTCATTAGTCTCCATTTTAATGCCCAGTAATCTTGCTATGTGAAGTAGAACGTTCAATGGCCATATGATTTTAGGGATTTTCTCTAAAAACAACGATTTTAGGTTTTTTTCTAAAACGTGTCATTATGATTTACGATACATACATAATTATGTATCACTAGCACTTTGCCCGCGGCTTCGCTCCCGTGGTCTTTCCCGTGGGACCCGTTATTTTTCCCGGGATAGAAAGTAGCCTAAAACTAAGCTTTCCAAAGAAAGCATTGTGAAAGATTTTTTTAAATCAGTCCAGTAGTTTCGGAGCCTATTCATTTCAAACAAACAGACAAACAAACAAAAAATCAAATCTTTCCTCTTTATAATATTAGTTTAGACTAAATATTAAGGATTCGAAAAAAAAGTAAGGGCATGCCTTAATTTATTGTGGCACCCACAGGCAAACCCGGCAAAAAGTCAATCAACCTCATTTTAAGGTTCATTAGGTTGACATGCCAGACGCCATTTATATTAAAAATACCTCACAGGACATTTACATTGTTAAAGTCATTAAACGCCTGATGAAAATGCAATAAATACTCGAGAGGTTACGAGTGACAGCTTCCCATTAACATGCAATCGGAACGGCCCTGCTTTATCGACTTCGATATCTAGCCTTTCCCCTCGACAAGGCTTCCGCTCCACCCAGAGCGGGAGCAGTCATTGGATGATTTCCCAGCCTTAAAAAAAAAAAAAAAAAAAAAAAAAAAAAGGCTCTATCTAGGCACCGACAGAGTTAGTACCACCCATATTCCAAATATTTGTCATTCAGGAACTTCAAGCCATAGAACGGAACAATTAGCTGCCTACTTCAAGGCAATGTAACAAGTATTGCGTGGATTTGTTTGTTAGCACTATCAAATCCTAGAATCATATTTTCATCTGAAAATTCGGCAATTTTCGTAGATTTATACTTTAAAAACTGAGTACACGATAAAATAACTCGAATTTTTTGGAAACGGATCCTTAAATTTTAAAATATTCGAAGTGCACTAAAATCGATAATAATTGGTGAGTCTATCAGTTAGTAGTGGCTATTGTTTGGTGATTTTGTGTGATCAGGACTCTAAATAACTGGATTCAGGAGTGACTATAAACAAGAGTTGGTGATCACCAACGAAGCAATAGAATTGTTGTGATTCCACAAAGCAGTACGTAGTGTGCTGTGTCGCTAAGCTCACCTAAGGTACGTTATTCCGTTTTGTGACTGAAGGCAATACAGTGGTGTCAGAAACACAGTGAATGCAACTAGTTAACCTGAAATTTAAGGGATTCAGAGTGTTGTTCAATTCTCCAAGCGTCTTGTGTACATCATCGAATGATTATGGTCTTTTTTAGTCTACAATCTCATCAGGGAGTTCATAAACGAATGAAGTTAAGAATTTAGCGTTGTAACAAAGATAGATTATACACTAACAATGCCCATAATCTTACGGTGTATATACAAGACATGTATTTTGGGCGCCAATACAAGCGGATTGACCATATTCACAGTAAATAAAACAATTGATTCCACATATAAGAAAAATTTAATAATATAAAACGTGTATTCTACTTCATGTGCCCCAATGCAATAGGGACCTACCATATATACATCTGAAAGGAAACGAAGATAAATAATTATAATAATGAATCGTTTACAATAACAATTATTATTATGTATTGTAAAATTTACGATTAGTAACTTTATCGTGTTTATATACATGTAAAGGATCATTGGATATACAAACACTTTTACATTCATAAACTAGAAGACTTACAGTTCAGCAAAGCTTCGCCCTTTTTAAATATAGCTACTTTACTGATTGATCCTATCAAAATCATAGTTGACTATCCAGTTCACAATATTCTATAAGCAATTTCATTCTGATTTAAAGTAACAACTATTTTAAAATCTGTAATTTACACTTAATAATAACAACCGACATAAAATCCATAAGAATAATAATTAAAATACATGCAACACATATTTTTATAGCATTCTTCAATAAAAATATGCAAGTAACATGCTCCCCAGCTTGCAAAACCATTTATTACTTCATAGGTGTCCTTGTAATCAATTTCTGGAATTATTATTTTTTATAATACTAAAGATTCTCACAGTTCCGGAGAATAGTGATTAGAACAATGGGCTGATAACACAGAACTAGTACTAACTAAGTCTAGCTTGCTAGCCTTACACATATGTGTTTTCTCCCTACACTCAGCCAAAACATTTCTTGCAGAACACAACCAAGGAACCATTTGTTCTAAAATTCTCTTTTAAAGCTAAATTTATTTAAGCTAAAAGGTAACATATGTGATGCTTTGCTTAACAATTCAAATTATTAATTAAAACGTAGTTTGAGCCCACAATCATAGTTCTGCTGGGAATATCCCAATATCACAAACATTAACACTGGATAGTCAGAAAGAGATTCAAAAAAGGCGCAGCTTTCGAAACTGTTGTAAGAACATCAGATCAGTGACGCAATTTGGCAATTTAATGACGTTATTATAGTCACCGCAATGATCAATGACGAAAGTCCTTACAATAATATTTTTTATAACCGACTGTGGCTTAATTAATGTATTGTTTTCTTTAAGGTAAAATTTAGCTGATAAGTGGGTAAGTGTATAGCTATGGTCTTCAAATACTTTTCATAAGCTTTTACAACTCAGACTAAAAAATGTTTTCTGAATCGTTTCTGCCGGTATTTAGCCTAATTTTGAATTTAATTCTCTAGTACAACCTTTAAACAACCTTACTATTAAGTTTTATGTTATTAAAGTACAGACAACCTCCATGGAGTTTCAAAATAGTATTAATTACTTATTTAAATAGAGTATAATTATTTTTAATGTTAATAAAGCTATTATTATCTTATAATTGTTGATGCTATATTTTATGGTTGTAAAAGCTTATGAGAAGAACTATGGCTTAGCTTTAGTCACAAATAATGTGTTTAATGATGGAATATAAAGAGGATTAAAGTTAAATTAAATATTTATGTTCTGATAAAATCTAGCACAACTATGCTTTTATGGAAAATAGACCATAATTCGCATTTGAATTACAATATCAATTTTAAGTATAAACATTTCAAAAAAGTCTGTCCAAAAACTCTGTTTGATTTTTCATTTTCTAATAACATGGTTTTGTCCAACAGTCGGTTACAAGATCCAAATACATCCTTACAATATGATATTCAAATATCCATCCGAATCGGGACCCCAATGGAATGTACTAATGCAGTAAAGTTAAACTTAGGAGTAATTTCACAAAATAACGACAATACGGATGATTCATCACCAAATTAAGGCACCGTGTTAGCAAATTAACTAATTATCTTACAAAATCACGTGGAAATTATCTTGAATAACAAAAACAGAAATATAACTGGAATAACTTAATAAGTCTCTCTATGACGACGTAGTAGATTAGTTCAAAAAATTATTTGTTTAGTTTGGAAAACGCACGCTAGGTGGCGTTTCAGTACTGAGAGTTCACTGCAGTGAAGAATGTTCTCCAGTTCTTAAGCCCAACGTCAAGTAACTTTTAACAAGCTCATATCACCAGTGCGGGCATGATTGTCATAGCACTATTGCTTTAATGGCGGTGGCGGGTGGTCAGTTATGTCCGAGTCTCATGTCAAAGTGGGCGAGTCCACTGCCGAACAAAAAGAGTAAAAAAATAGGACTAATACAAACTGTGAACATTTAGCTATCTAGATATAAGTTATAACAAAATAACCACGCGTATAATTAGTGAAATATACAGATAATGGCACAATATTATCTTTACATAAATGCCTTGTCGTTACTAGTATAAAATTGTGCATTTTTCTTTGTACAATTCAGTCCTTCGTAGTTTTATGAACTAATTAGGTTATCTCTAAGTGAAAAAGCATTATCGCTTTACTATTTTCACAAATATTATCAAAACAAGCCTTTTTTGAATGTTAGATGATATGATAGAGACATTCTCGTGGAAAATAAGTTCTTAAACAAATTGTTTGATGAATTACGAAACATGATCTCTGGCATTTATGTAAAGTTAATATCATACATAAACTTGTAAATTAAACAACTGCTCAATCATTAAAAATCGACCTTAAATTATTACTTTCAGCAATCTTAAATACTATTTTTTTATTATGTAAATCGTTCCCGAGTCGGTGGATTTATACAAAGATTTGATTCTAACACAGCCGCGTAACTTGAATGACAAAAATTTTCTATTTTTATAGTAGTATATTATTGTAAGTATAGTATAATATTATTTTAAGATAAATGTATATTTCGTTTATATATTACGTTTTCTAATACATTAATTAAGACGTAGTTTGACATTCATATGGAATAGTATTCATATTAATTTCTTTTTACCCGCCGAAAGTACATAATTTGGAGCAAAATTTTCGAATCTTTTGTGTAGGTACCTTTATAAGGCCATATAACAATCTCAATGTTGGTTATAGATTTATTAAAAAGCCTATCCGCTGGTGGGTATAGGCTAGTTAAAATATATTTCAGTAGTTATGATATTCGATTCAAAAATTGAACTCCTGTACCAATCATTAGTAGAGAAATAGAAAAAGTGATGTTTTAGTCACAGCGGGTAATAAGAAAGTTCTCTTACTAGTATTATCAATAATGTAGGTATTCTACTAAACTACATATGCATTTACCAGCCGTCGTGCATATTAACCCTAGTACACATAGACCATTCATTAAGCGGTATTCATACCATACATATAACATTTATTTCCTATCAAGTTATCATTTTAATAATAAATTTATGAATCACATTATTTTTTTTTATTTTTTTGCTTCTTATTTCTATGACTTCACGATTGTTACATTTATACATCGATCTAGAACAGAAACGCTGAATGATTTAATTATATTAGTGGTTATGCATGATTTAAAAAGCTAAATTCGTACAGCTAACACTTGAATTTACGTATAGGTATAGCCTAACCCTTAACATGTGTTTAAAAACACAGCTGTCCATCCAGCTACGTGGAGAGCTAGCTAAGGGCTTATACAGGTCCAAGCTCCTAAAAAAGAGCTCACGCTTAAAACAAGTTGCTACGGAGCAACTGACTATTCTGCATCAACCTGTACCACTGAGAAATAAGCGTGAGCTACACACGCGTATAAAACCCCCTGTATATGCCCGTGCAGTTCAATTACATGTACCCAATAGCAATTTATTAAAGCAATTGACGTCTCAAATATATCTTTCTTAGAAAGAGAATTTGGTTTGACCGAATATTTAAAAAATATAAGATCTTGCTATTGATTCTTCTGATTTTAATTAAAATGATGATAATAACATTTAGTCAATGAAATAGAAAAGCAAATAAATAGTCTGCCGCAAAGTACAACGACTCACAAATATCATTTGAAAGAAGTTTTTTAATCCAATAAGGATTACTCCTGGAAAAGGAGTATCTTACAAAAAATATTGAATCCTGTACTTTGCGGGCGTCAAATAATAAATTATTAATACGTTTCATTAAAAAATATATACATAGACATTCATTTGTTATCGCTATTGAACATGTAATTCGGTTATTGTCCACTGTCAAAACAAAACAGTAATATATTTAATAAAAAAACCATTTTGACAGTCGACAAACAATGCAAAAAATATATAAAATGTGTTCATAACTGAGATTTTCGAAATAAATGTCCATACGCCAAACATGCGCAAATACTAAATAACAAAATATTATAAAATTTAATGGTGTAAACTTAATTAATTGTTTAACGTGATGGTTAAATAATTTAAATGTATAAATGTAATAAAATCTAGGTACACCTACATGGGACGAGAGAATATCAAAGCTTAGTAGAGCGTAAGTGCAAATTCAGACTTGCCTCTGGTGCTAGGATACTAAGCTGGAGTGATGTCACACGCACTCAACGTTTCATTGCCATCTTAGACTAATTTTGTTCGCAATTGTAGTTTGATGAATTACCCTTCTCTTCCTAAATATTTTATTAATTTTACTAATTAGTCAATCGAAACATAAAAAAGCAGATCCATCGTTACATTCTTCGTCAGTCAATGTTTTAAAAATAATTTCTCAAAATTTTCAGTCAAAATTCATGTATAATATTTGGCTATATTATTGTACTGTCTTATACTAATTATTATTTTATATTCGCTTTCAATATCGTTTAAAGTGCGTGTGACAACTCTGCAAAGCATATCACTCGGTATTTTGTAGAACTTATCAAACGGAAAGACTAAATTATTGGCCCCGGGAGGTATCTATATGAGGCAAAATGCACAAATGCTGACTTGACTACACTAAATTCTTTAAAGGGCAGTTCATTATTGTTTACAGTCGTTGTTAATTCTTATTATCTAGTAACAAAGTCAACTAGTTTAATTTTACTGTCTATAAGGTGTTCCGTAACCGCCACAACTTGTGCAAGTAGCTGCAGAGTTGCATCTCAACCTGCAGAGTTGTTCTTAAAATGATTCTGTAAAGATATAGATGTGGGGTAGTTCGTCGATAGCAGTAAGCAAGTGCTCATGGTAACTTAGTTTAATTGTGATGTTTTTCATGGTAGGTATAAGAATAATAAATAATTTATTGTTCCTTATCATTATAAAAAAAAACTTGTTCAAACTAATCAGTTACTGATGCGAAAGTAAGTGGCGTTACGTAACTGTCTTAATTACGTTACAAACATAATGAGTGTGCTATGTAATTGGATTGCAGGCCGGCCACACATGTGCGGTACACCAGGCCACTAATTTTGGTCATCATAAATAATAGCGACTGTGTCCAGGCAGGCGACGTCAGGACGCAATCAACGGCGAGTTAGAAATAGTGCTGTTCTTGTATATTACTGAGATCAAGACTGAACACGCGTTAACCGTCATTGACTGCCGTTGTCGCCGGCCTCAGAATCAAGGCTACTAACTACACACTTAGCGCATCATTTTACAAAAATACAAAAAAAATATATGTACTAAAGATGTTACCCTCCCTGTAGGCTTAACTTTGATTTTTCACGCTATGTGTGTAAAAGCACGCCATACATTAAATAGTGCAGACAATAATATTCCTTACAACTAACGAAATAAAGGCCAACTAACCGCAAATATCGGAATGAAAGAGTAAAGAGGAAGCTTAAAACTATTGAATAAAATACAATTATACAAAATAAACACGAATCTGCGCCGAAACCGCGGACCAGTCGATGGTAGCCTCACTGTGCCTGCGTGGCAACCGCCGTCAGTGCGGACGGAGGTGGCTCTCGCGCCGTCAGGGTGCCCAGGATACTTCGACTGACCCGCGACTCCAACATAACATCAGGTAACGCGACGCACTAAGCCTAAAATAATAAAGGTAGTGCTCGGCGTCGGTGGGATGATTAGCCGAACTCCCCAATAAATAATATGACCGCGATTGAAATGCGTGTGGGGGACTCGCCCCCACTCATGGCACACGCGCACCATCGCTAGGCGACGGCACAAAAATACACAAAGCTCACAAAATTACATAATACACAACGGCTATAAATCGAACTCTTAGCAACAAAGAACCGTAACGATAATTGCCGAAACATCAAGAGATTTTTTCCGAATAAAAAACTCGTTAAACTTAAAAACATAAACTTTAAAGCATTAGGTGCAATGAGTGTTGACTCGGCTACGATGTAGCGGCATTCTTTGGCTTGACGCTGTATGGAGCAGCGCGCCCTCATCACAATCAATTCCGCGTTCACAACTCAGAACAACCAATAAACGGAATCACTAAATATAAGTGTAAATAAACGGAGCGCGCGCGGTTTATTTGCGTTTGCGTTGCTTCGCGCGGGCGGCCGGGGCCGCCGGCGGCGCCGCGGGCTACGCATGCCGCTTGGCGTGCAGTGCGAGGTGGTCGGAACGCGAGAAGCAGCGCTCGCAGTGGCGGCAGCGGAACGGTTTCGCGCCGGTGTGCTTGCGGTAGTGGCGCGTGAGTTCATCCGAGCGCGCGAACCGCCACTCGCAGCCCTCCCACGAGCACTTGTACGGCTTCTCGCCTGAAATGAATTAGATACAATGTGTCAGTTACATGTAGGTACATGGATACATTTCTAGTAACACAAGGGCTATGATAAGTCGCGGCTTTCTGAAATTATTTAACAGACAGATTCACGCATTTCATTAAAGAATTTTTGCGTCACACTGGTTTGCACAGCGACGCAATCAAACTGCATTGATGGGGGTGCCAGTGTAATAAATATGCATGATGATCACACAAGGCTATATACTAATAGGTATCTGTTTTGAATTGTTATTCTCTTAAAGTTTGGTCTACTGATTTTGTTCTAAGCGAAAATTTGACGTTGGATTATGGTAGGAACTGAACATGACAAGTTCTCACATCAGGCACACACTCACATAGCGGTATCAACATAATATTATTATTATGATCGAAGTGATCAGCTGCTCCCTACATTTTCTACAAACTGTAGTTAGGAGAAAAAATTATAACCTGAAGTACGTATCGTTCAATGTTGAAGTAGGTCAAAATTGAGGTTTAATGACGGTTTTACTCGCTTTACGGTATTTGATGAATTAAATACTACCTACCTATGCGTGACCTAAATTTTAAACAAATCATCAAACATTACACCTGATAGTATTGAGAAAGCGTAGAAAAAACTCATAATTATATTTCATGAGTACCTTTACTTTATCGCGCATGGATTGATCCTTCAAGTTAAGCTACGCTTGCCGGGGATGGTCTGTGGATGGGTGACCATCTTAAGATATCGAGACTCCTCCGTGCCTCGGAAAGCACGTTAAGCCGCTGGTCCCGGTTGCGTAAAACCAATCCCTGTGTATGACCCAACACTGTATGGTGCTGAATAGTAGGTACACAGATATTGTCCTGCACAATTTTCAAAACAAGCATGCAAACCTGTTTCGAGCCAGCACCTTTAGTTGATTGGTTTTTACCGCACAGAGTTTGGCCCTCATGTTTGCAACAGATAAGAAAACAATCCTGTTCGCTCTCAACACTTTTCTATGCCTACGCGTTGTACCGCAACATGATTGTAAAGGCGTCTAGGAATAAATCTGTGCCGAATATCGAGTGAGTTAGAGCGAGACAAGTATATTGCATCATAAATTGCATTCGTTTGCTATTTTTTCGGTCAGTTGAACCACGGTAATAATATTACCGTGGTTGAACTATGGCATTGACCTCGGCACTTGTTATTTATTTACTTTGTGATCAACTTTCTTAATATCCGTGTTTGGTTTGGTTATAAGTAAGGAAAAAATAAAATTGCCAGAGGAAAATGACTTTAAAACCTTTTTAAGTGTGGTGTGTGATGAATATCGTATTATAAACTACGAATCAAAGAATGTCGATAGTTTTGGCGCGCAAGCTCAGTGCAAATGGAAAGAAAGCAAAGGATCACCGCTGCGTGATTGCAAGTACTTACGTCATTGAATATTTGTCTTCAGTAATTTGTAAAATAAAATAGAACATAGAACACATATGCGAAAAGCACTAAACAATACGTAGTTACTGAGTTCTACTAATATTTACTTTATGTACGGTACTTTATTTTTAAATAAAATTATTTAACATTCATGATTTTAGTTTCTTTTTGTGTCTGTTATAATATAGCAATGAATATCAGAAAGGGAATGTAACTTACATGCGCCGAAACTCTTTAAATAATATAATCAGTAACCATGAGTTAATTCGTAACAGAGTTTGTCCATTAGAAAATTCATAACATCCTAGATAACGGGTACGCATAATGTTGCGGCTCAACGCCTAGAGCGCTGGTTCATACACAGATATTACACACATCAAAAGTGTCTAGGGATCAACATATATTTTTGCAATAACTTTTCTCTTGATTGATATTAATTTAAATTTTCTTTAAGGATTCATCAAATAAAGTGTTTTCGTTTGTCACAGTAACGATAAACCAAGTCACCTTTGCATTAATAAAGAAATTTGCCATTTTCCTAATAAAGGGATTTTTGACATTTGAACCACTAACATTAAAGTTCGAAAAAAAGACTGAAATAACAGTTTTCTTTAAAATTTTATTGGGTAACTTAAACAATTAATAATCCGTGTTTCTACCGCGAACACTAACAACACAAGAACATCGGTTTGGCATACTCAAAATGAGTTCATCCAAATCACGCTGTGGAATGGCCGCCCATGTTCGTTGCAACAACAAAAAAAGGTCTTCTTGCAACTGGATACCCTCCATATTCGGCAGAGCTCTTCTCTGTAGCATATCCCATGCATGCTCAATCGGGTTCAAGTCTGGCGACTGAGCAGGCCAGGGCAGGACATTGATGTTAGCTGCGGCGAGAGTCTGTCTTACAACTCTTGCGGTGTGCGGTCGTGCATTATCATGCATTAACTGAAATAAGGGACCGATTTGCACTTGTAGAGGAACGATGACGTCAGATACAATCGTCTCAGCATAAATTTGAGCGTTGAGGTTGCCTCTGATCCAAATCAACTCAGTTCTTCCGCCGATCCAAATACCCGCCCATACCATGATGGTTCCACCACTATAAGGATGGACTTCCTGGCAGGATTTTAATCGCTGTTGGCGTCCAGGGGTTCTCCAGTGTCGTATACGTCTTGTATCCGGTCTCATACCAAAACGAGACTCATCAGAAAAGCACACGAAACGCCATTGTTCTTCTGCCCAATTTCTGTGTTCAAGAGCCCATTGATATCGAATCCTACGATTGTGCATTGCTATAGGTGGTACCCGTAGCGGTCTTCGGGAATGAAGGTTCACTTCATTCGTTCCTCTACAAGTGCAAATCGGTCCCTTATTTCAGTTAATGCATGATAATGCACGACCGCACACCGCAAGAGTTGTAAGACAGACTCTCGCCGCAGCTAACATCAATGTCCTGCCCTGGCCTGCTCAGTCGCCAGACTTGAACCCGATTGAGCATGCATGGGATATGCTACAGAGAAGAGCTCTGCCGAATATGGAGGGTATCCAGTTGCAAGAAGACCTTTTTTTGTTGTTGCAACGAACATGGGCGGCCATTCCACAGCGTGATTTGGATGAACTCATTTTGAGTATGACAAACCGATGTTCTTGTGTTGTTAGTGTTCGCGGTAGAAACACGGATTATTAATTGTTTAAGTTACCCAATAAAATTTTAAAGAAAACTGTTATTTCAGTCTTTTTTTCGAACTTTAATGTTAGTGGTTCAAATGTCAAAAATCCCTTTATTAGGAAAATGGCAAATTTCTTTATTAATGCAAAGGTGACTTGGTTTATCGTTACTGTGACAAACGAAAACACTTTATTTGATGAATCCTTAAAGAAAATTTAAATTAATATCAATCAAGAGAAAAGTTATTGCAAAAATATATGTTGATCCCTAGACACTTTTGATGTGTGTAGTTTCACGCGTCCCGGTTGTCATTCGTGGATCTTTGACAGTCGTTACGGGTAGTCAGAAGCCCGAAAGTCTGACAGCCAGTCTTACCAAGGGGTATCGTGTTACCCAGTTACTGACTGAGTTGTGGAGGTCAGATAGGCAGTCGCTCTAAATAAAATACTAGTATTCAGCTGCTTCTGGTTAAACTGGAAGCCGACCCCAACATAGTTGGGAAAAGGCTCGGCAGATTGATTGACCTTTTATATAAAATTGTTCACGTAATTAATTATTATATTTAGGTCTGTTAATAAATGCAATTTAATAAATATTATATACCTATTATAAAAATACTATGTACCTATTATGTTTTTAAGGAAAGAAAAAAATGATAACAAAATCATAGTAAAACTTTATCAATAAACAAGCAAATTAGTAAGGAAGCTTAAGTATAGGCACTATAGCATAGGTAGTACCTATAGCTAGCTAGCTATAGCTACCTGTAGCTAGCTATAGCTATACATGACAAGTTTGTGGATGGTGATAATAGATGGCGCCGATCAATTGACATTAGCATTAGCTGCAAGAGGGCTCTCTATACCCGATATATTACTTTCCTCTATGGTTTTAACCGTATAAAATGTTGTTTATGACAGCGCCATCTAGATTCAAACAGAGTTAAATAGATGTGAAACTATAGCCTTGATACTCGGCAGTTCGTTGAATATTCACTAGGTGGCACTAAAAAGAGATTGTTAGATACTTGAACACTGTCGCTATCTAGTAACAACCGCAGTGAGAAATGTTTGGTGCAAAATTAACAGACTGATCTTTTCAAAACTTCCGCTAGATAGCGTTATTCTCAACTTGGCATAGGCAACACAAAATAGGTTTCAGCGGGCACCGGTAGATGGCGTAGTAACAATATACACATTGTGCTGGTGCATTCCACTTAGAAACAATAACAATCCTACTTTATGTTTAACTTCCCGGGCAGAGTAATAACAAAACATTATAAAACAGATGTAACGCTTGAATCTCACGATTATAGGAAATCGTTGATTGGACTGGGTTTTTATGATTCATCTGATGATCTGATGCTTTCAAAGATAATAAATTAATGATCGTGAAATGTGTTGTCAATGTATTTTGAGAGATTCTATCATTCCGTGGGAATGTTCTGTAGATATTGAAACGTACCTATTATACTGCAACGTACCTATTTCCATCCTTATTCTGATCGAGAAATTTAAAGTTTTACCGTCCTCAAAATAATAAGTTTTGAATTTACCTAATTTAATGACGTTCCTGAAATCGGTGAAGGAAAACATTGTGAGGAAACCAGCATGCCTAAGAAATTGTCTTAACAGCATGTGAAGCTAAGTCAGACACCAGGTTAGCCACTAACCACATGAAAAAGACAGAAGATGATGTTCCTTGTGAATTTACCAACACTGATTAATTTCTGATATTTTGGACCTATTCATAGAAATCCGCCAATTGATACCAAAAGTATAAATTCGCGTTCCCTTTGAGTAGATATTCTTATTTCAAATCAAGTAAGCTATAATTTTATTCAAGTGCTGTAACCTAGGTATATCCACGATATTATTGTAGCAAATTGTAACACCAAACAAAGCACGTTCCACGTTCTACGTGTAGCATGTTTGTCGGTCAACCGATATCCGCGGGTACAAGCTGCTGAGGTAGGTACGTACTCGTATATCGATCCGGGAACCGCGGATTTGTCCGCGCGAATCGTGTCACATTGTGGCCTGAATGAGGTCAATTTCTTAATTCAGAGGACCGAAGAGCTTATATATTTAATTCGATTTTGGGAACATATCATCCATTCTTTCGTAATGAAATGGGTACTAGGTCTTAATCTAACCATCGCTACGGATTTTGATGTGGTTTTATGTATTACATTAATATTATACATAATAATAAATAAATAACCAGTACTAAGCTGGACGGGTCGCTAGTTATGCTATGAAGTAAAGATGCCAGGATACAGACCAGTATGTGTCCTCTTGTGCGCCTTGAGATGCGAGCTCTTGGTGTAGACCTTGTCGCAGGCCGGGAACTCGCAGCGATGGACTCGCCGGCGCGGGTCTGTGGCATGCGGGTGCGCATGGTGGCGGGTCACCGGAGCCTTGCGCGATATCAGGTGCTGCAGTGGCAGAGGGCTTGGAGTGGTGTCCTCTGCAATAGTTGATGGAAGTGTCAAATTGCGTCGTTAAGAGGCGAAAAAATCTTGAGGCATTATTTCAATGAAACTAATTATAGGCAATATTTTTTTTATCAGGGAATGATGATCAATAAGATGGATCTAGTAGCCCGTTCTAAAGTAGGTATAGTGAACTCCTATGGATAAGAGCGCTCAATATGTTAAGATCTTTGTGTTAGAAAATTTAGACGAAGCACTGATCATTCTGTGTTTGATGTTGTTTCATACTAGATAAATGATAGGGAAGTTGTTGTAGTTCTAGTTGAAGATATCACTGAATGATGAGACTTATACAACTGATTAATTTTATTAAACTATGCGTAGGCATGATTTTTTGGCCAGAATATTTAGAATATAATGGATGTGACGGAAATAATAAGAGTCAGCAAATAAAAACATAACAACACTAAGTTAAGCTAAGTTTATACTGGTCAAATCTGTAAAAACCTCACTGCGACAACTTAGGTGAATGAAGTGAGCTGTAACTTCATCTGACACTATCGGTGGGATTTTTACAGAATAGTTCGTTAAACACTTATGAGATGTAGGACACGTACGGCTGGACACGTCGGCGCTGGTGGGTTCATATTCCGAGTCGCTCGGCGGCTCGCACTTCACGGTGGTGATGAAAGCGTAAGTTGTGGTGGTGGAAGTAGTTGGTTTCGGCGGCGAGGCCGGTGGTGATGGCGTCGTGACGGAGGGCGATGATCGAGCCCACTCCTCCTCCTGAGAGGGCTCGCGACGCTTGCGCGGCTCCTCCCTGAGGTACCTCTCCATCTCGTAGCATGTCTGGAAAAGAAGATGGTGGTTAGATCGAGTACTGGCAAACCCGTGCACTGACTGGACACGTCCACTCAAATCTTCAAAAGTCCCCTTCCTGCAAACTCCTCTTACGATCTGACCAAGATTATGTCTGGATTTTAAAAGAGACGCTGAGTTTGTTTCCGTCTTTCTTCTCAAAGTAGTTGGATAGAAACTATAATATTTATATACAATTACAACATAATAAGTATATTATTTTTATCATATCTTATTTTTAACATAACCCTCGACACTAAGTTGCGATGGAAAGCTCATGTCAAAAAGAAAAGACAGAAACTCGACATACGCTATAAAAGTATGTATTGGTTACCCGGAAGGAAATCCTGTTTATCAATACATAATAAGATTATACTCTATAAGCATATTCTGATGCCAATTTGGACGTATGGTATCCAACTCTGGGGCTGTACTAAACAGAGCAACCTCAAAAAAATACAACAATTCTAGAATAAAGTACTCAGAGATGCTGTAAAAGCACCTTGGTACATCAGAAATGACGACCTCCACCGTGACCTTAAAATAGAACTCGTCACCACCATCATTCAAAAATTTGCTGAAGCCCACGAACACAGACTTCACCGACATGTGAATGTTGAGGCAATTCAGCTGTTAGACAACACGGACCTAGTGCGTAGACTAAAGAGAACTAAAGCTTTTGAGTTAGTGTAGTGTTTAAAGTTAGTGTATAATAGTGATCATTGCTGTGCTATGCATATAACACATGAACAAAGTGTTTTTATCAATACCAGACTCTAAGAAAGTGCTATGGACTTGTATAAAAGTGCTAAAGGACGCTATTCTTAGTTTTAACAAAACCTTTACCGTATAATAATAAGTTAGAGTTAAATTGCGTATTAGTCTTTTAGGCTAGATTGTAATCATTTATTAAGAAATCTTTTCTTAATAATAAGGAAAAAAAAAAAAACTTATTTTTATCTAGTTACATAAAATTTATATCACGCGGGCCCAGTGCGTGTTGGAAGATGTCATTTGCCTTCGAATTTTAGATCCTAGGATCAGCCTTCTCCTGTTTACACGTAACACGTGTTTAGAATAAATGAAAGACGATTGCGGACTCAGGGAGTCGGCTGAAAACCAGAAGTGACGCCCTTAAAGGCCATTCACCGACGTAAACGTAAACATACTCAATTGGATTATATCTACGTATGTATGTATGTCTGTCCACATTCGTATAAAAGAATGAACTCAGTTCGTGGACGTGTAGCACGTGGCATTCTGTAGTTGTTGTCCGCACAGTTATGTTAGCATGTTTGTTTACAGGTAGCGATATTAAAAAAATATTCGGTTTTTGTATAACTATATTCTATATTGCATATTTGTAGAAGAGATTATAGAGTTAGTAGTTAAAAGTGTCTATTAAGTCTTAGAACGCATCTTTCATCCTATAGAAGTTTATTTAGAAATTGGAACCTGACTGAATGAGTACCTATACCTACCTAGACTCTAGACCCTACACAATAAGACGTATGATGTGCAAACTTGCTTACTTCAAGCTCAAAAATATACGAAGATGTAACTTCCCGTATATTTTCTTTTTTCGCTAGAATGTATTATGACCCAAGATTATAAACGGCCAGAATTTTAATAAGGCTAACATTTATGGGTGCTGCAGTAGACATAGTGCAAGTTAATCGGGTCTATCAATTCGAAGATGTTCAACTGTTTTAGCCGGCTTTGAAAGCCTCCACAAGGTGCATACATGACCTGGTGCCCCAGAAGTTCACTGGATGCGGCAGCTCCAGAATCGGACGAAGTGGAGGTGCTTGGGGAAGACCTATTGTCCAGCAGTGGACGTCTTTCGATTGCAAAGCTGATGACGAAGCTATGGAGGCTGTGCGTGATCGGCTGAATTTCAGTTTTTTTTTAAATTAAGTGGCAGTGTCAAGTAGTTGTTTTTGTTTTTAACAAATGTGTATAATTTCTAACATTTGACACGTTCAGACCTATTAGCAACACTGATTTCTTAAAGGTTTTTTATGAGCATCTTTTAGTTCAACCTAGGAGGTTGTGTGTGTAACTGTGTAACCAGGATAGCCGGTGGATTCCTTAATGAAATTAATTCCTCCAACCAGTTTTTAAAAAAACTAAGTGACTACACGCTAAGGACATCCCCTGTGGGGTACGGACCCCGGCTTAGGGCATTGCTGGGGGAGGACAGCAAGGGTGAGGCTGGATTGAATGAATAGACTAGTTGTAAGATGTTCGGGTTACTGATAGTTTCGCTCGCGAAGGAGGTGGCGGGATGGGAGAGAGAAAGGTCCTCCCGTCCCAGCCGCCGCAGGAGACGCCCCGGGCGTCGGGAGCCACGTGACGACTCCCGGCCACCGTAGGCGCGGGCCTGCGGACGGTGAGTAATGGGTGACTCACCGTCCGATCAGCACCAGACCCGTGCCGTACGGCGCGTATATGTTCCACGCGCGCCTCAAAGAGATGTCAGCATATGAAGGGACCCCTCAGGGCCAAGCCTGCCGGGTAAGCGGGATTGTCCGAAAGGGTTACCGCTACCCCGGAACATAAAGGGTTACGGAAGGAACATGGATGGCTTTTAGTCAGTAAGAGTCTGACACTCCCTTCCACTCCACCCAGAGCGGGAGCAGTCATTGGATGATTTCCCAGCCTTAAAAAAAAAAAAAAAAGTAGTTCTGTAGTTTCTGCCTGCCTATATGGGAAAAGCATAGTATGTAATATTGTATAGTAACAATGTTTCTTTATGTAATGATATTGTTTTGACACTAAATATCAGGAAACAGGTAACTACTTAATCATGGAATTGCATAATAGATGATTATGTTCATTTAATAAACAGATTTACTACAGTTTACAAACAGTTTGCGTGAAACTGAATACAAGTTGGTGTTATTGGGCTAATTGATGGGTTCAACGAAATGGTATAAAATTTTCAACAATTTCATAAATCTATGAAATTGTTGGAAAAGCGATTATTATTCTACTTGAGCAGAGTACAGTTTGCAAAATTGAACAATTTTACAACATTTGGTGCTTATGCTTAAGAACTACCAACTTTGCTTAATCTAGACTAAAAAGGAACTTTTTAATCGCCCACTATTATTTTCTATTCAGAAATAATTTGTAACTTCTATGCGAATGAAGAGTAATTTGCTTTTTGTTGGTATATATATTTTTAATAAGTAAAGTGAATGATTTCATCTACCTTATCGTTCGACCAAGACTAACAACATAATATGTAGCTAATATAGCAATATTATTTCGTAAGTTTCGACTTCACTTCGTTTAAACTCAGGTCGTACAAGTTGAAAAGTTATATTGTTTGACGAATTTTGGCAACGGAACTTCCAACTTCTGTCGTACGTAAGTACCTACTTGTAACTTAAAACCGTCGTGGTGAGACCCAACCAAATCCGAAAGCATAGAGACCGGTTTTACGGGTTTTCCTAAGGATATCGATATTACACATTAACTGAACTGCAATGCACATGGCAAGGGTCCGACGAAGTTGCATCTAAGGTTTCTGGTTAGACTGGAAGCTAACTCCAATGTTATTTAAAAAGAGCTGAGCAGATTAATCTATCACCGACTAAAAATACTTCGGTTAGTCTTAAACCCCTCGTACCACATGGATATCTAACCAATAACCTGATCAGAATACTTGTGACTAGGTACACCACCAGAACTCTATAATATAACGTAGAAATCCTATAGAAATACCACAAGTATCTAAAAGTGCTTATAAAACCCTTAAATACGCAGACCTACGGTGCTTCGGAAGCATAAACATAGGTTCATTGACCTCCGTCAAGGTTAATAAGTACTAGCTCCAACTAACGGTTAACTTAAGTACCAGGCTACATTTGCCTACGACAACTTAATCGCCAACCTTAATCTTGAACGGTTAGGTTGAAGATCGCCTGGCAATGCGGAAAAGGGTGTAATAGATGATGGTAGGATTAGCTCCTAATAGGTAGTATTGTTGAATAAAAATGCGATTTGAACGATAACTATTGAATCACTCGTTGTCTTTGGTTTTTTTTTATGATTGGTGTTTGGTAGATGGTTTTCGATAAACATTAATTTTTCTTTTTTTGTGTTAGCATTTATGGGTCATAACCGATCACCGGCGTTTTTTAGTTTCTGCCTGTTTCCCTCATAGAAAAAGATTTTATTTTTTTATTTAATTCTAGTTAGATTGTTTTATTCGATGTGTGTTTCATTAGCCTTTGGAAATGAAGCTCTTATAACCCTCCTTTACTTAGGTAAGTAAGTGATAAACGTAACTACTAATTACCCTTACCTATACTACTTAGTCCTTACTAATTAGTCCTTACCTATTAAACAATCAATTACAAGTGATAATGAGGAATAATATGAACAGTATAAACTGGTAGTCAATTAGCTGGACAATTCATTTTCCTGCCTTAACAATTAATTTTCCTTTATTAGTTTCTCGCGTGAAAGTCTAAGAAACCACTGTTTCTTTAGCTGTCCGAACTCACGGGAACATTACATTACGTACACAATCGTGGGAAAACTCTCCTTTCTTATGGGAACCGTACACAGACGACACGTGTTTGCAATTTCGCATCAATATCGTTTTTACTTGGAAAGCGTAGACAAGATAATGTATAGATGTGAAGAATAACACTTTTCTTTGATTTTAGGGTTCCGTAAGTCGGAATAAAAAAAACGGAAGCTTTATAGGATCATTGTTGTGTCTGTCCGACCAATTGAGTATTTGAAAGGGTAGTCAATAACGTTACTTTTTATAAACTGTCAAAACGCGGCATTTGTACGTGATTAGTATGAAATATAACAATGTGACGTAACAGATTTTTAGAATCAAATAGAATACTTATTAGCATTAAATGCAATTTAACAATTACATCTTCGCATAATATTTAATTTCTGTACGGTCATGGAAGTTTTTATGACGATCGGTCTTTTTTCCACGTGATTTCGTATTTTATTTTTGACCGATTTTTATAGTCAATTGTTAGGGCGCGGGTAAACGGCACCGCCGCCGCGGCGCGCCACCGCCGCGGCGCGCCACCGCTCTGCCATCGCGTCTCTGTGCTATGTCATTTAATAAATGCTCTCTAGGAATTTAGACAAAGTTACTTTTATTAATGTATAATAGTTCCGATATCACTAGTCACTGCGTCGTTCGCCAGTAAATTGTACACGTGGCAACCTTACATCTACGATACTATAACTTTAGTAAATGCTATTTTTTTTAAATACATACAACGTTTTACGAAAATGTAAAGGTATTGCATAACTTTTCTTTCAGAAAGTTATTCGTCTTTGCAAATGAAACAGCAGACCGCACACCCAATTTATTAAAAATCCTAGTACACATATATTATATAACTTGAGTTAAATACGTTGCAATTATTATTAGATCTCTCACTGTGAACGTTATCACCTCTCGTATGAATCACGTCTAATTGACGTATCTCCGACGCCTATAAATAACTTGTCTAAGCCACACATATTCCATTTAAGGCTTATTATTATTTAGAACTTGTAGGGTTGATATTGGCACGAATAAAAACAGTGATAGCCTAGTGGTGTGACCGCCGCCGGACTGCCAAGTCATAGGTCTCGAGATCGAACCCAAGGCACGCACCTCTGATTTTTCGGATTCATGTGCGTATTGTATAATTATCACTTGCTTATTATCGGTGAAGGAAAACATCGTGAGGAAACCGGCATGCTTGAGAGATATTTCTCAACAGCATGTGATGCTAAGTCAGAGGCCCATGGGCAGCATTAAAACTCTGACACCAGGTTAGTCACTAACCATACGAAGAAGAAGAAGAAGGGGTCAGAGTCAGGTCAGTCAGAAAGATGAAGCTAGTTGCCCATTCCAAAGCAGTAGGTACCTATGGAGAAGAACGGCCAAGAAACTCCATGGACACTCTATTAAATCAAAATATTTGGTTACTAAATCTGGGTTACATCATTCATGTTGAAATATACATGTGACAACGATACAGAACGTAAAAATAATAGTTTAAAAAAAACTAAAAAGCGTGGGGTGCATGGTGTTGGTGAATATTATTTTAAAAAGAACCTCACGCTTTTAAATAAATAGATTTTATTTTCTATTTTTTAGTACGGTTTTCTATAAAAAGCGTGTTTTTTAGTTTTTTTTTTAAACTATTATTTATTTCCTACTTTTTAGTTCAAATTATTAATATATTGTCATCGGTCCTCGATAAATCTACAAAGTTTGAATGAAATCTGGCCGTTTAAAGTGGGTCAAAATCGCGCTCAAAGAAGTCAGTTACAAACATACATACAAGTGAAGCTAATATAAAGCGTGTAAAAAAGCATCTATAACTAAAAGATTAGAGAAAGAGTTTGCACTCCCTTGCGTCTGATTATTGTTAGACCTGACCGTATAACACTGGCTACCTTATTATACTACTGAAGTGTAAATGTGATTAAACTATCTACAGTGTGATAAACAGTTCCAGGCAGTTGTGACGTTCACCGACGTTTACAACCACACTACCTACCCTATCACAAACACCCAAACAGGTAATGGTTTTAGTGTCTACCTGAGGAAAGCGTAAAGAGTTTCTGATCTATCATCTATAATATAAAAATGAATCGCAAAATGTGTTGGTAAGCGCATAACTCAACAACGCCTGGACCAATTTGGCCAATTCTTTTTTTAAATGTTCGTTGAAGTTCAAAGATGGTTTTTACGGCGAGAAAAATTCGAATAATTGCCGGCAAAACCCTAAAAACAGCCCTTTTCTTTTTCCCATACAAACGTTTTCTAACTAAAACGAGCTTTATTGCTATTGTATAAAGTTCATATTGAATTACAAGCAGTCACTGTTGGAACAATGTTTGTAGGTAGAGTAGGTAGGTAAGGTAGGGTAGGTAGGTAGGGTAGGTAGGATAGGTAGGGTAGGTAGGGTAGGTAGGGTAGGTAGGGTAGGTAGGGTAGGTAGGGTAGGTAGGGTAGGTAGGGTAGGTAGGGTAGGTAGGGTAGGTAGGTTAGGTAGGGTAGGTAGGGTAGGTAGGTAGGGTAGGTAGGGTAGGTAGGGTAGGTAGGGTAGGTAGGGTAGGTAGGGTAGGTAGGGTAGGTAGGGTAGGTAGGTAGGGTAGGTTGGTAGGTAGGTGGGGTAGGAAGGGTAGGTAGGGTAGGGAGGGGAGGTAGGGTAGGTAGGGTAGGTAGGGTAGGTAGGGTAGGTAGGGTAGGTAGGGTAGGTAGGTAGGGTAGGTAGGTAGGGTAGGTAGGTAGGGTAGGTAGGTAGGGTAGGTAGGGTAGGTAGGGTAGGTAGGGTAGGTAGGGTAGGTAGGTAGGGTAGGTTGGTAGGTAGGTAGGTAGGTAGGTGGGGTAGGAAGGGTAGGTAGGGTAGGGAGGGAAGGTAGGGTAGGTAGGGTAGGTAGGGTAGGTAGGGTAGGTAGGGTAGGTAGGGTAGGTAGGGTAGGTAGGGTAGGTAGGTAGGGTAGGTAGGATAGGTAGGATAGGTAGGGTAGGTAGGATAGGTAGGGTAGGCAGTGGCGTGCCTTTCATAAAGACAAAAAGACACTGCCTACCCTAGTTCTGATAATAGATCTAATATTATTTTATCTTTCTTATTTTTTTTATAGGTTATTTTGCTTCGTTTGTCTATTATTTTCAGATAATAAAACCGTCTGGAACGACATCGGTTACGCTGATATTCATAATTTTAATACTTAGGTATAATAAAAATAAATTTTAATTTTACGAAATTATGCAAAAAAAGACATCAGATGTGACTTATTGCATTAAAAAAATTAGGGACTTTGAATCGTTTTTGGAATCATTCAGATCTAGGTTTGAATTAATTTTTGAAGCGTAAAAATAAGCACAGGGCCGCCAAAACGAAAAAGTAATGTTGTGGACGCGAAAATCAATTTTAAGCGGATTTTTATTGAAATTATATATTGTCATATATCCATCGAATGTCGCGACCGATATAAAAATCTGAAAGAGTAGACTACTTTCTTGCGAAAATTTCAATAAATATAATGACAATTTTCCGGTTGAATTAGTATCGCAATTCGTAAATGTTTATTAATTATACGACTTTAACTTAGACCGCCTTATCAATGAGCTCAAATGTGTTTATAAATCTGCCGAATCCAAAAACCTTAGTATTTACAAAATTATAGAACATTTTTACGAAAATAACATAAATACAGTTTTTCCCGAAGATACTGCGTTTGGCAAAATTAATTGTTACAGTTCCCGCGAGCAGTGCTTCAACCGAACTTAAGAAATACACAAGGCCAGCAAGGCGACTTACAGATCTTTCCACGATTTCAATAGAAAAAAACCTTCTTACGGAAATAAAACGCCTTCCCAACTTTTACGATTCCATATTGCAGATATTCTTACAGAAAGATAGGCGTGTAGATTTAATATACAAATAAAACAATCCTTTAGACTTAGTATACTCACACCACCATCTTTTCAATGATTTTATTTAAATTTTGCAAATTACACAAACATTACAAAACATCAAATAAACGCGCCGAAAGGCCACTTCGAATATCCGTAAATTGATATGTCTATAAAATCAGTCAATCTATGGATATTTGAGTTGGCATTTGGCAATTACCTACATCATCAATCGACAAGACGACGAACCAAAACCAACGTGTAGTATTTTTGGTGAGTAAAATTTTCTGCCTACCCTGTCTTAAAACTGTATGCACGCCACTGAGGGTAGGTAGGGTAGGTAGGGTAGGTAGGTAGGGTAGGTAGGGTAGGTAGGGTAGGTAGGTAGGGTAGGTAGGATGGTAGGGTAGGTAGGGTAGGTAGGTAGGGTAGGTAGGTAGGGTAGGTAGGTAGGGTAGGTAGGTAGGGTAGGTAGGTAGGGTAGGTAGGTAGGGTAGGTAGGTAGGGTAGGTAGGTAGGGTAGGTAGGTAGGGTAGGTAGGTAGGGTAGGTAGGTAGGGTAGGTAGGTAGGGTAGGTAGGTAGGGTAGGTAGGTAGGGTAGGTAGGTAGGGTAGGTAGGTAGGGTAGGTAGGTAGGGTAGGTAGGTAGGGTAGGTAGGTAGGGTAGGTAGGTAGGGTAGGTAGGTAGGGTAGGTAGGTAGGGTAGGTAGGTAGGGTAGGTAGGTAGGGTAGGTAGGTAGGGTAGGTAGGTAGGGTAGGTAGGTAGGGTAGGTAGGTAGGGTAGGTAGGTAGGGTAGGTAGGTAGGGTAGGTAGGTAGGGTAGGTAGGTAGGGTAGGTAGGTTGGGTAGGTAGGTTGGGTAGGTAGGTAGGGTAGGTAGGATAGGTAGGGCAGGTAGAGTAGGTAGGTAGCATAGGTAAGGTAGGTATCATAGTTAAGACAGGACAACGTCTGTCGGGTCAGCTAGTTAATAATAATAATATCCTTGGACATTTCACACAACGCCACAGGTCCCAAGCTAAGCAACCTAATACTTGTGTTATGGTAACAAGATGGCTAATAAACTACTTAAATACTTTTTTTTTGTAAATACATGTATATTATAGATAATAAAACACCCAGACCCGGAACAAATACTTGTAGGTCGCACAAATATTTGGTTCCGTGCGGGAATCGGGCCCGCGACATGCTACGCAGCAGTCAATCGCTCAACCACTGCGCCAACCGTGTCGTCAAAATACCATTATTATACACTATTGTGTATTACTCTTCAAAGTATCCAAGCAGCTTAATCAAGTTTCACTCATCCTAATTTAATCGCCTGTATTTTATCGTTTTAACAAAGATCCCGTTATTTGCAGTCTCAGCGCCTGCATCTAAGTGAAGTTTACTTTATTAGCCTGGAACGCTGCCCGGTAAATGGCTACAGGCTTGTCCTTTGTCGGTTAAGCGAAGCTTATTATCATTATCCGGGCACTATGGTAGTTGTTCTTTTTTATAGTATTATACACTATATTTCTGTGATACTTACTAATTGTGGTTGCGTTTGTGTACAAATATTACACAGATATTCTTAATAGGTACCTACACATGTGCTCTCCAGACCCGTCTCGTGCATGACCACGAATTCACATTCATTCACGATTTGAATGTATATTAATCGATTTTGAACTTAACCCTTCAAATGTCAATAAACAATAAATATAACCGTATATATTGTTGAGCTCTTGTAGGCAAATAGGCGAACATCTAATGAGTTAACTAAAAAGGTTTTACAGTATAAAAACATTTGGAGTTTGACAGTTTGGTATAACTTGATGCACTGGCGACCGAACACCTACGTTTTGGTTTGAGGAAAGACTAATGCTTGTACACGAACACTAAATAAATGCCTCATTAAAAACTAACTGTTTGATTTTCAGCGCTCGGCTGAGAACCGAAAGTTGTAAATCTAACAGAGCAATAATATGGAAGCAGAATTCAGGATTTTCTAGGGATAGTGGAAACGGGCATTTGATACTCATTATTTTGGACCTGTGTTTGTTTATAATTTTTATTTATTATGTTTGTTTCTTGTGTGATGATACCCTACAGTGTAGCACCTACATAACAAACATAAGTTACTACCATCCACCAGGCATGCACCAGGCTCACGACTAGTAGGTACTTATGTCCCTACATACCTACTTAATAGGTATACACTGCACTATACCAACAGCCCAGGCGTCAGGCCAAGCAGCTGCAATAATTGACGGGAACTGATTCCATATAATTAGTTCCGTTCGATGAGCAATACTAGTAATATTTTATGTGACCTATTATATTGCTAGGATGCTTGTTGAAGGATGCTATTTCAACGCTTAACAGTGATTCATTATAAGTTCTTCTGTTGTTTTTCTGACAAAAAGAGGCGATAATGGTTATTAGCAGCCCGGTTGATAGCAATGGGCTCATCCCCTATTTCATGAGACGTAACTAACTGGCGAAATGTGGGTATACTATAGACACACCTCTGCCTTAACCATTTGGGTGTTTAGGCGTGATGATATGTTATTGTTGTCGATAAAAACACGACCTGTCCTTTATTTAGGGCTTAATTTATTTTATTTTGATGACCGTGGAGATAGCACTTTATCCTTTGAATAACAGTATGCTTTTTAAGGGTGCATCGTGGTATTGTATCAATAAGTAGGTAAATGGTAGGTCAGTTTTCAGTTGTGAATTGCATCGCGTCGCACCTAACCCTTAGTTAGGTCACGCGCAGACTCTAACATTATGCTTTATAATAATGTGATTTATCATCAATCTAGACGTGCGCGCATCTATTGTGTGGCCCGCGGCACGCATGTTTAATGCGTAGCTGTGGTGGAGTTGACGGAAAATGTAGGGGGCAGTACTGTCATACAAATGCGGTTTGTGGTGACAATAAGTTGTAAATTACTAGTATTGTTGGTGAATTAAAATAGTCATAATATTCCAGAGGTGTCGTCACGCATAACGATTGGTCAGAGTCAAAGAACGCAAAATAAATTAAGACTTACATGTACACATGCAAAATAAAAACAAAATAGCTTTAAACTTAAATATAGCACACATAGGAACACAAAAATAAATCAACACACACAATTAAAAACTTAAAATAGTTACAAGAACAAAGTTAGACTTTTATCAGCAATATGTTGAAAATGTATATAATTAAATCGCTTTGCATTTCACAAATAAGTTAAGCGTCCCGTTAAATTCGCAGCGATTGAGTGACAAAACATCTGAAAGTGTTCGCCTTTTTGCGTTAATTAGAACAATTATCTCGCAATGCGTAACATATTATTTTCTGCGTATAAATAATGTCGCTCTCTTTGACAAAACTAATGAACGCGTTTGCAAGACACGCGAATTCACAAAATCACGCGAATCCAAAATGTGTGGCATTTAGATGAGCTTTGCAGATAGGTAATTACGATACTTATTAGTCCCTAGCCATGTTGATGGACGTTCTAATTAGGTACTTGCTTTATGCAAAATTCCTGGTACCACTAATAATTTATTTGTGTAGTTAATGTTTTGATTCGGTTTTTTGTTTAATATTTAAACAGCTATAATATTATAGGAGATGGTGAAAAATATGAAATAATAAAAATATCACGTAGAATTTTAAAATTCATTGTTAGTTAAAGGCTATATAAAAAAACCGGCCAAGTGCGAGTCGGACTGGCGCACGAAGGCAAAAAAACAACGTTTGTTGTATGGGAGCCTTTTTATATTTATTTTATTCGTCTTAGTTTTTTAGTATAGTTTTTTGATGTCAAAGCGGCAACAGAAATACATTATCTGTGGAAATATCAACTATCTAACTATCACGGTTCATGAGATACAGTCTGGTGACAGAGGGACAGACGCACGGACAGTGTTTAGATCAGGGGTTCCCAAACATATTTTGTCTACTGCCCACTTTGAGAATGAATTATTTTTAGCGCCCCCATTATTTTTCACCTAGTTATAACCACTATCTAGATGAAATAACAAATTGCCCCCTAAGCCTCTACAGAACACCCTAATTTTTCTGGGTCTCGTACTTCCCCCTTTAGGCCTGCAGCACCCACAAAGGTTGGTTTAGATATACCGCATCTCATTAATTTGTGACCTTCCCCACAGGTATTCTGGTATAATCCCCCCATAACAACGTGGTACTGTCGCTTATTTGAAGTTCTGAGATGAGCTGCATTATTACAAACAAATGCGTGCCCTGACATTCTCAATCAGTGTGATTGTACCCAAAGACCATTTCAGACACCAATTGATGATCTTTAAGTGATCTGACCAAGACTTTGACCTCAAAATTTGTTTCGTCCCTTCTTGAAGTGGTCTTATTGACAACACTGACTATATCCAGTTTTTTAAGTATTTTTGACGTGTAAAAAGTTTGTAAAAACCTACTTTACACCAGAGATGTTAGGGAACTCCGTAACCGTAGCCGAAACATTCGGATATCCGATATAAAAATTATCCGTAACCGTAACCGAATGCTAAATAAAAGTTTCGGATAGGGGCGGAGCCTAATTGAGACTACCCAAAAGGTTTTAAGAATATCAGAGGTAGACTCGATACAACCTCTCGTAACTAGAATATGAAGCAATAGACAAGTTCCGCGGTTTATTTGCTATTTATATAACCTTTTTATTTAAAAATCTAATATCCGTAACCGAAATTATCCGAAACTAACGGATAATCCGAAATAATTTCAAATCCGTATCCGTATCCGGTATAATAATCAGTCCTATATCTGTATCCAATCCGTATCCGAAATTTCATAATTATCCATAACAACACTACGTACTTACATCAATTTTTTTTTAACAGCTTCGTACCATCATCTCTAATTCATCAAAGTGCATCTTCACGTGATTGACGTAATTGCGTGAATCCGATATCCTAACGATATAATTTATTTAACGCACTCGTTGAATTAATTATATCGTTAGGATATCGGATCACACAAATAGATTTGTTAGGAACACTGCATATGCCTGTAGTGGAATTATTTGAAAAATGTAAATTGTGTGTGTGTGAAAAAGATCATTTTTAAAAACGATGCGATAGTCAACCTACCAACCACCAAGCTATAAACCAACCATTCCCAACAGTCTTGATAGACTGAACGGTTATGGTATTTACATACCTACCTGTATAGTTATTTACAATACCCTTTATGCAATATATTATTTTTTTAAATATGATTGATTTTTCTCGCAAACATTTCTTAGAGTTGTAGACTTTTAGCGTTCTCCAAATTCCCTAAACAGGCACTTCCAATTTCATTGAAAAATCAAGGCGCCAGCGTGGCTTGGAAAAAATAGATGTGCATAAATACAACCGATAAAGTTTCACAAACTGCGCAGTGCGCACAAACAACAAAAAATCTAGTCACAATAATTTCTAAACCAGTATCCCGTTTGCCCAACGCCTGGCTACACTACAAACCGACGTCTTTCCGCTGCGCATGAGTTGCTTTCACAACCGCCTTTCTCAGTTTCTAGTATGTTTCCACGCTCCAGAGAAATGTTATCGGCGTTAAATGTTATGTGAATTGTAACAGTGTGCTAATGTTATGCACTGTGTTATACTTGGAGGCGTATGTGGCACAAAATGTTAATTGACAAACAAATATCGGTGTGTACATTTAAACGAAAAAACCTAAACTAGACGTATTTTATTGATTGATCGGTTTTATGAAAATGTATGGCGGTTTTGTTTGTATTAACATCTCTTGAGCAAAAACAAAAAAAACATTAATCTTGTCGTTAATTCGTATCTAAGTAACTGATTAAGTTTGCCATTTTTTGTTTTTATACAACCCCTTAGACGGGGATGGGGTCACAAAGTTTGTATGGTAGTATTTTAACGCACGGTTCGATTAACTCGAAACTCAATAGTGCGTTACACCTAAAATCAAAGATAAAGAATACCATGTAGGTATCACATCATAACTATCATGCCCATGGTATTCTCAAGAAAAACTGTATCGATATACTTAGGTGAATAACTGAGCAAAACAACATTATGTTTTACATTAACAAACAACCATAACTCTAACAATTTGACAGCTAAAATCATAATTAGGAACCGAAGTCTAAGCCATTAGTCTTTCACTTCGGCTCAGCAATGTCTAGGTGACCTAGATTACTCGACTAACGACGCAATTAGTCTTGGGATAGCCGGTTCATCCCCGATTAGCGCAAAAAACACGCTCTAATATCTATGCAAAGATGTGGCCCACTGGGCAAAGATTCTGCCCACTGGGCCAAGTCCAATGTAATTGCGATCACAATAACTTAAAATTGGAAGATTTTCTTCTGAAAAGTAATTTACAAGGTTATGGATAAATAATAATTCGGTTCAGTTGTTTTAGAAGTTGACTAGTAAAACCAAGGTTGACCTGTTCAATCAATCAGTATTGTATAAAGTGGCATTCAGAAAAAAAATGTTTGAACGTCAACTAAGGTAACAATTTATTGATATAATATAAATAATGAACAAATCTTAAATACAATATATACAATCTAAAACTAAAATATGCCCACAAGGCTGGCAGCGTTGCCACGTTGGGTGGCAATGCTGATTCTTTGGCCAAAAACCGGCTAAGTGCGAGTCGGACTCGCGCACCGAGGATTCCGTACAAACCGTAGGTATATAATTAAAAGTTCACCTGTCACGACAATCGAGTCATAGTTATGGTATTTTTATATTTTGAAAAAAAAAGTTCTTTTTTGTTTATTGTATGATGTAACTAAAAATTTACGGTTTTCGCAATTTTTCCTTTATCTGTACTATAAGACGTCACTTCGTACCAAATTTAAAGATTCTAAGTTCACGGGAAGTACCCTGTAGGTTTTGATTCCCGTGAGAGTTTCAAAAAATTGCGGAAATTTGCGGCATAAACGGCTGTATCTTTTGATTGCTTTGGCTTAGAAGTTTGATTTTATCAGAGCTCTAAGGGACAGTAGACCTGAGTATTAGATATAATTATCAGTTTGATACCTCCACGCGTTCCTGAGAAAAACGGTCTCGACAGACGGACGGACGGACAACAAAGTGATCCTATAAGGGTTCCGTTTTTTCCTTTTGAGGTACGGAACCCTAAAAGTTGATACCTGTTCAATTATCTTTGGGTAAAGTTAAAAACTACTGAAATATATGGGAAATAAGTTAATGTACCGATAAGCTCATCCTTCGAAAAGTGTCAATATCTCAAACACTTTCAAGTTTAATATTCGCGACAACGTGTCAAGGAAGTCAATTCAATTTCAAATATTGCGTTTCCTTGAAATTCTGCTCCGATATTACGCTCCGACATTCGATATTACGATCTATTGGTATTTAAGGCGACGACGACCCCATGCAGCATCTTCACATCTTTTTACTGTCAGTCGACACAGGCTTTGAGCAAACCCAACCTAAGTAGGTACAAACTGCACGACTGCAAAGTAAAATGGCACGGGATAATACATTTTATTTTGATTGCAACTTATATTCTCGCTACGATCAACATCGGTTGGAATTCAAAACTCAAACTGAAAGCATTTATTTCAAACTAGCATCCGCCTGCGGCTTCACCCGCATAATATTATGTCGACAACTTATACACATAAACCTTCCTCTTGAACCACTCTATCGTTAAAAAAAACCGCATCAAAATCCGTTGCGTAGTTTTAAAGATTTAAGCATACATAGGGATATAGGGACAGAGAAAGCGACTTGGTTTTATACTATGTACCTAGTGATAAACATATTAAATTGTCAAGAGTCAGTTAGAAAGATGAAACTAGTTGCCCATTCCAAAGCAGTAGGTACCTACGGAGAATAACGGGCATGAAACTCCATGGACACTCTTTTAAATCAGAACATGGTTACAAAATTTCTTGTTTTAATTATACATGTGAGAACGATGCAGAACGTAAAAAGCGTCCGTAATATATATTAAAGTAATCAAAAACAATTCAAATATACAATTGAATTTTAAAAGATCCGTAGCCGCGAGAGTTAGACCTGTCCCAACTGACGGCGCCGGTTCACGAACATGACGCATGGATTAGCACCATTCAGCTTAACCATTTTGAAGGGAGCTAACACACGCGCCACCATCAGCGAGACGTTACAGTGAGCATGACATGCTCTCAGTAGATCTATTATATTCTCATGTAATTTCGACGTTTAAAGGTATCTTGAAATAAATGTTTTGACTTTGACTTTGTGTAAAAATGTAACACAAATATAGTTTTGTGTAGCACTGGAACACAAATTATTTTACCTGGGAAATAATATTATCGCAACGTATGTTTAGCCTTCGACAGATTATTACAAAGCTATTGAGACTCGCACTCGCATGATTGAGGCTGCATAACTCAGTAGGCAGATTAATGAGATAATATCAATAATGCTTCAGAGGTTCAAATTAATTAGCTTGTTATCAAACGCGGTCACGCGTTAGATAATTGTCTAAGTGTCAAGCTAAAATAGCTGTTTGAGTAATCATGTAATTTTTAGTACTTAATAAACAGATGAGATTTATTTTATACATTTTTCCTATTTGTGTTAGAAGGAGAAAAATAGACATGTGCATTGCAGATACACATAAATACTCCACTGTGTTATCGGATAACACAATGAAGTTTCTATGTGTATCCGACATCAATATAAGTTAAACATAATATACTAAGTTGAATATTACTCATTCATTTTGTATAGTATTTCTATATTTTCTTTCTATCACATTTTGTAACAAAAATGTTAACACTGTATAATTTTATTTTAATAAATCTCAATCAATCTGCCTGCCTTTTCCCAACTATGTTGGGGTCGGCTTCCAGTCTAACCGGATGCAGCTGAATTCAGTATTTTTACAAATCTATTCAGAAAAAAAAAACTATTTGTCAAGACTATCGTTTCTGTACACGTTGCATATTTTCTTAAGAATACGACCCCGTTAGGAACCCATCAATCATCAGCGAAAGAAAAGACGCTTGGTAATGATTACGACCAGTTTCTTCGAAGAACGCAAACTTTAGGACCAGGGCTGGCAAATATTTTTATAAGAAATAAAAGTTAATAATTGATTGTGTTTCAAATTACTAAGCAAATAATTAGAAACGATGGCCGGGGAAGCCTGTAGGTGTTTAAGCAAAGTTCGGAGAAAAACAAAAGACTTGAAATAAAAATTCTTAGAAAAGCGACGATAAAGTGAAACATTTTATTTTCCGAACACGCTAACTTTGGTTTGTTTTTGTGTTTTCCAAATTGCCACCGACTGCCGAAAATAAAATTATTTTCTATTTCGTTGGCGGAGTTTTAAGTCAGTTTTTTTAACAACATATCATAACATCACGCCTTTTTGTACCCGAAGAGATAAGCAGAGGTGTACCCATGTCCCATAGCAGGTACACCGACCTTTCGCCATGTAATATGGGGCGAGCCTATTACCATCAACTGGGCACTAGTCTAGACTCCGGACTGCTACAGAGAAATTTACTTAGTAAAAATATCCAAATTACATTTTGCCCGACCTGGGCATCGAATCCAGGACCTCGTGCTCAGCAGAAGCGCTTTCAACCACTAGACCAACGAGGCAGTCCAGCCGTGCAGAATTATTTTGTAATAGTTCTTACTTTTAAATTTTCATCGTTAGTGCTACCTATCACAACTGCCGGTACCACGACATATTATTTGTGAAGATAATGACATCATGAATGTATTAAAAAAGTCAATCTCAATCTGCCCAGCCTTTTCCCAAGTATGTTGGGGTCGGCTTCTAGTCTAACCGGATGCAGCTGAATACCAGTATCTTACATGGAGTGACTGGCTATCTGACCTCCGCAACCCAGTCAGTAACTGGGTAATATTATACCCCTTGGTAAGACTGGCTCTCGGACTTTCAGGATTCTGACTACCCGTATCGACTGTCAAAGATCCACGAATGATAGCCGGGACTTAACGTGCTTTCCGATTTGGACTAAATGAAAAGATAATATGAAAATCGCAATAATCACGTATATCGGCCCACTTATCAAAGACAAATAGGTACGAACAGGTGGATAGGTTACATAAATAACTGGACTAGTTTAGAAGTAGCTTGAAAAATGAAGGATCTTATTTATAGATATTAAGGGGAACGTTTCATCCTACGGTGGAACTAGGCTGATCTAGTTTGATAGGTTTATAAAATATTATGTATGTAAGTAAAGATGACGTCGAGTTTTTCAAATAAATTAAAGTTAACCGTCAAAATCAACAATGGGTATACCAATGATTACGTACCTACAACATTTTGTAGCAATATTTACACTGAATATATTTTTAACCTTTTTGCAACTGGCCAGTTTTCGCTCACTTAAAATAACATACATATTTGCTTTTAGGTTTCAAATTTAAATGAATTTGCATACCGTCAACATTTGTTCACTTTACCATAACTGAAATAATGGTACTCGACAATAAATAGTTAAAACTGTTTTACAAAACAATAAAAACAGACGAACCAAAACAAAAATGGTCTAATTATTTTCCACAACGATACAAATTCAGCGCAGTGCCCATCGGTATGACAAAAGAATCCATTGTGCTGTGGACAAAAACTAGTCTTTTTTTTAGAACAAATCACTGAAAATCGATTTCACTGGCGTTTAACCGATTTTGCGGAAAGAGGTCATGCGTTCAGAAACCATTTTGTAGTGTTGCGGTAATTGGCGATAATTTTACTGTTCACTCTTGGAATAAACAGTGTTTAGTACAGATCATGTTATTTGAGGTTTTAAGTGGCTTCACGCTTGTTCTTTGTTGAGGGTGAACAGAACAGTTCTGTTGTTGTCTGTGTAAAGTTAAATGCGTTTTCAAGCATTGGGTTCCGTGTTACTGGACCTAGCAGTCGATCTAATTATCAGTAATTATATTCAAGTATGACATTATAGCCATAGTAAAGTATTATAGTGAAAAGAAAACTATTTTATTATCAAAGAAACGTTACGTTTAGGTTCGCACGGAGCAAACTAATACATTTTTATTAGTATAGATTAGGAAGCCGTGAAATGGCGACAGTCACGTTTTTATGTCTACGTTCGTTTAATTTCTACTCAGGGATATTAATGTTTCAGCTACTTTGTTAGTTGTGTCGTACAACTCGAGTCAAAAGCGAGGGTAGTGCAATTGAAAATCCCAATGAAATTCCTTGCCATGGAATAGTACCTCGTTTGTCACAAAAACGTTACGAATCATCGAATCATCACGCAGCGCACACACTCGAGCCGAAAACAAATATTGGAATTACGGTTATTTTTTCGGCTGAAACTGAAAACTACATTCGGTTTGATTTGTATAAAGATCGAAAATCAACATCGGAAAAATAAATATGAATAAAGGAAGTAAAATAAAGACAGGGTTAATGCTATACAGTCATTTAAATTAAACTTGAATCAACGATAATAACTTTATGGTTTTCCTAAAGGCATATTAAACGATCTCAAAGTATATTTATGCTATGAAACGGTAAAGTTTCTCTGTTATAGACAAGTAAATCGAAAATGGACTAAATTGAATAATGTTCCACAACAAAAGACATGAAATCCACAACGAAGTTACGTCGGACTGTAACATGCATCAACCAATTTGTAGTCCAGCGAACTAGAGTCGGTGTAAAACTGCATTTGAATTCAAGCCATTTAAATAGCCAATTAGCCCAATAAGCCAGTCTGGCTAATTATGGCTGTCCCGGATGGAACTAAATCTCATCAGTACCTACCTACCCATCGGATTGGTCTGAGTTAAACTAAGTTAAAGCTCCGTAATGGTCAGTTCGGACCGGCCAAGTTACTGTGAAGCTTCTATGTGTCACTCATCATTTGCATAGCCCTTTCCCAATTATGTTGGGATCGGCTTCCAGTTTGACGATGCCGAATACCAGTATTTTACATGGAGTAAATGCCTATCTGACCTCCACAACCCGGTAACTGAGTAATACGATACCACTTGGTAAAACTGGTTGTTAGACTGACGGGCCTCTGACGACCCGTAACGACTGTCAAAGATCGACGAATGACGGCCAGGGAGTTTTGGTATGTAAAGATGGTCACCCATTCGTGGACCAACCCCGGCAAGCATAGCTTAACCTGATGGATCGACCCTTGCGAGTGCTACGAGCTCCTCAAACCACTAAATGTCACTCTGAATTGAAAGTTCTGGGCTGTAATTGGTATTACGGAAACTCGTGGTTCTCACTCGAAGTAAAGTGAGAAACTAGTGGTTCTCACTCGAAGTAAAGTGAGAAATTAGTGGTTCTCACTCGAAGTAAAGTGAGAAACTAGTGGTTCTCACTCGAAGTAAAGTGAGAAACTAGTGAAATAATTTTACGATAGTTCCGTAGTACTTGTTGTTTGTGTGGTGACGTCACTAGCTAACTTCAATTCCATTGAAGATAGTATCTGGTTGATGAGTCACCTACACACACGTAATACATAGCGGGTATAAATAGCCCGTGCCATAGATTATAAACCACTTCGTTTGTTTACTTAATAATTAATAGCTTGGTGTGATCAATTTACACTGAAAAAGATTGACTTACGATAGTTAAATGGGTTCTTTAGACTTGCTCTCAAAAGATTGTAGTTATTTGTCAAAAAGTAACTGTCACTTTAATTGTGAATGGGCAGTTCTGACTGTGGTAAATAATTTATCTCTTACCGCTGGCTCAAGGTTTTTTACAATAAATTTTAAATAATATTGGAAAAAGAATTAAGGTCTTCGTGGCTTAGTTGTAACAGCCGTACGGGTCGACCCTTTAGGTAAAGCTACACTTGCCGGGGTTATTCCGTGGATGTGTGACCGTCTTGACATACCGAGACTCCTCCGTGTCTCGGAAAGCCGGTTAAGCAGTAGGTCCTCGCTATAATTCGTCGATCCTTGGCAGTCGTTACGGGTCATTAGAAGCCCGAAAGTCTGACAGTCAGTCTTACCAAGAGGTATCGTATTACCCAGTTACTGGGATGTGGTGGTCACATAGGTAGTCGCTCCATGTAAAATACTGGTATGCAGCTGCATCCGGTTAGACTGGAACCATTTAGCTTTTAGAACAGAACCTTCATATGAATAAATTGTTGTCGTAACACAACGCTCGTACCTAATTAATTTGTTATCAAAAAATATACCATTTTTTTTGTAAAAGTGTTTATTTCTCACCACAAGCTAAAAACTACAAATAATATTTACACAGAATCAGTAGCCAACGATTTTTGGTTGTGGGTCGCTGGTGCCTGATATTAAGATAAAATTAACTTAATTAGTTTAAAACCCTTCGAAGTGGATACTTAACATTCCCAGTGTATAAAATGAACAAACAAACTAAAATGCACTCAATCATAAGGCCGCGTTGTTATCGCGTATTTCTGCCGGTGACTCATGCAATATGGCGGCGTGAACCCGGTAGGGCTGGTGAACATCATTCCTTAACACAATTTGAAGAAGAAATTAAAATTGATTTCATTTTAGCTAATAAAGCACATTCACGATATTTTTTATTTACGTAAAGTAGAAGTTTCATAAAATAAAACACTCGGCAATACTGCTATCTGTTTTTCATTAGTAAAATAATTTTCCGATTCGATTCAGTAGTTCGATTCAGTTCATACATTTTGTCTCTTTATAATATTAACAAGCTGTAATTATCTATAGAAATGTGATTATGAGTTTCGTTACTATGACATACTAGTCTTCACGAAAAAAGCAGTCGTGAATATAAACATAACTTTCTATTCCAAAATTATTATAAGTTCATTCAGTAGGTAAATAATCGAATAAAAAATATGCCGAGCCTTTTCCCAACTATGTTGGGGTCGGCTTCCAGTCTAACCAAATGCAACTGAATACCAGTGTTTTACATGGAGCGATTGCTATCTGACCTCCACAACCCAGTAACAGGGTAATACGATACCCCTTGGTAAGACTCGCTGTCAGATTTTCGGGCTTTTGATGACCCGTAACGACTGTCAAAGGTGCACAAACAACAGCCGAGCCCAACGGCTTAACGTGCTTTCCGAAGTACGTCGAGGTTTGTAAAGATGGTACCCATCCACGGCCGACCCCGGCCAGCGAAACTTAACCTGATGGATCGACCTGTGCGGCCGTTATTACTTAGCCACGAGCTCCTTAATAATCAAAATAGGTACACATTAAAAATGTATTCAACTAACAAAATAATAATTAAATTCTGTATACCCAACAATTATTGCTATACCCTATTCAAGTGCCTGTGGACATTAATTTCAGTACGATAAGTTGCTGATTTACATATCTCTGAATGGAAAACAGGCATTTTATGTATTCAACATTCTTTAGAATAATTTAATTTACAAGATAATTTTAGAAATATTCGTTGGTCTGTTTTGTATTATCATTAGCTACTAAGTGTGTTTTTCTCCTTTATTATTTTTTGTGTCCCTCGTTCCTCTACTCTCCATGTTACTGAGATACTTTTAATTTATAATATACATTTTAAGCGTCAATCTTACTCAACTATTCTCTTTTGAGTAGACATATTATAAAATATATTATGTTACTAAAGAGGCAAAACTGAAACATAAAAATATTTTTTTAACGACGTTGTGACAGCCCTTACTAATCGTAGGTCACACTCGCCACTCAGAGAGACAGGACGAAAGTATTTGCGCCATTCACACGCATGGCTAAAAGGGCATACACTCTGGGTTAAAATAACGCCAGTATACATAATACCTAGTTTTGGTTAGGTTAGGTTAACTGGTCTGTAACCTTACTTAGCCTCTGTATTGGGCCAGAATAAAAAAAGTTAAAGCCGTGAAAAAAATGAACCAAGAACTCCAGTTGACAGCGATAAGGACGAATTTTTTGACGCTCTTTTATTATTATACATATTATTATGGATATTTAGCATTTAAATGTAAATATGACTTGATTAACATTATGTAAATAAATAAGCTTTATTATAGACCAAAAGAAAATGCCAAGTACATTTGGATTAAAGTAGGTACCTACGTTACGTACCGAACTGTTTTGTTAATTTCGCCATCCGTATGAAATTGTTATTATACTTATATTTAAATTTACTTTTATGTTTTGGAAGAAAGGAAATAAGTAGCCAATGTAGATACCTATCACTGTTACAAATACAAATATACAGCAGCAATCGTTTAGTCTGATACAGGACTAAAATTTGAAACAAATTCGAACCTTTATACTAAACTGATTAAAATATTATTTTAATCAGTTTAGTATAAAGGTTCGAATTAGTTACATCAGCACGATCTTATTCCTAAACAACTTACTGAGACAGACCCTTTAATCATCCAAACCTTCCTCTAGCCAACATTTCATCAATTTACAACAAAAATCTGTCATTAACATTTCAAAACAGTAAAATGTTTACCATCTGTCGGGACCACTTAAGGCGAGTCTGTCGCCTCCCTTAGCTCGTCGCCACACATGTGAGAGCACAAGGTCGACGCTACATTTCACAACAACACGCGTCTGCGACTACATCAGTCGCAGCGATTAATCGGTTTTTGTTGATGCCCTAATTTATGTGCATAATACTGGCTTTCTAACGGGAACATCTTTTTGACGTGAACTTGACATTATACCAGCAAGGTGCCCCCGTGGGAACAAGCCGGGTCCCCATGGGAACGTTATCGGAATAAAAAACAAACTTCCATACAAACTTTATTGTAAGGTAGGTAAGGATTTTCGAAAATCCTTTCTGAGTGCCAATTTTACTAATGAAACTGAATGCGATCAGCGCATTTAGACTACGTTCGTGTCGTTATTCCATAGAAAATAAAGACCTCGGACGCTCAAAGAACTCTTGTGCAAAATTGCATGCTTGTGATGTCAGCCGCTTATACCTACTCTGCTTACAGTTGATAGCATAACTCGAAAAGTTTTAAACTCTAGACTAATTACAAAAGTAACCTACATATTGCAAAACTTGTATACATGACGCTCTGGTGTTTTTTATCATCAAAAACCGGCCAGATACGAGTCGGACTCTCTCACAAAGGGGTCCGTGCCACCGTGTAATATTGCAAATATATTTAAAATAAAAAACACTCCTCTTTTTTCCCTATACGTGTTTTTGTTAATCTGAAGTAGTAATAAAATAAAGTTAAACATTTAAAGGATCCTTATTTCATTAATTTATTGATATAGAAGCAATAGCAACGCACATTCTGTGAAAAACTCATCTGTCTACCTACAGTTTATGCAATACAACCCGTTGACAGTTGGCAGCGGAGAATTAGTAATAGTGTTTCCGTTTGGCACCCTTCCGATACAAAACCCTATAAGCAAAAATGTAATTTTATGCTGAAAACATCTAGGTACCTGCTATTGTATTAAATACCGCTTGATGTAGAACTAGTCCATTTACCCACGACTCTCAATGTAGGCCGATAATAATATCAAGGAAATGATTGGTCACGTCTCAGGCAACGTTTTGCCCCACTTTTGACGCCTAGAATACGTACCTGCATCGATTTTATACTTAGCAAAACAGTAGGACGATGTATTTGTATACAATACTAGAAGAAATTTTAATGTGGCTTAGCTTACCTGCGTACTAAAAATAATTGTTTAGATTTCGTGGAAGCTTGGTTAAATAAAGGAGCGGTGTTGGTATCATTGACACCTACTTACCTAAGTGGGTAAGTAGGTGTCAATGGAAACGTGTTGGTGTGTAGGTGGTTACCGGATGTCCTATATACGAAAAGAAAATCACGTATATAGGACATTCTATCCTATTTACGTAATTTTCTTTTTTCTACCCATAATAAGCTTTTTGGAGACATCCTTCCGTTGACCTTATCCCAATATAGGTATATCTTCCCCTTCCATACTTCCCCATTAGTCGCTATTATTATGAGTCACCCCCTTTATACCCATATAAATTTCCTCAAAGTCCATCCATTGTTTGTTTTAGCCTTCCTGGAGAAAAAAAATGTTCTATAAAAACGAGAAATTAAAATAACTAATTTCAAAATATTTTGTTACTCTATGTCCAAAATTTTAATCGAAAATTGTTATTTTTATCTACGCAAGGGTATTATAACCCGTTTGAATGGAAGGATTTGACTGTATCATTTATTAGCGTTTTTTAGCTTTTCAGTATTCAAAAACATTTGGTCACATCAATCACGGTTTCGCACGTGCACAATCGGATTAAAATTGCCGCTGAAAAAACGAGTTTCGTCGAAATGTAGATACTATTTAAATGTAAACCTACTGAAAGAGTTGAACTTGGAATGAAAATATAATTATGTGAACTTTTCATGGTCACAACATATTGATTAGGTACGTTTGTAGTAAATTAAGAATATTATTAAGGTAAATGTACCATAGTTTTTAAAAACATTACTATTTTATTATGATGTATATACATGTCATTAGTAGATTCAATTATGAGTTATGCCCTTGACAGCTATGGATTAAACATTTAAAACTAGCTGGAATAAATAAGAAGCTCTCCGAATTGTTTCCTAAAACTACTTGTTACTCAAAAAACTAAAAACAGTTTTATATGAAGCTATTTAAAATATCGGTTGAATATTCAACCGATCAGTCCTAAACATAAATATCTTCTAGCAGTAAGCCACCATGGAACCCAGGAGCATAAGTTACCTTATGTAGTCAACAACTATATAGTACACGATCTATGGCTGCCGGCAAGTTCAATGTACCCAGAGTCACCAGTAATTTTGGTGACAGAACTCTAAAAAAACGTATACCATATCTACTGAATAGTTTTTTGGCAGACATAAGTAGTGAAATCAATCAAAATAGATTTAAAAATTGGTGGTTAGTCTGTAAGTTATGTTGCTTTAGTGGGGCTTAGTTTATAAGTTATGTTGAAAACTAATAAATAAAAATATATATATATTTAAAGTTTCACCTATGTCTTATTACAAACATATTATCTCGCCTCAACAACAAATTTCCAGGCAATATCGAGTACTATTCGAACCATAAATGGACGGAGTCAGTAGCTTAGTATTAACCAGTAGTATAGTGGTCATCAATGACTATTTATTGTAGAACCAGCTTTTGCCCAGGACTGCTGTCCGTGTATTAGTCAACAAGAGGTACAATAAAACATATCCTATGGCACTCTGAACTAGTGTAGCTTACTATCAGTAGTTTTTTTTTTGACAACAAATCGGTATTTCCACAGATTTCGTCTTACAAATACTTTACCTCACTATATTATAACATAGTTTCGACATAGAATGTCCTCCCTAATCTCATGCGGTGCACTGCTTGACACCGGGGTATCAGGTAACCACTTATACTCAGATGCCGAGATGCTGTTAACTATCATGTGTCGCAAAGTGATGCTTCTTTTGTCTCTTTATTATTATGCCCGTAAGGGGCGGTTGTCATGACACCTAGTAGATACATAAACGACGCCAGCGGGGGTCGAATTACTTTCTAATTGGACCTCAAAGTGAAACTAGTGGATACAGGGTCCTGAAATGGATACAGCTTGTTTACTTGGTTTTTATCTCTTCGGATGTTTTTAAAAATGTTGCTTAAACGATAAGTATTAAATAACATCTGCTTAACCATACATTTTTAGTCTTTTAACCGTCTGGTCACTTCGATCAACAAATAAAAATAAATTCTTAGTTGTCTTGTAAGAAGAAGAAGTAAGACATGCTACACCAACTTCAAATAAATTAGGATATGAACAAGAGAATCATGATATTGTCAGTTGTCCAGAACTATTCAGTGCATTGATTAGTTACAGTACCTCTGGCGAGAGTAGCTCGCTGTTCGTCAATCATTTTGCATGCTCTCAGAATTTGAGAGAATGCAAAATTCGTTCATAAATCTTTGAAACCTTCACAACGATTCTGGTCACGGCTACATTCGCGAGACGCGTGCCCTGGCAAGCTGTGAAGAGCTTATAGGAAACGTGAGAATTATGACAAGTGGAATGAAACGTTAAAAACGATCCTGCAAGCGAGCTGCAGGTGTTGACGAACTGTGTCTATATCTAGCTCCCAGCAAACAGTATTGATGTAGATTTTTACTGTGCTGTTCTTTCTAAGTTCATCTTGGACATCATTGATAATAGTGAAGGAACACATCGTCAGGAAACCTAGATTAATAATATCATTATAAGTCTGAGATAGACAATCCTGGGATCGTATCAGCCTGTTATAGTCCCACTGCTGGGCATAGGCATAGGAAGAGGCTTTTGCCTTTGCGTAAAAAGCTGATGCTATTATAACAACTGTCAAATCCTACCGGGTCCTGCATTATAGTTTGTCATAATTCTTATGATTTTGTGATTTTGACAATGCAATCTTAATTTTCATGTTTTAAATTATCGAAAGAAATCTCACTATTCCATGTTTACCATGTTGCGTCGCTTACTATTGATACACTATTTGATGTTTATGTATAGTAATTAAAGTCAGTATTCTTTTCAATCCAAGAGTGCATTTTATTTAGCTAAATTACTAGTCCAGCTTCAGGACTGGGGGAAGCGTCAAACGTCAAGTGTCTAGGGGCCCTGGGTGTCTAAGTCCGGGCCTGCGCATACTACTGCTCAACTTAATTTTATTCAACGTCAGTACTTATACTTTCATGAGTCAGTGCTTAGTAATCTCTTCTTCAGGGATTTGTTTACAAAGAAAATGCATCTCTCCAAACTTTGTGTTTTTTAGTTTCTTTTCTAGTCCAAGTTTTTAATTAATCATACTTTGTGGTACAGCCTCCGCGCTCGTTCCTCCAAGACTTTGTTCTTGAAGTTGTTGGTATTGGAAACTGTACAAGTAGTTGGCAAGTTGTAATATTGGAAAACAGTTAAGTTTGCCCATTAGTGTTTGCCCCAGGATCTATTTTAAACGGGCGCATTAACTATTCAAGAGTTTTGCTGATACTTATTTCTCTCTGCAAACTTGATTTTTAAAGTTCTTATGAGCAGTGGCTTTTGATAAGAGCAGTCATTTATCAGTAAGTTACACGAAGAGTTTAAATATAACTTAAAACAATTATATTTTCTTTTTTTTGAGGGTGGGTAATCATCAAATGACTCCTCCCGCTCTGGGTGGAGCAGAAGGGAGTGTCAGACTCTTACTGACTAAAACCCATCCATGTTCCTTAACCCTTTATGTTCCGGGGCAGCGGTAACCCTATCGGGCAATCCCGCTGACCCGGCAGAAAACTATGACCTGCCTAGCCTTTTCCCAAGTCTGTTGGGGTCGGTTCCAGTCTAATCGGTATATTATTTCGAACGATTCCTATTTGACCTCTACACCCCAATTACTGCATCTTACTAAATACACACCATTATACTTAGAAGTGTTTTCTGCATGGCACCAATTGATCGCGATCAGTTTCATTGCTGAAGTTGGTCCTTTGTTTATCTTATTCCTTTAAGAAAATAGTGATTTCAGATAAAATGCCATTAAATTGTTTATATTTAGTACTGAGGTATCGTATTACCTAGTAACGGGATTATGGAGGTCAGATAGGAGACCGTTTAGTTCTGTTCAGTTTCATTAAAAAAATAACCTAACATATAAACATTGTCTGTTTTCCAATATGGCCATTGCTGAGAGACGTGCAAATTGGGACCGTGAAATCTTCCTAGGTGCTCTAATTTACGGCAAAATTCCAGCTCTGTAACGCCAGGCCCAAGTTTCTATGGAGTTTGGGTTTCTCCTTTGCAGTTAGTCTAAACAGAAACAAGTTGAATTTTTCTTTTACATATTCGCATCTCGAATACGAGCGCATGGAAAATTATTTTCCTTGATAATAAACAAAGCAGCTGCTGCTTGCAGCTAGTCCAAGAGCCGGCGAGAAATAGGTTAGTGACGATCTCACTAACGATAAGTAAACTGCCTCTGTGGACGGTTAAATTGTAACCAATGAGTTTGTTGGCTTTGAGTTTTATGGTTTGTTTTGAAACGGTTAAATTATGGTTTTGCACTACTTAATATAATTAATCGCTCATTCATTAGAATTAGAACACATGAATGGCGATATCTTTAATTTCGCCAATTCAAAAACATTGTTGGATCATAACGTCTTTAAAATCTTTTGGATTCTGATTGAAGTATGTTAAGAAGAAGTATAGATAAGATGATATAAGTTATGATAAGATGGTCAGCCCCGTCACCAGTTAAACTGACCGCTTTACCTCGCTAATACGGCATGACATGTTCATGGACGTCTTGTTTCTAGAGAATAGGGATAACGACAGAGTAAAAAAAGGAAATTATATTATGTCCGTCAGTCAAACAATAATAAAATATTAGACATACTTTTTGATTTTTCATATTAATAAAAAATTACTTAGATAAAACGCATTAAAGTTATGGAGTGGGGGCTCTCTATGTCACAATTAGGTTTAAAATCTACCTAACCGTGATGTGATGCCACATTTTAACACAATGTGTCAACGTAATCTTTGGATTACGTAAAAAAAGAAAAATGCGTGTCCAATATTTTATAACAGTTTAGCTGACGGACTAAAAAAAACTTTAGTCGACATCCCTGTGCTTTACCTACGAAAACTATAGCTAAGTTACGTTATATATTCATTTTCAGTTTTAAGTTCTTTTTCTATAGGTTTCATCTCAGCGTTGATTGCCATACATGATACAATCAATACAATATTCTCAATAATTTTTCTTTCTTTCTACTAATTGTGTACTTATTCGGTGACTTCACATAATGTATTCCGATCGTTATTAACCTTGTCAGGTACAGCAAGTGCTTTCTAGAGAAAAGTAGTACAAATAATAGTTATAAAAATCTTAGATATGGCTTCAATTACCTTCACATTAATCGCACAACGATTTTCTTTGATGCGAATTCTCAAGTTGAAAACATCTGCAGTTCTATGATACGTAGTCTATTTTAATACTATGTCTGACAAGGCCTCAAGGGTAAGCGAATCAATTTCTTGTGCTTTAGAACTGATTTCTTTCTGAGTTTTTATTGGAATCGATCAGAGAATACATTCATGTGACGCAAATGAATATTTGTGAAAAGCACATGCCATCCTTAAAATAGTAGTCTGAAAGGTGGTCGCGGGGCTTAAGGCCCAAGGTGTGATATCTCAACAAACGACGTAGACTATTTTTAATAAATTGATAAAAGATTTATTATATAAAAGTCGCTTTTCGTGTCCGTCTGTTGACCATGTGATTCTTCTAAAGTTCACAACAGATTCTTATGCTATTTTCAACTTTATTTGGATGGTTTACTCTGAAAAGTTTATATTGTATCCTATTTTTATACCTTGTGGGTCTCGTAGACACCTGCACGTGCTAAGCATAGTATTATGGGTGTCTGTCCCGTTTCTTTCATGAGGGACGTTGCGCGTTACTGGTAAAGCACGATAAGCCCTTTGAACTGTGCGTGATCTCCTTGCGATAGTATCGGATTGCAGTACTCCCAACGGATGAAGACTGAGGCTTTCTTTTCTTCCACCACAATACGATATGGCAGAGTGCACCTGTGTCAGCACACACCTTTGTACACTTCAATATGTTCACGTAGGTGGCTAATCTCCGGTGAGAATGGCCGCCATTTATTTAACGTACATATAATGTATAAATCTGGACCGTTGGCTGTGGATGGGTGACCATCTTTACATACCGAGACTCGTCATTAAGTCGTTGGTCCCGGCTGAAATTTCTGCATCTTTGACAGTCGTTACGGGTCGTCAGAAGCCCGAAAATCTTTCAGCCAGTCTTCCAAGGGGTATCGTATAACCCAGTTACTGGGTTGTGGAGGTCAGATAGGCAGTCGCTCCATGTATTCAGCTGCATCCGGTTAGACTGGAAGCTGACCCCAACATAGTTGGGAAAACGCAGCAGGAGCGGGTAACTGTTAACTATATTATAATCGGCAAACGGATTAGTGATACGAAGATAAGGTAACCAGAGGGCCGGTTCCCTCTCCTGTTGATATTCCAATACCTACCTAACATAACTCACATGATTCAAATTCTCTTTTATGCTCTTCAATTGACCTCCGAAGGTTAAGATTGTGTTCATTATAACGTAGAGGATTTCCTCTGCGACAGACGATGCGCAAAAAATTCAATTGTTTACTGATTTTCCGTCTGAAACGGTGAATTAAGTTCAAATAATGTTAACAGTTTTTGTTGGAATCACATTTTTGCAAGTCTACTATCGACGGCATAAGAGTCTGACACTCCCTTCCGCTCCACCCAGAGCGGGAGCAGTCATTGGATGATTTCCCAGCCTTAAAAAAAAAAAAAAAAAGTCTAACAATTATTCATTCGGCTCTCCATTGATGTAATTACGAGAATAAAATAAAAAGACCCTCACTTTTTGCCGAGTGTTCAACATCTCCCTAATCGACAGAATACAGTGACAATTAATTCTCTATTTGCCGTATCCAACCCTCTCGTATCCGTATACTGACACGGTTTGCTTTCGGGCATCCGAACTAAAAATACAGCGGTACTGACTGGGTTACAGTTTATTGCACGAATACGGGACGAAACGGGGCCAAACGTACGCGAACGATTCAAAGAGTATTCGTAACTCGTATTTTTAACTACGGAATAATATTTCTGATATAAATATTGTCGATCGAGTTTGTGTGTAGTTGGCATTGGGAGATTCTGTGGTTTTGATTTTTGATGTTCATTGATCCGCTGCTACACTAAAAGATGTTAGACTAAGAAATAAAGAAACCTATTTTAGATAAATATAAGTCCGTATTTGTATTGTTTTGGAAAAGAGATAGGGTAAAAACATTCACTCCAGTTCAGAGGGCCCAGATAAAGTAACGTTCTATCAGCAATAGAGATGATGAAAAGTCATTCGCTATCGAAAACAATCAATTCAGTTGAATCGCAGAAATAGGTACGAAACCATATAACCCATATATACGTATTGTCACGAACACGTATGTATGTGTGTTGAAGGCACTGACCTTAATAGCACAAAAATAGTGTCAGTGTTTGTGTTAAAAGCGATCGTCACTAGTCTAAGTCCTCAAAAATATTTTTGTCCACCATTTATCCCACTACACGTTCTGCACTTTGGAATTGGCTAATCAATCTAGCCACGTGTCTTTCTATCTACCTACACGTCTCCAGGCACGAATTACCCAATCAGATAAGCCAGACTACGATGATCCGCGGCCATTAGGCCTTCATTCCGTTTCTCTGCAATTTTTTTAAATTCCTCGCTTCCTTTCAATTCTTGGTCGTATCAATGCCAACCCGTTCCGTTTCGGTCTGTTACGTCAATCGTGCCTGAACCGTTTCGCGACTACGTTCTCAGAGGTTTTGTATATACAAATAACACATTATTATTACAGATGTATTAAATGGCCGAAGCGATCAACTATTCAGGCCCAAGCTTCAATTAAAATACATATACAGTTTTAGCCGTACCTAGAATAAAGTTTAGAAATATTCCTATAATTAATTGTTGAATATTTTGAACACCTACTTTAGGGAAATATGTTTTTTATTTAACGTAATAGCGTAGACCCGTTTAATATAATCATCACATTCTAGTCGAAGAGCAGAATGCTTGTAATCAAAACTCCTCAACCACATATACCTGAAACACTTCAGTTACTCCCGAAATAACACTCATCTCAATGATTGGCCTCTTTATTGACAGGGCCAGTCGTACTGGGCTTCATGGCCCCATATGGGTCAGCAGCCTGACACAATAAGACAAGGGTATTTTTGGCATATTCGAGGTATAAATATGGCATTTGAAAGCTTGCAATAAACCTGTCGTAGGTTCAATTTAGGCCACTTGAGTCCTATGTTTCAGAATCGGATAGATATCGTTGATAAACGTACCGGTTCAAGCCGTGATGTTATCTTAAACATCGATCGTTTTTTGACAAGTTGAGTCTAATGCTGGTCACTCACAAGGGTAGGACGATATTTGCAAATGAAATGCAAAAATTTGAAGGCATTTGCGGTTTTCCAAGCTATGTCGGGTTTTTGTTGCATTTTAACCCTAAACCTAAAATTCATCTCTTGATCACTATCTACCTAGCCTTTTCCCAACTATATTGGGGTCTGCTTCCAGTCTAACCGGATGCAGCTATCCAGTATTTTACATGGAGCGACTGCCTATCTAACCTCCTCCCTAACTCCAGCCACTCCAGCAACGTTGCCATTTGTTTAGTATATAAAAATGTATTGCTGCAAGCCGAAATAAATAAAAAATTGAACTCAATGTTTGTAGGTATTTCATTGTCTGCTTAAAAAAACATCCAGCGTAGTACAGCTTCAGTTACTGCTCGATTTTTTTAAATCGAAGGCATCGTCGACATATTTCAATTTTATTTGCAAACAATTTCCATCGTGGTGTAAATATTTGACTAACCTAAAACACAAATTGGAATATTTGACACATTGGCGTGTGCTAACTGACATTTATGGCAATTAATTTCATTCGATGGGTAGTGTCAATCAAGTTTTTCCAATTGAATAGACAGCTGGGCTGCTGGGGAGTTTGTAGCGCCACTTCTTCTTCCCAGGTAGGATGTGGCGAAGATCGTGCGTTTTGAGGGACCGTCTTGTGTAATTTTGACGTTCAGAAGTGCTGATTTCCAGCCTAGTTTCACGGGTTACGGGCCCTGAGTGCGCGTCTACTTTTTAAGGAAATTGGTTGGCGACTCAATTCGAATATTTAAAAAATGTTAGTCTTATTTCAAAGGTTTTATAAATACCTGGGTAGGTACCTATAATAAAAGCATGATATCTACCGGTTTACCGACACAGTAGCGAATATTGAAGATATGATATCATCACCCACTACAATATAATTTCAATAGGTATCTTACATACTCGTAATATCTTCAATGTAAATTTTTTCTTCAGCAGAAAGGCGAAATAGAATAAAATCTAGCTAATTTGAAAATTAAACACGTGAAGCGAGCAGCATAAAAAATATTTTTTAAAATGACGAACAATTGGAGCGATTCCGTTATACAACGTTGAATTCGATTGTCCCCCCTTTTTGGAGAGGGGGTAGGCAAACAAATTTTTCACAATCGGCGCCTCTTTAGAATTCCTATCTGCATTCCCACCCTCCCGGGATCCATTTATCCCCCACTTTTTGTAATCCCGGGATAATCCCGGAATGAAAGTGTAGACCGAGGTAAAAGGTTTTTCTTCTGGTTTTGTAGCTATTCACATCCTTCTCTATATCTATTTTTTATCGCGATTTCTGCATGTGCTTCATTCATAAGTATATTCGTATCAATAATACGAAGGCATAAAAATGAAACCTTAAAATAATTACGGTTCGGCAGAATATTGTAATGCGAACCATGAATGAAGATTTCTTCAGAATTTCCAAAAAAATTTTATTTATTAATTTTTCAATTTAATTGATAGCTATCAGATTTTAAACCAATGAGTTTTATATTCGTCTGTATGTTTTTTTTTTTTAATATTCGTTCATCGGTCGTCAAATGCAAACCAATTTAAACAATTCTTAAAACTTGGCAGTGGAAGCTTCGGCGGGGGTTGTTTGGTTAGGTTAGGTTAGCTTCGATAATATGAAAATACCTAGATATTGAACCACTTTGTGTGTATTTACAACTAGGTATAACTAAATAAAATATCAACATATACATACTTAAATTAAATGACTATCTAACTAACTATCAACAATTAAATACAAAATCTAAAAGGTCACTTAGGCGTCGAAGTACTCTTTCGTATCGCTGTCGTCCAAAAGTGGCAAAAGTCGTGGCAAAAGAGCCCAGAAGACTCCCAGATTCTTTGACCAAAGAATTAGCATTGCCACGTTGAATGGCAATGCTAAGTCTTTGGCCAAAGACTTACTTTTATATATAACTTTATGAGTTTTAATTGGGTTCGTTTTACTTCCTGTCACTGTTGTTTACACAGCAAGTACGTAGGTACTTGCTGTGTAAACAACAGTGACAACGGTATGCGAATTGGTGAGGGGACTGTGGAGTAGGTACTTTCAAAGAAACACTACAAAGTGAAACATTTCTGAAGTCGGTGGCAAAAAAAGAAAATACAAAACGAAATTCATCAGAGAGTTTTATTTAACTTTGTAGTGGTTTTTTAAAGGAGGTTGGTTTTTGTAAAAAAAAATAGTACCTTATTGTATACCACGGTACTGGTATCCGAGAGTTGTATATAATTCCACTTTGTCCAAGCAAAAACAAATATAGAGAGAGGTATTCAAATAATATTTATTTGAAGAAAAAAGGTAGTTGTTTTTGTAGGTTGTATTTTAAAAAATGGCTTTGGAATAAATATTGGCGTTGGTTTTTAAAATGATGAATTTATTTTCAAGTGAGCACACTTGTCTAACCGCAGTCTGTCTCACTGCGTGATTTTAGCGTCACTGCAGTAAAATAAATAAATAACCAACTTGTCAATAGTGTGTTTGTAGTATGTAAAAAGTGTCTCAATAGACTAATCATTAACATATCGTATTCTATAAATTATTTATGGTGATTGACTTCTCGCTTTAGTGCCATTGAAACACCATATTAAGTATATTGTAATAATTGGTAGTCTGTTCCACTATAATGTGTCAATGTCAACGTGACGGCCAAAGTTAAGGTAGTCTGTAAATATTTTAACACTAAAAACGATTGTACTGCCACACTATCGACACACTACTGAACCACCACTGAAAAGCCATTGAAGTTTTTTCAGAATACCAAAATTGCAACAGTCACAACATAATGTCTGTAGTGTGTCGATAGTGTGTCAATGTCGTGTTGCTTGACTCAAAGTTACAGAATTGAGCCCTTGTGTCTGTAAGTGCTAGACTACACAAGCGGCACGTTGTAGATGCTTGAGTTGTATCCGTTGTTGAAGCACACCGCTCTTGTGAACACTAATGCGTACTTTAAAATTTCAGTCTGTCTGTCCATTTCTGCTCGTACTAAAACTAAAAGGTTCTATAAAGTTTTCACTTACACTGTCCTAAAAATGTTATATTTCACCGAGTCCGCATTGAGACCATTAGGAGTTTTAAAAGATGACATCTGCCCACGACGCGACGGGAGATGTATTGGCAAAGTGCTAATGCTTTTCAAAACTTAAGAGTACCTACGTTTTTAAAATTGTAAAATATATGTTACTTAAAGATACCCGTGATTGTTCCCAGTTTCATGGACATTAAAACTAAACTAATTTTGAATAAGAAAATGCTGTTATTCTATAAACGAATATTAAAATATGAGTGCTAAGTCTATTAAAGTGTCATTACCTTAAACTATATTAAAAAAATAAATATAAAATTATAATATTTATTTTTTTATTATAATTTTTTTAATTCAGTAGCCAAATCAGCATATTTTTTATTTTTTCCAATATGTGCCTGTGCCCGACAGGGTCCATAATGATCACATAATATATTTTTAACTTAAGTACCCACACATAGTAGAATACAAATAAAGTATTGTGTAATGGACTTTTTTTTACTCCTGTTTCGGCGAGGGTGATGAAACCTACCAAGTTATTGAAAACCGCAATCAAGTACACTCCTTTGTTTTTCTTTTCCTTTTGTTGTTGGTTATTACGAAGTTCTGCCGAACTTTTTCGAAGAATTCCGAAAGTATTTTGTATGAATGTAATGAAACGCTTTTATCGCAAGAAAAATTTCTCTGTTTACTAACTAATTTTAAAATGCCGTGTTTTCGAAAAGGGTAGATGGAATTAGGTATGAGTGAATGAAACTGCAATCATTCATGGCCAGTATTATTTAAAAGCCAAACCAAGATAGGGTAACAATGTAGGTACGGCCCCATTGTTGTCACAATAGGCTCAGGAGGGCCTACGGGGAGAAAGCTAGTTTAAAGTAACTATTCTTGGAGAGACAAGGACAGATTTACATTTGCTAGAGATAGAGTAAGACTGAAAATTGAGGAAAATCGACCCTTTTTGTATGCAATGACTTGTTGAAGAATTAATTATACTTTTTTTTTTTGAGGGTTTCAAATCGTCAAATGACTTCTCCCGCTCTGGGTGGAGCGGAAGGGAGTGTCAGACTATTACTGACTAAAACCCAACCATGATCCTTCCTTAGCCCTTTATGTTCCGGGGTAGCGGTAACCCTTTCGGACAAGCCTGCTTACCCGGCTGCGTCCCTAACGGGCCCCTTCACTCGTATCGTGTGCTTGAAGTACTAAAAATGATCATCATTTGATTCGGCAGTCACGCACATACATATATATATGCCAATAAAAAAATACAAATATTATCGTAACCGTATGTATACACTGTAGTGACAAAGGCCAGTTAGTTAGTTAGTTTCCATGTTTCATAACAATGCCGTATGAATGAACAACGTAGCCAGCTCATCGGCTAGCACTAAGTATAAGTCTGATGGAATTGAAGTATAAATGTCTGCAATTACATCGTATTGACGTAAGGACAGATCCATCTAGCTACAGTGAAATCATTGTCCCTGGCACACTTGTGTGGATGCGCTAAATAACGTATCTAGCCTTGTTTTATAAGTGTGGCGAGATGAATGATGATACTTCAATTTTTATACGATTTAGAACATGACATGGAAAAAAATAAGCCAGTTAGCACTATGGTACCAGGACTGACAGGGAACTTAATACCGTTCGTTCTTTGAAGCTATGTAAATTATCACAAATACCTAGAACTATAATCTCAAATCATTAATTGATGACAGTGTTATTTATTAAAGAATCTATGATAGAAAACTCATCAAATAAATAAGTAAATGCAAGTCTACGTACACAGTTGTTACTAAGAAAAGCCGCACAACCAATCTAAGTTACCTTATTTAAATGTAAAGTTACCTTAGTATCTGAAATAAACATTGCAGTATCGTTGTGAGATAATTAAGTGTTTCTACGTATCGTACCTAAACATATTGGCGAGACGATGAATAATTCAGGTATTTATTACACGAGACAAAACGTGTTCAAAAGCTTTAATTCTACCTGACACGAGAGAGATATTGCTAAGCTTTAAAATAAATTTTCAGTAAAACATGTTTGTCACAGAAATTTTATAGCGAAAGCAGATTTTCAAACTAGATTAACGCTCCAGCGTTAGTAACGCAAAATTTCTCGTTTAAAGGAGAATTCTTAGACGACAATTGAAAAGTACAACGATACGAGTATTGAATTCTTTTACATAAAGTGCTGCTCGATATTAAAGGAAATTTCTCGCCGTCTGGTCGACACTTCACGTGACCAGAAGGGTCGCATTCTCACGTTCTTTGGCAAAAGAATTTATTTTTGCCATTCAACGTGGCAATGCTGCCAGTCGTATATTCTATTTTATATGTTTATTTTATTTGCATAGATAGTTATTTATTTAATTTGTCCACTTTTGTCTCAAAAATATCTCCGGATATTGCGATGTAGTCAAACTATTGGCGGCCGAAGTTGCGGGCAAAACCTAGTACGAAATAATTTTATAATAATTATCTTACTTTAAAAAAACTAAATCATGACATGATGTGATAGGTACTACTACTTTAATATAAGTTGAACGATTCGCCCACTCTTTATACATGCATAATAGGGAACGTCGCGGCGGCGTCCAACGGTTCGCATATTGCATTTTTATACTCGTGCTAACTTTGAAATTAAATGTCCGATTCGAATGAATTCTTTCTTTCTTCTTTTTCGTGTGGTTAGTGACAAACCTGGTGGCAGAGTTTTTATGCAGCCCATGAGCCTCTGACTTAGCAACACATACTGTTGGGATATAATTATCTCTCAAGCATGCCGGTTTCCTCACGATGTTTCCTTAACCGGTTTTTAAGCAAGTGATAATTATACAATACGCACATGAATCCGAAAAAGCAGAGGTGCGTGTCTTGGGTTCGAACTCGAGACCTATGACTTGGCAGTCTGACGACCACGCTATTAGGCTATCACTGCTGCGAATGAATTTTAAAAGTATTTTACTTCTACATAAATACACCTGAGGATGGAACTAATTATTTGATTTAGAATTAATACTACGATACGAATGTAACCAACTTTTGGTTCTACCGGGGATTTAATGTTTTAGAACACAAAAACTACTGTTGTGACTTAACTATGATAGTTAGGTATACTCCCTCGAGGACTTTTTTGTAGGTAATAAATAAGTACTTTAATCATGTAGTACATAATTTTTATGTTTCATCAATAGTTTTCTCAGCGCACGCCAAGTAGGTAATGAATTTTGCTACTTGCTTTTATCGGCAAAATTTTGCTACTTCGGGTAACACTATTGCAATTTTCTTAAGGATCACTAATACGTGTGTAACTTTCGGATAATTTAGCTTCCTATTGGTGAAAAATTCGCTTTAGTACTTTGGGAGCCTGTTAGGTACAAACAAATAAAAAAATCTTTCCTCTTTATAATATTATAGTACCTAATATTAAAGTATAAATGCACATAAACGAGAACTGAAGCATAAATGTCTTCGCAAATGTATAATTTTGCCGTGCGGACTGACAAAGGCGTGAGTTTGTGTGTATTATATATCATCCTTCTCAGCCAGCGTCTAAGCTGTTGGGTCGATCTACAGTAAGTTGTTTGATACAAATCGACATCTTTTTAACAAAATAAGTGATAGGCATAACTTTAATACTAGAAATAAAGATAAAATAGATCAACCCTTTTTTAGATTATCAAAAGTACATACATCTTTTATGGGGTTCTGTGTTAAATGTTACAACAAAATACCTTGTGACATTCTGCAATTAAATGAAAGAAAATTTAAAACTCACATTAAAAATACACTTTGTAAACAAGCATATTACAAATTAGAGGATTATATAAAGGATAAGGATGCTTGGAAACATGCTGGTCCTGCTCCACAGGGCAATCTAGTGTCTAGACAAAATCAAACTGGTTGCTAAGTAAATTAGGTAATAATTTATTATTTATAAAATACTATTTTAACATGTTGAAATAACTTCTCACACATTGATTGATTTATTATATATTAACTTTTAGAATGTTTGTAAATATGTGAGCACCATGTACTTTTGACATACTTAAGTTACCTACCATTACTATATGTGTTTTTCTTCTCACCTTTTGTGGTGTAGTGTTTTTATTCTGGGTGCATCGTCTTCACATATAATGTTATAATTCATGTATACAAAACATTGTAAAACATTTTAAAAGAGTAACGGTGGAGTTTCTTGCCCATTCTTCTCCACACGAAACTACCTTTTGGAAGGGGCGACTAGAATCAATTCTATTTCTTGTTCATTTTGACGTTCAAAAGTGCCTTACTTGTGCCTATTTGAAATAAATGATTTGACTTTGACTTTGAAAGGCTCCAACACAATTTCCGCTGGTTCTTTGAAAGCCCAGAGACAGATATTAATCTCCATCACAAATGGAGTATTGCATAACCGAGTGCTTCAGGCAGTATAGTATTATTGTGTGAATATTGTATTTCACTGACATGAGATCAACGATCAGCAATTAAGCAATAATAATAGCCAGCCAGTCTGTATTTGCCAATTATTCAATAGTAAACAAAGAATAAATATATATTATGTGCTTTATATGTTTGCAATAATCTCTTTCATATCCTATTATGAGTAAATACACGCCATCACGGTTAAAATTAGCGAAATATTATCATATAATTTTACAATGGTGCGGAAACTAGTGATGAAAACAATGATTAGGTGCAAAGAAAAACAGTTTTATTCACAATTCCCATTTATTACTAAAAAGATCTGCATTACTCATGCACGCCTCATTTTATGAAATCATTTGAACGTAGAAGTTCGGACTTGGCAAACTTTTTCTCTTTAACTTCGAAATGATCTCCAATTACTGAACTTTAGTTTCTGTTGCGTTTTAGTTCGCGTGGCCTGTCTTGTGACATAGCAACACTAGAATAAGCTTCCCGTTATGAATTAATAACTTTCAGAATAGTTGATGTGTTTTTATGAACGCATGCTAGGGTTGGTCCCTGGATGGGTGACCATCTTTACATATCGAGACTCTTCCGTGCCTCGCAAATAATAGTAAGCCGTTGATCCCGGCTGTCATTCGTTGATCTTTGACAGTGGTTACGGGTACACACAAGACTGAAAGTCTGACAGCCAGTCTTACCAAGGGATATCGTATTAACCAGTTACTGACTGGGTCGTGGAGGTCAGATAAGCAGTCGCTCCATGTAAAATACTGATATTCATCTACATCCAGTTAGACTAGAGGCCAACCCCAACATAGTTCAGAAACGGCTAGACAGAACAGAACATATTTTTAGAAAGGGGATTTTATTTGAAACAAACTCTCGTGTCTGTCGAACAAAGACTTCTTACGGCTTTTGTTTTCTTTTCCTTATAAAAGCTAATAAATAATGTTGAAGTGCCTGTTTTTTTAATGACATGATAAGAGCTGGAGATCAGACATTCACACTGTATGTATGCAGTTAGACTAGAGGCCGACCCCAACACAGTTAGGAAAACGCTAGGCAGATTGATTGATGTGTTTTTATGAACTAATGAGTTTCGGGGATTTCTACATATAAACTCACCAATTTAACGTCTTAATAATATTAGTATATAAGTATATAATTAATAGGCAGCTTTAAAGATGAAAGTGAATCAGATTATCTCTTCTAGTCCAATATTAAAACATCCCAAACAAACAGCCCGCGTCCTTATCCCTATTCCCTCGAGATATAATACGTACGTTCAACAGTATAAAATCTGTTTACACCTCTAGGGACTATGGGTCTACGATACGACCCTTCATGATTCATGTTTTTATGTTAATCGATTTTTTTTCATTACAAAACAGTACATAATAAAATGTGTCTGAGATTGAAGATTCTTCTGAGAAAAGGATGCATTGGCGTATCTTTTAGTTAGATTTTTTTTGCTTTAAGGTATAGGAAAACAGACTCTACGAGTGCCGATTAAGTAGATTTCAGACGCCCATAGTTAATTTTTGCCCATCTTTTACACAAAGCAAAAAAACGAAAATGAAATTAAAAGTAAAAAACTAAAAAATTCTGATAACTTTTGTTTATTTCTATATATAATCTAACACTAAAATTATCATAATATAATTAATATTCATAATAATATGTACAGAAATAATATGTATATAATCAAAGAGCATAAAACATACTAATACTTGAGTACATTACTCCGGTTCAACGATATTGGGTTATATAATAATCGAAAAATAAAGTTAAAAAAGCAAAATAAATTCCCATAACAGTAATTTTGTCGGTGTGTTATTAAATAAAACAAAATTTCACACGAGTGCAGCGTCTGACATCAGCGATACTATGACGTTTCGATCACTTTTCTCATCATCATTATCATTTCAGTCCGAATCACCCACGGCTATATGCTAGGTTCCCGGTTCCATGAGTCGATCATCTAGATGTATCGCACGACTTTGACTATATAAACAACCCTATGCGCTTTTGGACGGCACTGTATTATTTGGCCGAACCTTAGGCTACTTCTATTCTACGTAACTACACACATCAAAAGTGTCTAGGGATCAAGCATTTTTATGCGGATTTCTTGAGATTGAGATGTGGCTTTGTAATAAATTTATGATTTTATAAATTTATATGGATCCTTTTTGGTGCATTTCATAATTTGAAGTAAGTAAGTAAGTAAGTAAGTAAATTTTTATTTGTTTAAACATGGTGTACATTTGCATGCAGGATAGTAATGATATACAGAAAAGTTCTAACATGTTCAGCCACGTATTGTGGCGTACAAATTGGTAGGAAGAGATGGTGCATAAACCGTGATAATATTCATCAAAATTACATTTCATTATTCATTAAAGATTAGGTATTCAAATTCAAAAAGTACATTTTTAGATACAATTAAATGTCAAAGTAGTCATTAAATAAATTGGTCAATTAGATATCAATTACTGTCATTAAAAATTTCAATTCCAAATTACAATTATTCCAAAAAATACAATAGATCAAAAAATACAACATTGTCATCTCAAACACGAGGAAAATTGTCCTCTTTCATAAACTCTGCTATACTGTAATATGCTTTTTCAGTTAGTAAACTCTTCAATTTACTTTTAAGAGCAGATGTATTTAATGTTTTCCATGATTTGGGCAATTTATTAAAAATGGTCGGAGCCATGCAAAAGATGCTCTTACGCATAAGAGTTGTTTTAGCGGCATGAACACATAGTTTGAAATTATCACGTCTATTCCTAGGGACAGCATCAGACAAACGCTGAAACAGGAACTGTCAATCAAATTCGAGTAAAAGATGAAAATCAGCTGTCAATATTTTCCCTATAAAAACATACAACGCATTGAAGACATTATTAGTGCTACTGTTTCCCTACTACTGATTAAAACCAACGTTATTATGGAGCGGCGACGTCATTTAAGCAGGGAAGAAATGCTCAGAGCCGTGGGAATGATAGAAGCTGGTTCCCGGCAACGTACTGTGGCTTTAGCTCTGAATACAAGTCAGAGTGTTATCAGTCGACTTTGGACACGTTACCGAAGCACTGGTACCGTGGCTGAGCGCCATGAAGGACGGTATCGCTGCACCACACGGAGACAAGACCGATACATTCAAATCTTAACTCGAAGAGCTCCAACAATAACCGCCATGATGTTAGCCGTGAGGCTTCATCACTCTTCAGGGAACTTAATTAGCGACCAAACAGTCAGAAACCGCTTGCATGAAGTGAACCTTCATTCCCGAAGACCGCTACGGGTACCACCTATAGCAATGCACAATCGTAGGATTCGATATCAATGGGCTCTTGAACACAGAAATTGGGCAGAAGAACAATGGCGTTTCGTGTGCTTTTCTGATGAGTCTCGTTTTGGTATGAGACCGGATACAAGACGTATACGACACTGGAGAACCCCTGGACGCCAACAGCGATTAAAATCCTGCCAGGAAGTCCATCCTTATAGTGGTGGAACCATCATGGTATGGGCGGGTATTTGGATCGGCGGAAGAACTGAGTTGATTTGGATCAGAGGCAACCTCAACGCTCAAATTTATGCTGAGACGATTGTATCTGACGTCATCGTTCCTCTACAAGTGCAAATCGGTCCCTTATTTCAGTTAATGCATGATAATGCACGACCGCACACCGCAAGAGTTGTAAGACAGACTCTCGCCGCAGCTAACATCAATGTCCTGCCCTGGCCTGCTCAGTCGCCAGACTTGAACCCGATTGAGCATGCATGGGATATGCTACAGAGAAGAGCTCTGCCGAATATGGAGGGTATCCAGTTGCAAGAAGACCTTTTTTTGTTGTTGCAACGAACATGGGCGGCCATTCCACAGCGTGATTTGGATGAACTCATTTTGAGTATGCCAAACCGATGTTCTTGTGTTGTTAGTGTTCGCGGTAGAAACACGGATTATTAATTGTTTAAGTTACCCAATAAAATTTTAAAGAAAACTGTTATTTCAGTCTTTTTTTCGAACTTTAATGTTAGTGGTTCAAATGTCAAAAATCCCTTTATTAGGAAAATGGCAAATTTCTTTATTAATGCAAAGGTGACTTGGTTTATCGTTACTGTGACAAACGAAAACACTTTATTTGATGAATCCTTAAAGAAAATTTAAATTAATATCAATCAAGAGAAAAGTTATTGCAAAAATATATGTTGATCCCTAGACACTTTTGATGTGCGTATTTGATCACAACTTTACGCCATCGACCATTTCTACGCCTAACTCTTTTAAAGGGCTCAAAAACAAAACTGCGACACGATACGAAGCGAATTTGCAACTCAAAAAATTACCTCATCTTTACCTACATTATCAAGCGTCGAACTCGCATAATTTTACGATGCGACATCGCATCACAGTTTTGTGTTTAAACCCATCGAACATCACGAGCACCTTATCGAGTTACTTATGATTGTCGCTATTATTAGAGCAAGCTTTTCATTATTCAACGATTCCTTGCCCCAGCTGCTCTAATTAGCACTCAGTACGGCACTCACGGAGAGCTTCTCATCTTGCCATCACATCATGCTTGAAATTATGAGCACATGTTGCGGATTCCGCATCAGATATTTCCTCTACTAAAGAACAAGTACAGAGGTCGGAATTATGCATTTGTGTAAAACGAAAATAACTGTAAGTCTTCGTTGTGTATGAAGGTTGAAATTCAGGAACAACATGTCTTCTCGCTTGGAGTGCGAGTACTCATCTCCGGCTCGGTTTTAGAACGGGCTTTAAAAATGGAAACCTCTGTTTCATCTTCGAACAAACCATTTCAATTCAAGTAATTTCCGGTTTCTGAAAGCCTTTTATCTTTATTTATATACTTTCATGTGCAAAGGTACACCTTTTTGTAAAAAAAGAAAACACGATGTATACGGCCCAAAAAAGAATTTACGAGGTCATAAAAGGCGTTCGATTTTTAAAGACTATCAATGACTTTACGGCTCTATTGTCACCTAGAGCAAAGGAATCTCATAGCGTAGCTGCATCAGCTTCCCCAGTCAAAAGCCAAACAGCATTTGCATAGAATACCAACGCTTCAACGTCAAAGGCTGGGCTGCCAAGCGCAGTCATTATTACGCTACCGAGCTATTTCATGATGGGCCAAATAGCGTGTCCCAGATTCGATGATGTGGATGATTGTGCTAATATCACAGATTCAAAGCACATTCCCCGAGCGTGTGCAATTACGACCAATTTGCAAAACTGCACATTATTTGTTCCCTTGAAATTGTGTTTTCTGGTTTTGACTCGGTTGTCTGAAACATCGATTGATACATGAACACATAACAACGAAATATTGCACCTGTATTCCGCGAAGAGTTATTTATTTTCACCGTCAAATTAAAATTAAAATATGGTTTACAATAAAAATAAGGCTTAAGGTAAAGTTGTGATTTGGCATTGGTAATTGGGACTGTCCGAAAGGGTTACCGCTACCCCGGAACATAAAGGGCTAAGGAATGAACCTGGATGGGTTTTAGTCAGTAAGAGTCTAACACTCCCTTCCGCTTCATCCAGAGCGGGAGGAGTAATTTGAGAATATCCCACCCTCAAACAAAAAAGCCTTGCAACCACTTACTAAGCTAAGATAACTTATTATCTTGTAATAATCAGCATAAAAACTATGTCACCAGGTTAGCCACTAACCACTTGAAGACGAAAGAAAGAAATCAATCAATCAATCAATCAATCAAGTCTTTATTTGTAAACATATAAAGACATCAGTGTGCAAGATGTTACAATGATTTTATAAATATTACAGTTTCTCTATGTTTTGCCATTTGGCGAACAAATATACATTTCAGGAGGCTTTTGCCAATTAAGTAAATTAATCTATCGGTACTAATATCAACATCAATTTTTTGTATTTTAATAAAATGTATTAGGTAATGTCAAAAAAAAAAGGTAATGTCAATATTTAATATAATACGATAATGTCAATAATAAATAGTCATGATGTCATAAGTTATGATAAAAAATATTTAAAACTGATATTGTCCACAGAATTGTAAGAGTCGTCATGCATAAATAGTTAATTATTCGTGTTACAAATGTATAATTATGTAAAAGAACTGTCATCAAAGTAGTCGCTGAGACAATAGACAACATTTCTGTATTAATATAGTACGTAATTTATGCTTGAAATTGACTAAATTTAGATTTTTTATTGAGCAAGGTAACTTATTAAATATTCTTTGGGCCATACAAAAAAAGCTCTTCCTCATTAGAGCCGTACCTGCATATGGCACTTTAAGTTCTAAATTATTTCCATCACGTAATTTCCTATAACGACTTTTGAAAGCTACTTCATATAGGTACATGTTTGTTTTAACAAACATATTTACCTCATAAATATAAAGCGAAGGGAAGGTTAAGATTTTGAGGCTTTTAAAAAGAGGTTGACAGCTCTCGGTACTTCGTAAACCACACGTAACCACAGAAAGAGTGAGGACTAGGTACAAAACTTAATTGCAGGTTTCTTTTTTAATACCGAGATGAGTTTAAGCTATGATTAATTACAGTAGGTTAGATAGAGGTGTACCTACACCCACATTTCGCCAGTCATGTTTAAGTCGTATGTCTGTCGAGCCTGGCACAAATCTAGACTCCGGGCTGCTTCTGAGAAATTCCTGACAAAATAACCAATAGTAGGTAATTTGCAATTTCTAGCGAACCCAGGACCTCATGCTATTTTCTGGGACCGTAATGAAAAATGTCTATGTCTGTAAAAGTTTGATTAGAATCCAATAATACTACCCCCCGCGGCAGACGGCTGACGTTCAGCCAATCCCCGATACAGCGCCGCCATTTCCCCTCTAATTCGCGACAAATTATCAATTGTTGGTTTTGTTTGGTTATGAAACAGTCTTGTTACTGAGCAGATTTAACCTGTGGCAATTTTGCGGTAACATTTTATGACGTTAACCCGCAGGCACGCTCGCATGAATGTCGGAAATTGTCCCACGGGAGCGTGCTACCGTTATAAAAAGTGTTCTATGTGTTGATGTATGTCTAACTATCAGTGTGCCAAACATCCAAATCCGTCTACACGTTTTACTTGATTAACTAACAAACATCTGATCAAAGAAACTTTCACATATATCGTAATATACGGAGTAAGTCCTAAGCAGGATTTTGCCTTTTTAATTTTGTTTTATTAGCAACATTTATTTGTATTCTATGATGTTCAGATGGAGTGTTAATTACTTGTGTTTGTCGACAGATCCTGAGGCTGCATAATCAGTGAAAAGTAACATGTCAGTGGAAACTTTGACTACGTATATTGCTATTTTTAACCCAAAACTTATTATAACGATCCATGGTTTTATTAGGGTCATGTTATGTAGGCACAATAATATACACCGCATGTTTTATTAAGGGGTGTGTGTTCAATACCAAACATTTTTTTTATAAGCTTATTTGTTTATCAATAAAATACCTACCGTTTCTTTGAAATAAGCAAAGTATGGCAACGGAAGTCTAGGCCAGGAAGTCCTGCAGACGCACCTTCCCCTAACTTTTAAAAGCCACCCCGTTTTTTCCGGCTTCCTCCCGAACGAAAGTCGTTTATTTCGATCTACATTTAAAATTGGAACCTAGAATGAATGGCCGGGAAATTGTCATGCAAAAAACGCCTGCCTCGTTATTTGTAGTCGAAAGGACTATTGCTGAGCGTGTGGTCCTGGGGTTAATTTCCAGTTAATTTCTATATTGGGTTTTTCAATCAGTAATGTCTCAGCCCGATGAGCTTGCGAAATTTAACATATCTGGCAAAATGTGAGTGTACTAGTAGTAGTAGTAGTGTAGGGATTTCAGGTGTCATGTTATATTATGAATTTTAAATTGAAACATGTATAAAGCTGGATTTACTTATGTTTTGTTAAGAACTGCGTTTACCATGTTATTCATTCCTTTGATGTGGTAGTTTGCGTCAGGACGTTTTATTTTTTCATGGCGGCCTTCCGCAGGCTTTGCAGCACTAAAATTGTTCGAAAAATAAAAACAAATCTTTTGACTGACACAACTGAAGCGATAACGTTTTTATTACGTTTCGTTCAATTTTGAACCACGGTACCGGTAAAAAATATATCCGAACATATATTTTAGAGAGGGGATTTTATTTGAAACAAACTCTCTAGAGTCTGACGAACTAAGACTTCTTACGGCTTTTTTTTCTTTTCTTTAAAAAAGCTAACAAACAAAATAATGTTGATGTGTCTGTTTGTTTATAGGTATATACGGTACCTACATGAAATAAAAACTCATTTTTTATAATTTTTTGTCCGTTTGCCTGCGGCTCCGAAACGACTGCATCGATGTTCACTAGCAGATAGCTGATGTTATAAGAAGTAACTTAATCTACTTTTATTTTAGGAAACATTATGTAGAATCAAGATATTTTGAATGAAGTACGTAAAATAGTGAGTTTTAGATCGAGAATAACTTCCCAAGTTTTCAACTTAGTGCCTGAGTCATACACCTAATACGGCATGAAATATTTGTTAGGAAAAATATGCTTAATTAGCATCATCATTCTCCTACCCTTATGCTAATTTATTTGAAGTCGGCACAACATATCTTTTTCTTCTTCATACTTTTATTCATCATCATCTCGGCAGTCGCCCCCTTTCTAGACGTTTAATTCTCTAATAATCTCTTGTAACCGCTTATATCGCTACACGAATAGACTCCATAACAAAAATACATCATACTTCCTCCAATCAGCTGTCGTTGTGAGTCAGCGCTTCCCAGATATTATTTACTCAATGTTACTCAATGGAATCGTGGCGGTGAATCATTTTTATATCGATTCGGTTTACGAGAACTTGCGACGATGTAGATAACGTTAACGTGTATATTGGAGGTTATGTGAAGGACAAAGAAAAAACGATTGCCTTCTAAATTGTTGGAAAACTCATTATTATTGTCAGCCTTGCTTTTTTTCAGCTTTCTGTGCTATGCTTCCCTAGTCTATCCAAGAAGATTCATATTGAGACAGGCTTATTTATGTATAGGAGTGGATAAGCTAAGTCAATCAGAGATTAAGAACTTTTTAAATATAACGTATAGCATAATAATAGCGTATAATAAATAAAGCAAACGAGATACATGTTCAAGTGCCAATACCACCAATGAAATTGAACGCTACCAACACGCATCTGAAACGCGTTCAAGAGCTGTCAGTTCAATTTACGATAGACACTAATGAAACTGACAGCTTTTAAATATGTGTTATATGCGCTGATCCCGTTATAACTGAAATCTGCCCTAAATGTCAAACTATCCGATCACAATTAATTCAGAATTAGCTCACCCATATTAATTTAAATATAATATTCAAATATTCGACGTGGAAGAATATCGAACGTACTCCTAGACTTTAATCCTTGCCGTGTCTGCACACGCCTGCCCCTATCAAAGTCTTAAAACCTACATGAGCAGAAAACTCACCTCATTCATTGCACACGTCTTAAATCTTGTGCTGCATACGCAGCGACTTAAGTTGCCGGCGACATGCTGGTGATTTTAAAATCTTACGTCCACCCCACAGAGCTTAAAATACACAGAGCAGTAAGTTGTCAGTCTGCCTATCGACGTTTTATTTTGAAATCGCCAGCGCGTCGCAGTCTATAGTTGCTTGTGTACTAAGCTTTTTATAATAAAGAGAGGCCTTTCATTCCCAATCATTCACAGCATGAAAAATTGTCATGTAAAAAGAAATTAAGATGTGTCTAGTTGACACTTAAAAGGATGCCGTAGAAATTACAATTACTTCACTCAATGCAGTGTTGGTTGTAACTGTTGCCAGTTGGTTGGTTGCCATGCGTAAGAGTTTGTTTATTAGCCCTATCCTATATGTGAGCTGCAAGCTTTTATCCGCTTTAAGCCGGCCATGTAACATGAATTTATAGATATTATGATATGTACAGATGCACCAACTTTTACCTATCAGTGTGTTAACTAAATGAATACCCTAATTAATTGTGCCCTAATTAATACCCTAAAAGTAGTGTAATTACTTTAACAAGTTAAGGTTCATTGACAATTGCACAAGATAAAACGACAAGGTCTGTTTGTTTGTGTAAAAGTTAGGTAGTTTCAAGTTTAGTGAAGTTTCAATTTTGCTGGGAAACGTTGACAAAGCAATTCCAAAGTCAACCATACTAGGTCAGCCGACCCCTTGGTAGTCAACCCCGCTATTACAAGAGCTAATAATTTTATACAGGATAATTATGCAATTCTCACATAAGCGAAACAGGAACAATGAAGTAATTAAAGGCTGCACTACATGTTAGAGCACCAAAACCCCAAATCATTAATGCGCAAGAACGTGATATTTCAGCGCGGCCGAATAATAATTGAGCTCGGCTCGTGGTTGTAATCACGTACGAATTTCAGGCACGCTGGCCATGTGCCTGATTTAGCCTGAAATTAGTAGCCATGTTGTTTCAGAAGATACGTGTGGCATACAATATATGGGTACAATTGTAAACCTGGAAGTGCCTGTTTTGAATAGAATCAAGTGAACGGGGAGCTGATTCTTCTAACTGAACAGACAGCTGTGCTGCTGGCGAGTGTGTTGCGCCACTTCTTCTTCTTAACAAAACCACTGGGAAGTGTTGAAGATTGGACGTTATGGGGATTGTCTTACGTAATTTTTACGTTCAATTAGAGTAGATTCAGTGACTTTTGATTTTGATAATTTTTATCATGACGATGTTAAGATAATGTTCGATACAGTAAAAGACATGGTGTTGATTAATAACAGTAATCATCTTGATAACAATTGATTGATATCGACGCTAAGCAACATTTTAGTAATTAAACTCAAAGCACTCATTGTTTCGGCTATTCAAAAATATGAAGCTAATCGCTATGGAGACGTCAGTTGCTATGGAAAAGAGCTAGCAAGAAACCCTTATGAATAAAAATAAATTAAGTTGCAAATAGAAATTACTCCACATTCTCAGATTGGTAACATTCCGGTAAAGTTAATCCCTATTCTTGATTTGTAAGAATAAGGAAAAGAAAACTTTTGAGGAAAATTTAAGACTAAAATAGAAATAAACTCAGAAACGCTTACGATTTTACGATGTAATGTTTACATCGTAAAACTTTATCCATTACGTATGTACCTGAGCTAAAATTTAAGTTTATTTGAGAACTACTTAATAACCACTTATACTATACTTAAATTAAAAGACGATCTAACTAACTATATACAAATAAATACAAAAAGGATACTTAGGTGTCGAAGTACTAATCCACATACTAAGCTAAAGCTAATGAATGAATACCGCTCAGCAACGTTTTGTTGGGCGGTTAGGGCAACAACGCGCTCAGCTGTATACTATACTCTATATACTTACCCAATTCGTGTAACCCTGCAATTTAATTACCTGAAACATGAATAAAAAAGTGTAATAAGTGAGTGTTTCATTAACAGAGATAAAAAAACTTTTTACCTGTCTCTGGTTTTGTATTTACGTTGTGAGCCACCGAGTTTTGAAATTAGAATTCGGAAATCGGTTGTGTTTTTTTTTTTTAAGATTTTATGTTTTTATTTTAGAGTTTTGGTATCTACTCCATATCACGCCAATTCGTATCGACTACTAAACTTGCTATGTAAATAACAGCGACCTAAAGTACTAAATCATCCAGTGCGTTCTTCTTCTTTTCGTGTGGTTATAGTGACTAACCTGCTGTCAAAGATTTTTTGCTGCCCATGGGCCTCTGACTTAGCTCCATAAACATGAGTAGCAGGAGCGAAGGGGGTGGAGAACATTAAATATGTACGTATTATCGGAGTTAACTCATAAACTATTCAAGCGAAGTTTTAAAAAATAATAAGTAATATTCTGCAAGTCGCGCGGCTTCCATCATCCATCACTCAGCATACGGTTTATGTTAATATTGTTGTGACCAAGCTCATTGCTCAGGCAGCAGTGGACATCTGTAGGATGATAAATGCTAAATTGTTGACTGTTAAAGTATGATTAGATTATGATAATTTCGCCATTTGATTTAATTGGATATTGATTATTGCAACGCTTTTTAGTTACTACGAGGTATATACAATTTAATCTTACTCTTAAACTAAAAAAAAATATTATATACAAGTATTTGAAACTAATAACTAATTAAAATATGGCTAATAGAGGAGTTCGTGACTAAGTACCAACAGCCGCACAGGTCGGTTAGCTGGAAGCCGACCCCAAATTAGTTGGAAAAGGCTTAGGCAGATGAGATGATGAACTAATTTAAATATGGCGTCGAAAATTACCTCCGCGTCGCTGTCGACTGGTAATGTACCCAAGAGACTGGCGACATTGCCACGTTGTATGGCAATGTTAAGCCTCTGGCCAAGGTAAAATCCAGCCTTTGGGTCACGGGATAGTGATTGCATCTGATATAATATGATTTAATTTAATTTGTCTTATTTTGGTATCTTAAGTTAATGTTAGTGTAAGTAGGTATCTCGAAATGTTCTATTTCTTCTTTTTATGTCCTATACTTTTACCTTACTAATAATATTATTTTTAGGTTAGTTGGCTATTGACCTGATGTTGGCCATTTGTCCTGTATTGTGTACGTCTTTTCTTGGAGATCCTATAAAAATAAATTGTTTATTTAAGCGGGAAAAGCTAACAGATAGACAGAGAATTATTTCGCATTTATATTATAAGTATGATAAGGGCAGGAGAATGATACCTACCCGACTTTTCAATTAAATCACGTGACATTGAACAAACTGCAATCAAATTGAACCAAAATATTCGTGTGAAGGCAATTTGCAACGCACGTCCGTGCCCTCATCTGCGAACCAAAGTCATGCAAATTTTTCGTTCACGTCCATCCAGGATGAATAGCGTTCATATCACACTGTGTACTGCCATTTATAATTCCTCCAATAAAATGTATATGACCTAAAAGAGACCGTGGGTGGACCTCTGAGATTATTTCGGTCTTTCTTTTCAAAGACGTTAGCTGAGGGCAGAGGGCTGGATTGTTCTTTGGTCAAAGAATTGCAGCATTGCCATTCAACGTGGCAACGCTGCCAGTCTTCTAGGCACGTTTCCGGACGACAGCGATGCGGATCCGTACTTCGACGCCAAAGTGTTTTTCTGTTTTTGAATTTATTGGTAAATAGTTAGTTAGACCGTCATTTAATTTAAGTACAGTATAAGTTGTTATTATGTAGAAAATAATTTTAAAATAAAAGCAACAATTACGTTTTAAAAAAATACGTTGGCTAAAAAAGTATTTTTAATAATAACCAATTTACAGAAATGAATATTAGAATAGGTAACTATATCATTTGATGCTGACGGACAGGGGATTGAGGGAGACTAGCGGCGAATGAGAATGATGAATGATGATGAATTGTTTGGAACGAAAGGTCGATGAGTGACTGTCATTGAAAGTTTAATTTCCGATGCGGTTTGTTTTGTTTTGTTGTGGTTTGTGCCCTGTCTGCTCTTATGATATCACCTATCGCGTTTAATGTAGGTGGAGATAGATAGCACTTCACGCCTTGTTTTCTCGAAAGGTTAGGCAGAGGTGTACCAACGCAGGTACCAATGTCGTCAATTTATGTTTAAGTCCCATTTAATAGGGGTGCGTTTATTGCCCTTTCCAAGCATAAGTCTGGACTCCTGGCTCACTCAGAGCGGAAGGAGTAACATGATGATTTCCCACCCTCAAAAAAAATCAAAATGAAGACTCCAGGTTGTTATCGAGAAATTACTAATGGCCAAGACATTGACCGACTATAAAATCGAACCCAGGACCTTATGTTATGATGACAACATGTATGATTTTGGCAAAATAAGGCTATCTCTGTAGTGAGCTAAAGTAATTGTTTAGGTATTTTTTGTCAAACTTTTACTAAATAAATACTTTGGAAGTCTACTGCTGGATGCCTCCTACCGATCCGAAGCCAAACGATCTAAGTTTGTGGTTTCTAAATGTAGAATTTTGATGTGAGAACTTGTCAAACTCTAAAAGCTCAATTCACACCCGCGCGGAATGGAATGGAAGCGACTTTTGGTGCATGGCAAAATTAAGTTTATGTCATTTGTGTAACGTTTATACTAGAAACGAAATTGAAATTGCGGAAATTACCGAGAACCCGCGAGAATTCTTCAGAAACGCAAGACCTGTTATTTGACTCTATACTTACTGACATAAAATTCATTATGCCTCGCGCAACAAAAAATGGTTCCATTTCGTTCCGCGGCAATGTAAATTAAGTTTTAGGCGATTCCTTCAATATAGCCCGTTAAATTCAAAACAAACCTTTTCCATTTAACCTTAATCCACTTAGAATGGTAAACTGCTTGTAACTATTTTCGATTTCCACCCCATCATTGTTGTTTAAAGTCCCTTAGGCACTCACACACACACAGTACGCTAGTCTCGTCGCGGCGTCCTCGAAGATTCTGCTCGCATTAGGCATAAACAAACAAAACAAATCACTACTTTGTTTACACTAGCTATCAATGAGTCAGACTCACTGGTTACTCATCGCACTGTATACATACATACGTACGTGAGGCCCTCGTATATGTAAGTTGCATAGGGCCGGCGCTGAGTTGAAACAATAGCTTCTAATTAAAATAGCTGGCCTTTTTTTGTATAATATGGGTTTAATTTTGGTGTTTCATACACTCCATTTTAGTTAAAACAGAAAAAATAACTATAAAAGCTAGCAAAGGCTTGATTTTCATATTATTATCGAAACAGTTCCGGAATTTGAAAATGTTTATTTATTTCGGTACCACGGATCATATTTAAACTGACAACATAAAATACTTAGGCAGTATGTTTAGAAACTTTGACCTTAAAACAACATCAAACGACATTATACCTGTAGACGTTTTACCATTCATACATAAGTCACAATATGTCTTCGTCAAGAAAAATCCTTCCTGTCTCAACAATGGAAATCGACCTCATTTCGAACAAGTGAATCCTCCTCACATCTACAAGGCACGCTCAATTACCTTTGCCAGCCCTACTCTTGACAAAGGGCCTCAGTACCTCAGTACCGGTGATAATTGTGGTGATTCTACGGTAATATACCTCCGGTATGCGCTCAAACAATGTGCTCAAACAGTTTCAAGGGGCGTGACGTCATCCCCGCTCTGATGGCTCACAATGGGGTTTTGGTTACGGTCCTGGTGGTGGCACGTGGAGCGGATCGCCTCTTTTGGCATATTACACGGTTTTGGTTAACCAGGTCCTTTTTTATGTACCTCGAAACTGGTGTACATTATTCACTATAACTCTAATAATAGACCCGCTGGTAATAGACTCGCTTCCTATCATGATGGCGCTTAAATATAGCTGACAAAATGCGGGTGTACAGTCAGAGAAATTCATTGTCACTCCACGTTTATTTATGAAAAATGGAAATGGCACGGCATTTCCATTTGAGAATTTAAATTTGTTGGTTGACTACCGACTGACTGTGGAGGTCAGATAGGCTGTCACCCATGTAAAATACTGGTAATCCGCATGCTTCCGGTTAGACTGGAAGCCGACCTCAACGTAGTTGGGAAAAGCACAGAACAGTTAAACCTCTTTATCTGTTCTGTGGGGAAAAGGCTAGGCAGATTGACTACCAACAAATTCAAATCCTCACTGTTAGTTGCAAACTCAAACTCAAAGTATTTATTTCAAATAAACCAATTACAGGCACTTTTGAATTGTCAAGGTGTCGGTCAGTCAGAGAGATGAAGCTAGTTGCTTAACAATAATTTCACTGACTTGACCTACACTTCTGCCCAAACCTTGGAGCAACACAGCCTTGATATGGTACGTCACTGCTGTTTCATTAAATATATTTAAATCACATAATTACTTGGCGCTAACTTTCTCGTCTATCTCCTGTCTTAATCATAACTAGCGGATATTATTTTCTCTCCATCAGCTTCCATTTTCCTCGTAAATTTCATCGTCGACAATCCCAACAACGGGAAATGAGTTTTCAAACGGGCTGCCTTCTGCTTTGGTACCGTAGCATTCAAAAATGGTTACTAATAAAATGAGAATGATTGAAGAATCTTTACCCCCCCCCCCCGTATGTTAAACAGTCGACGCAAATGTTCTTACATCACGTTTTCCTTTTGACTAAGTACAGGTAGATAACACACCACGCTTTCCCTAAAGTGTGGTACAGAGGGGGCAGGGGTAGGTACCCTTAGTAGGTACACCCACATTTCGCCAGTTATGTTTAAGTCCCATGCAATAGGGGGCGGGCCTATTGTCATCAGGTTCAATCCAGACTTCGGGCTGTAACTGAGAAATTCCTAAATCAAAAACCAGCAAGGAATTCAACGTTTTCTCTTTTACAAATATTTCCTCATAACTGGGCCCTTGTGGTGAATTAGCGCCCACTCCCTTTCTAAGAGTCGAGGCTTTCTCCCAGTAGTATTTTACAGGCTGAGTTATGACTGCTTTGATTAATAGATAAAGGAGAACTGTGTAGGCCTGTCAACAAAATATACTAGGTGCTTAACCGAATAGAAAATAAAGGCCCTTAAAATTAAACAACAATTTGCCGCATCTAACAGTGCCAGGTCCTCCATCAGCGGTTCCCCATCAGCAAGAAACTAGAGACAAGAATTTCACACAACAAAGTACACTAAGTATCACTTTCGAAATTGACCCGTATCACTGTCGATAGGTATCGTTAGGTAGTAATTACTGTCATCAAGCCATTAAATCGAACCAAAAATAATGTATTTCCTAACCCCATGGAAACTATGTTAATTATTCGAAATATCGATTAAATAATCAAATTATTAGTTACTCTGTCGAAGTGTGGGTGTACTATGAATACAACTGTGCCGAACCCTTCGAAAATTACGAGTTGATGTTATGTATATTATATTTGTAAAATAATAGTAGATTTTTGCATTGACAGCTTTTAAAAAGACTTCGTGCAGGTATAAATTTTAGCTTTGTCTTCCGAAAATACAAAAGGCTATTGTGACGAAAATACAAAAAGCCAGAGGGCAGCATCTTGTACAATATAGAAAATGATTGTTATTGTACCTGTTACCTGCGCAGTGCACAGAGCATAGTGATGGAGGGTAATGAAAATGCTCGATTTCATTCAATATTTGTAACCAAGGGAGAATTTGCGAAAAAATATTAGTTTTTGTTATTTTTTCAACCTTTTTTTCCAAAATTCAGGTATTTTTAGGGTTTCTTACTTCAAAAGAATAAACGAAACGCTTATAGGCCATTTAGTTGTAAGTCTGCTCGTCTGTCAGTCTGACAAAGCCCTTTTTATCAGGAACACGCGGCGATAACAAGTTGACATTCATTAATATCAAGGGTCTGCGGTCCCTTGGAGCTTTAAAACAATTATTCATTTCAAACAACAATTGAAGTCAAGGCAATAAAAAATTCGGCCATATATGATACTCGCAAATAAATCAGAACCTATAATTATACCAAGGCCTAACAGTATAAGTAAACAAAATCCTAAAATCGTAATAAAAAATATTTTAGTAATAACTGAACTTATATAATTTTATTTACCGTGGCGTATCGTTAACACGGTGAATTTTCCAATTACAAAAGTAATTTTCTATTTGCAAAATAATATTTTAATCTACATTGCATTATTACGTTTGTTTCTGAGATAATGTCATACCAACTACGGAACCCTTCAATGTACGTGGTCTTAAGCCGCGTACGCACGTACGAACAAATTTGTTGCGTTACATGATACGCAACAACTTGGTTCGCACGTGCGTACCACTATCGAACATCGAACACTCTGTTCGTCAAACATGTTCACGGCGATCCTTGTAGTGTGTTCTGTATGGACGGTGTTCGAAAAGCTTTAATAAATGTTATCCAACGGCGCCGTCATGGCTACTAAGATAGAGTTCACGACTGTTGTTCGCGAACTCGACTCGAACTATGTTTGCGTTCGTGTTCGAATATGCCGTCCATACGTACGAACCAAATGTTCGGGTCTGGTGTTTGTGTTCGCTATGTTCGTGTTCGTACGTGCGTACGCGCCTTTACACGGACTTGGCTGTTTTTTTTACTTTGTGAAGCTCAATTGAATTATTGGTAAAAATAGCAATCGCAAGAAATAGTCTTTAATTTAAAAAAAAACTAATTTAAGAAAAAAAAATGATTTAAGATATCAAAGAAACTTCTTTCTGACAAGTTCCTATTTTAAATTAATACAATTATTGTCTAGCATCCCTCCAATTCTTTGATGACCTCGTCCCCCAGACCGCTCGCCCGCAAACAAATTATATTAATGGATAGCTCAATCGGTAGAATTGCGAGGCTTCGTATCGGAGTCTGACCGGTAGTTGGATTACCTGCGGCAAATGGCTATTAAGGATTACTCTACTGCCTGGAGTTAATATATGCTTTACAATTCATTTAGACAGAAATAGAAATTATCACATAATGGCTAACGGCTGGATATTAAAAGATTTTTAGGCCTTTACTTAAAAAACATCATAAAATGTCATCCTGCCTGTAACCTCCAACGGGTTACCTTTAGTTCAGATCATTAGTTCGTCGTAGGTTATTCTTGCTTCTTACTGTGAATAGTTCTTCTTATAGTACCACGTAGGACACGGTGCATCCTGTCTTAATACTGATAAAACAATCGTTTAAAAACATGTAAACCTCTGTAATTACTGAACTCATTTGGATAAAAAATGAGACGGATAACCCAACGACGCGAATAGTCGAAAGCTTTATCTTTTTAGTAAATGACGGAAACATAATTGTTTCCCTAAAATGTAGCTGTTAAAAGCTTATAAGTGAATAAGCACTTTCAACTAATATGAACCGTCCCAGTTGGAACTTTCAGCTACTTCATGAAATTCAGGAGTAAATAATTCCAATTGAAAAATACAGAATAGCATACAGAAGTCAGTGTACCAATTAATTAACCAACAGAATCCCAGTGACGCAGCGCACGCCGCTCTACTCCGCCGGGGAATTGAGTAATTAACATCGTATCTCTGTGTATAAATATTTAAATGCTTCATTAAAATGGCAAAATCGATGCTGTACCGCCTATAAAATATAATTATGATTCTATAAATAATTTATGAGGATTCAAATGTTACTTTATTGTTTTGAATTTAAGAACAAGTAGTTCTATTATTTTATTAAAACTAAACAAAACGGATAAAAATATAACAAGTATTGATGCCCCGATTCGAACGTTATCATTAAAATTCATTATGGGTATAAAACTGACTGTATAGCTACTTATATTTGTTTTTGTATCGATCGCGTTGCGGACGCCAA